>JBBPTG010000008.1:0-412889 GCA_038093975.1 Chalciporus piperatus
TTTTGTACACTTTAGCTACACTCAATCAAATACACTTTCCCACACTTGTAACAACACTTTCACTACGCTTTTTTGTACACTTTAGTACACTCAATCTAGTTACACTTTCCCACACTTGTAACTACACTTTCACTACGCTTTTTTGTACACTCTAGCTACACTCAATCAAATACACTTTCCCACACTTGTAACTACACTTTCACTACGCTTTTTTGTACACTTTAGTACACTCAATCTAGTTACACTTTCCCACACTCTTGCCTACACTTTCACTACACTTTTTTGTACACTTTAGCTACACTCAATCACAGTACACTTTCCCACACTTTTAACTACACTTTCACTCCACTCTTTTATACACTTGAGCTACACTCAATCCTAATACAATCTTGACTACACTTAGTACACTTTTCTGTACACTTTCTGTACACTCTACTACAAGGGTAAAATTATCTATATAATCATCATGAATTATCATAAAATATCAACTAATACATAGTCAGGGGTGGTCAAATTCCAGATAATTCATGAAATTTCAAGTTTTTTCGAAAATTTCAAGTATTAGCTGAGATTATCTACAATTCTATGCAATTATCCAGGGGAGGTTTTCCCTGATGACGAGGGCAAATGTGAGGATGAGCGTGAGAAGCGCGAAAGCACAACGCGCAGTCGCGCGCGTTGTGCCGTTGCGAAGCAGAGTGGATGGGACAAGGACGAGGGCAAAGGCGAGGACGAGCGCGAGGATCGCTTGTGTCGTTGCGAAGCAGGATGGGACGAGGGCGGGATCGCGCGGATTGTGCCATTGCAAAGCAGGGTGGACAGGACGAGAGCGAGGGCAAGCACAAGGGCGAGAAGCACAACTGCACAACGCGCAATCGCGCGTTGTGCAGTTGCTAAGCAGGGTGGATGGGGCGACGGCAACGAGGACGAAGGCGGCTCGGAGGAGCGATAACACAACGCACAATTGCGCATGTTGTGCTGTCGCTGAGGAACGAGCGGGCGAGGTGAGAGTGAGGACGAGAGAACCGTGGGAAGCACAAGCGAGCCGCGACATACCGTATATAGACACCGCCGCCCGCTCAAACAATGTTAACAGTCTGAATTCCCGTCCTGCGCATATGTTGCAATACACGATAAGGGCCTGTTCGAGATGGCCAAAAAGGCTGCTAACCGAGTGCTAACCGAGTGCGGGCAGCACTCGGTTAGCAGCCTTTTTGGCCATCTCGAACAGGCCCTAAGTACACAGTACAGATTATCTCATTATTAGAACCTAAGTATTCCACAGCATATACCCACCTCTATGGTATGTACTCGTGCAATTGCGTGTAGAATTAATGATTATTTGTGTTCTTTATTTATTTTTGTTTGGCGGTTTTGGGGGTCTTTGGTTTGGTCACCTTTACGGTACTACACGGACTTTTGTTTCTTCTCTACATTATAGCCGATAAAGGCTCCGAGTGGTAACAAGCGACACAGAACTCCGGCTTAGGGCCTGTTCGAGATGGCCAAAAGGGCTGCTAAGCGAGTGCTGCCCGCACTCGGTTAGCACTCGGTTAGCAGCCCTTTTGGCCATCTCGAACAGGCCCTTAAATGAACGGCTGTTCAGCACTCTTTCGTAGCTAAGCAAGCCTTCTCATTGGCTGGCAAGCACCTAAACGATCCCAAAGAGTGTCTTACAGCACGATTACTAACACCTTGTCCAAAACGAGGTTCCTAAGGCTGCCAAAAAATCGGCTAGGTTCGCAGATGTAGTAGGACCTGTCCGCAAGACATACGAGCAAGCGAATTGGGCGGAAAAGGGCTATCGATTGCAGAGAAGGGAAGGGAAATATATTGCAAGCTACTCGGTAGCGTTGGGGGAAAGAATCGGGACGAACTCCAACAACTCGTCATGTGGTTATCACCACTGTGCCCTAATTAGGGCCTGTTCGAGATGGCCAAAAAGGCTGCTAACCGAGTGCTAACCGAGTGCGGGCAGCACTCGCTTAGCAGTTCTTTTGGCCATCTCGAACAGGCCCTAAATCTTAGAGTTAATCGAGAGAACATCCCCTATCACAGCAGCGGACCACCCTGGTGTTAATTTTCAATATCTGGTTGGATTCAAGGCAAAGGAGTGGGTCCTGTGCAAGGCACACGGAAATCCAGGACGAGGAACACCCTCGAATGATGAATCTACCGCTGCCCACGCAGTGGGCGCATGAAATGGCTGAACAAACCCTTTTGGTGTGCAAGAACGCGGCGGAATAGGAGTTAAACAAAATCCCTCCGATACCTAAATAAATGGGAATCAATCCTACTGTTAAAATCGCCGAATAAGTGGAGGTAGATCTGGTCGAGTCCTCTGAGGTTAGACATGGCAGCTCTCTAGGCTTACCCGATCGAGCCGCTGCGCATACCATTTCGGGACAACTTAGTAGAGTCCGTCAAGTGCGTCCAACTTACCTCCCAGTTTCATTGGCACTCACGAAGGCCTCATTATTCACCCACTGGGTCAAGTCGAGTGCTGTGAAGCCTGCGCTACCCCCCGCCACTTCTCCGCAAGGCCAGCGCCGACTCATAGAATCTTGAAACATCCAATTTATTGACGTCGCTGACACCACGACATATTTAACATGGACGTGGTCAAGGCGGTAGAGACTTACATTACCAAGTTGGTGTCTACCCCGACCGCCATGAAGGTCTTCCTCCTCGACACCCACACGGTACTACTCCATCTCTATCTGTCGCGTGTATTGACTCATCTCGTGGCGCTGCTAGACCCCGATCGTGTCTCTCGCATCGACGCAATCAACTTTGTTGTCACACCAAGTTTATCTCACAGATCGAATTGACAATAAGCTCCGTAATTCGATGCCTCACATGAAATGTGTTTGCTTCCTGCAACCAAGCGAGGACAGCATCGAGGCAGTGTGCGCAGAACTGCGGGAACCCAAGTACGGCGAATATTACCTGTGTCAGTGCGTGGATTCTTTCGGTACTTTAATACACAAACTGATGTTTATTAATCGACTAGATTTCAGCAATGTCTTAAGTAAATCTACGATTGAACGCTTGGCTGAGGTGGACGAGTTCGAGGTTGTACGAGAAGTGCAGGTAGTTCGATTTGGCTGTTCTTTGCGACGCGCGGGTTTGACACCTCACCAGGAATACTTTGCTGATTACGCGCCTCTCTTGCCTTGCTTGTTCTCTCTCAACCACACGCCAACCGTCAACAAACCTTTGTATGGTGCTTCACCCAACATTTGGGACAATGCTGCTCTGGAACACTCTGTGCAAGGAATCATTGCTCTTCTTCTCAGTCTAAAGAAGAAACCTGTCATCCGATATGAGAAGATGAGCAGCTTGGCCAAAAAATTGGCAACTGAAGTTCAGGTGAGCTTTACTCCGACATGGCTGTTCTCGAGATTCATATTGCGCCCCAAGCATCGTGTTGAAACAGAATCGACGCTGTTCGATTTTAGACTCACGCAGGTTGCACCATTGTTACTCATCCTTGATCGGAGAAACGACCCTGTGACGCCGCTGCTGTCTCAGTGGACGTATCAGGCTATGGTACACGAACTTCTTGGCATCCAGAATGGAAGAGTTAACCTCAGTATGGTTCCTGATATTCTCCCAGAACTTTCCGCAAGTTCATTCCCGCTTGAATTTATCATGCCTGTCTCACACATTTGATAGGAGATCACTCTCACGACTTCCACTGATCCGTTCTTTCAGGCCCATTATTTGGCGACTTTTGGCGATCTTGGTACTTCACTGAAGAATTATGTTCAGTCTTACCAATCCCGTTCACTCGCACATTCACCCTCGGCTATCAATTCGATTTCCGACATGAAGCGTTTTGTCGAGGAATATCCAGAGTTTAGGAAACTGGGTGGAAACGTCAGTAAGCACGTCGCGTTGGTCGGGGAACTCAGTCGTCTGGTCGAGAGAGACCATTTATTGGACGTAGGCGAGATAGAACAGGGCCTTGCAACAAGCTCCGGCTGTGATTTTAAGGTTTGTGTTCCTCTCGTCTGTGTCAAATGCTCCAATCTAATGCCTGAATATAGACAGTACAAGCTCTCGTCTCGAATAATACTGTGCCGGCATGGAATAAGCTGCGAGTTGTCATCCTTTACGCACTACGCTATCAGAAGACACAGACGAGTAACATCGCCGCGCTCATGAATCTCCTGCTCTCTAACGGAGTGTCACGGGAGGAAGCAAGAGTGAGAATTCTTCACACCCGGTATCTTCCCACAGCTGAATCATTATATCAAGCTTGTTTATGTCTTTTTGAATATCGCTGGTTCAGACCAGCGACAAGATGATTTGTTCTCGACGGAGTCTTTATTAGCCAAAGGGAGGTCTGCATTGAAAGGTTTGAAGGTGGGACATTTTTTTTGATGCCTTACCACCTCCTGATCGTTGTTTGTAGGGGGTTGAAAATGTCTACACTCAACATACTCCGCACCTGTCGCAAACACTTGAAAATGTGTTCAAGGGACGGCTGAGGGAGACCAGCTATCCATTCGTCGACGGCGCAGGAACAAATCTTGGCCTGCAACGGTGTGTATCGGGTTCGGGTCGCGTGTGTTGTACTGACGACTTCCTCACCAGGCCACAGGATATCATTATATTCATGATTGGCGGGACTACATACGAAGAAGCTAGAACAGTCGCGCTGTTGAACCAGGAGTCTGCTTCAACAGGGACGCGAGTGCTGCTCGGCGGTACATGTGTCCACAACTCGTCGAGGTAGTTCAGCCTAATCTTCATTTACACTATGCTTTGGTATTGACTTTTATTAGCTACGTCGAAATGATTCGCGCCGCAGCACAGAATTTCCCCAACTCTGTGTTTGAACCTCCCCCGGAGTCGTCAGCAAACGCGCCGTCACTAAACCTTAATCTTGGTGGCGTGAACGTCAGTCTCGGTGGGCCCGGTGGATCAGGGGTGTACCGAACCAGCTCGGACAATGTTGGCGTCCAATCCGAAGGCATCAAGGATGGTGTACGCAGTTTGATTGGCAAGGTCAAACAGGGTGTGGATAAGATAGGCCTGTCATAGATAGGCTGATCTCAACTTATATTGTACTGGCCAGCCATTACTTTTCTATGATACGTATGCATGGATATCGGAGGACACGAGGGATCCGGTAAACTCTGGGAAACATCGGATGATGATACGTGCATATTCTCCGGGTAGTCTTCATCCGGGCCCGCTCCCGTGCCACGTACCAGGTAGTCACGTGCTGAAGAAGGGTATCCATTCTCACTGTTTAGAGTTGAACGACTCCCATTCTGCTCTTGCTCTCGAATTACTTCGGCTGGTCTCCTTGACCTCGGACTGGGACAATGGCAAGGGGCTTTCTAGCGGGCCTTAAAGGCATTGATGCTTTTGGCAAGGTACGGCTCATGACCGTGACACGTCGACACTCCGAACCTGACACACATCTGCTCTCAGACCACAGAAGACGTGAAAGTGAAAACGCGCACTGGCGCTCTCTGTACGTCTCAACCAGGTCTCATTAGGATGCACAGACTCATCATATTACTCTCTAGTGACACTCATTTCTGCATGTATTATACTGGCGTTCACGGCCATGGAGTTCTTCGACTACAGAAGGGTTGGAGTCGATACCTCAATCATCGTTGATCGAAGTCGTGGTCAGAAACTGAGCGTGAAGCTCAATGTGACGTTCCCACATGTTCCTTGTTACTGTGAGTGAGATTTTCTAGGATTGCATCTGCGTCGTCGAGACGAGTTCCGATATCATGTTCGCAGTGCTCAGCCTTGACGTTATGGACATCTCCGGCGAACAGCAGCGTGACGTTTCACACAACATTGTGAAGAAGCGCGTCACACAGGCTGGCGTCGATGTTCCTGGACAGCGCGGTGGTGACCTCCGGAACGAAATCGACAAATTGGCAGAGAAGCGTGGATCTGGGTACTGTGGATCATGCTATGGTGGTGTGGAACCCGAGGGTGGGTGCTGCAACAGCTGTGAGGATGTCCGACAGGCATACACGAACAAGGGATGGAGCTTTACCAACCCAGATGACATAGAGCAGGTTAGTTCTCTATCTCACTCCGAGCGTCTTGAGATTGACAGGTAGCTGCCGTTCAGTGTGTTCAAGAAGGGTGGTCGGACACGCTCAAGGAACAAGCAGACGAGGGTTGCAACGTTTCTGGACGTATCCGAGTGAACAAGGTCATCGGGAACATCAACATTTCCCCGGGCAGATCATACCAAACCAATTCCAGACATTTCCATGATCTCGTCCCATACCTGAAGGATGACAAGCACATTCATGACTTCTCCCACACAGTACATGAATTTTACTTCATGGCTGACGATGAGTACAACCCGACCAAGTCGAAGATCGGAAAGGAGATGAGAAAGCGAATGGGTATCGAGGAAAACCCCCTGGACGGCTACCAAGCTAACGTATGTCAAGGGTCCACGTGTTGAGGAACTTGCGCTGATCAAACTTATTCCTAGACTAACAAGGCTCAATATATGTTCCAATACTTCCTCAAAGTAGTCTCGACGCAGTTCAGAACCTTGGATGGGAAATCCGTGCGTAGAAATTTCCGACGACCTGAGATGCGAGCTCACTGTGGGCGTAGATGAATACCCACCAATATAGCGTCACTCACTTTGAGCGTGATCTGACCAAAGGCCCAGGTGAAGAAAATCAGGGAGTGTACACCCAGCACGTGTCACAGGGTGCACCAGGTGCGTAGGTAGAACGACCGAGAAGGGAGACATCTGACTGTCCGTACAGGGGCGTTTTTCAACTTTGAGATATCACCTATTCTTGTCGTCCATTCGGAAACACGGCAATCCTTTGCCCATTTCCTTACCTCGTCAGTGCTGTCGTTTAGTTTAGCTCTGGTGATTTTTCTGACGTGTCATCATTCCAGGACATGCGCTATCGTTGGTGGAGTCTTGACCGTAGCTGCGCTGTTGGACAGCATACTGTTCGCGACTGGACGCAAGCTCAAGAAGGGCAGCGGCGCTAATGGAAGTACGAAATTGATGTAAACATTGTACTAAGTAGGTCATAGTTCATCTGCGCATTCGTTGGCTATCGATTTTGCTTTCTGCACAATACGCCGGGATGTATCCGTCATATAGCAAAGACTTGGGCAACTAGGAGTGAAGCGAGTCCTCTTCCACCAGCTGGCGCTCAATGTCAGATGGTTTGACTCTGCCCAGCCCTTCCTGACCCCACACGTTGCCCTTCCTGCCTTGCTTGTTGTGAACCCACTCAGGGCGCCTTCCGGGTTGATCTTCGGGAATGTTCTGTGGAATGTAGGTGAACACCAGTGCGGGGCTCTGATGAATGAGTACGTTTGGAGGGTGGCGCACAAAGTCGTCATGCATGTCGTGATAGATTGGGGGGCGACGGACGGTTTGAAAGGTCAGGCCTTCGTCCGTGCGGGCCGTGCCAACCTTGCGAGCGAATTTGAGAAATCTGTGTTGGTTGACCATGATGGTGGTGTCGACGTGATGTCATCGATCGCAGTACAAGACCACTAACTTACTGTAGTAGTGCTAGTACTGGGCTACAAGTACTAGTGTACGCTAGCGACACCAATTAACAATGTCACTACCCACGGGAATCACCGAGACGTGTTCACCCCTGCCTCACAGGACGAATGAAGACCCCCTCCGCGATCTTGAGCGACGGACTTGCTTCATTCAACAAGGCCGCAACGCTTGCAGTACGCGTATTCCACCCATACCATCAATAAGTACTGGTCATATTCACGCGATCTCACATAGTTAACCACCGCGCAAGAAAACGCACGCAAAGATCTCACACAAGCAACAACCGACGCCCGTGACGCCCGTAGAGAACGCGACGAGGCTGTCAAGGCCCTACACGCTTCCAGACTCGAAGAACAAGCTTGGAAACAAGAGGCCAGTGTATGGAAAGCCACGGTGCGTGTTTGTCTCTCGCCTCACGCATTCCCCTCATATCTTCCCACTAACAGGCAGACCAAGCTGGACTAACCGTACCCATCCTCTATTTCGTCACTGACGCGCTCTGATCACGTTGTAGATCAATCACCACCTTGAAACCATTGCACAACTACGCCAGGAGGCGACGCAGTGGAAAAATCAGTGCCTTCGCCTCGAGGAAACCTCGAGACAGGAAGCTATCAGCTGGAAAGAGCAGTTCCTTCGTGTAGAACAGGAACGGACAAAACTTGCTCAGCGTGTGGAAGAACTCATAGCCGAGCAACGATCTGTATGTCCTTCGACTTGCTTTGCAAGCCCAATCACCAACCATTCGCACAGGCAGCCCATGCCACAATAACGACCGCCCCGTATACTCCTATGGTGAGATATCAATTAGCCAACATATCAACATCCGCAAGGCAGCGACCCTCACTTGAACCTTTGAGTCCAAGTCTCGAACTTCCTCCCTCGAAATCTGCCCACTCGCTACACAAGCCCATCTCGACTGTTTCCCGCTCTCGCCCAGGCGCCGTCCAACAACTTCCAACACCAATCTCCGAGAACCAACGCAGCGCACGCCAACGAGACGCACAGGAATCTCGCCCTCCCATCTCACGCCAAGGCTCGAATGGCACCCGCCAGATACTCATTCGTCGCGTTCAGGCTGTCGTCGAGGTCCCCGTGAAAGAAGAAAGTGTAGAACGAGAGGTTTTGTCGCCACAGACACATGCCTCAACGTCTGCATCCAATCACGCTTCTACTTCTACTTCTGCCTCTGCTACTACGTCAATATCCGCCCCTCCCTCCAAGGCTCCAAAGCCAGCCTCCCGGACCGCAGAGCCCAGCAAGGCAGCTACCCGTGTCAAACGGAAAGTCTCTGCAAAGCGCGCTTACGTGGAGATTGACGACGAGTCGGAACGAGATGATGGCAGCCAAGGTAGTGATGCTAACTCGGATGATGATGATGAGTTATTAATGGGCGTGGAGGTCAGTAATGGTTCATGTTTCCCGAATCGTTCCAACAATCCATTTTAGACGAATCGCAAAGAAGTATATGGTTCGAAACGTGTTTCGAAACCTGCTTCGAACCCAAAGACACCATCTCGTCCCCCTCTTAGTACGGCCAAGAAACGTAAAGGTGCCACCAAGCAGTAGTAAGACCCGTCTGTCCACCAAGGCTTGAAGGGTCTGTTGCACCCCTTCTGTACGCTTGGAGTTATGCTACAATGATCTCTGATTTATTCTCGTACTCATGATCGCTCACCCATGGTATCTCGCACGTCGGAAACACATGTTCTACTAACACCTACCTCCATTATTGGCACCTGTACGCGCAATGTAACTTTTTCATTCATCGAACCAATGTTCACACAAAGGCTTCACATTGTAGAAGCTCAAAATACAACAGAATATCCGTAGTAGATCCAGATGACTTAGTTACGCTTCTGGATGGCCGCCTCGCCGACATACTCGTCGAACCACCTGAAGACTTCATAGTGCCACTTCAAGCCGTTACCGACGTTGAGGACCCAGTGGTTTTCATCAGGGAAAATGACCAGACGACTGGGGACCTCAAGTCTATCGCAAATCGTGAGCGGCGATGCCGAGTAGAATAGGTGGAGAAAAGAACACGTACTGTTGCAAAGCGTGCCATACGGCAATACCGTCGCCTTCGGGAAGACGGTAATCTTTGCTTCCGTGGATGACCAGCTCAGGTGTCGACCATTTGCTCACGGTATATGCGGGGCTGAATCTGTGTCATTGCGCAAGCAGCGTCAGCGTCGATCAATGTCAGCGCTTTGAAAACGAGACCCGAGTCTGTACATACTTGCGAGAGTTCTCAAAGGCTTTGGGCTCCCATGGGCGTCCTCCCCACTCGTGGTTGAACTATATGGTTTGATATCAGACATGATGAATGGATTCGTAGGAACATAGTGAATGACGCACGAAGAAGAGCTCATCAGTTGCATACCCATTGTAGGTGGTATCGAAGACCTAATGAAACGTGAACATCGAACACAACGGCGGGGACACTGAAAAGCTCACTCCATCGTGGCACACCAAGGCCTTGAAGCCGAAGCCGAACTCGGGATTTCCTTGGATCCAGCTAGAGACGTCCACCTCGTAAGCAAGCATAAATGAAAGAAAGTAGGTACCACATACTTGATGGCATAACCTCCATAACTTGCGCCAGCAGCAACTGCACGGTCTGCATCGATCTAGCCCGAAATTTGTCAGGGATTTTATGGAGAGGAGAGTGACAGCAACGATTTACTTGTGGGTAGTTTTCTAGAACGTACTTCCAGCCATTCTTGAGATCTACGAAGGGCTTTCCTCCCCAGTCTTCCTTGATTCCCTCGGTCAAGTCTGTAAAAAAAGATGAGATCGCCAAGGTGAGGTGTGAACTTAGATGTACATACTCTGGCCGAAGGAAGTAGAGCCGGTGGGGTTGATCGCAACGACGACGTAACCCTGGTTTGCGAACACTAACAAACATTGAACTCCGTGCACAGTCTGAGCAGCTACTTCTCGATCACTTACCGTTAGGGTTCCAGCGCGTCGACCAGGAATCAGCCCAGCATGACTCGGGACCTAGATTGGATGCATCAGCCACCTCGCGAATCCTTTCACCACAAAAATAGTCTAACCGCCGTGAATGAGCATAACGACAGGCCACTTCTTCACGTCCGTTGATTTGTAGCCAGGGGGAGTAAAGAGCCATCCGTGGATGTCCTGCAACGCACCCTTGAACCAGAACTCCTCACCAGGGTGTAGATGTTTGCCCTGGAGGGAAGCAGAAGAGAAGTTTGTGATCTGAGTAAGCTCGGGAGTGGAAATTGTCGACGCTTGGCTCAGGATGTCCGCTTGGACACGCTGGATGTTGCTTAGCACACATGCGTCATTGGGGGATGTGAGCGAGGACATGGCAAAGAGGAGACGACCGTTGGTAAGGACTTGGACGCCTGAAACAGAGTGCGTGCTCGTCAAAGCAACGGGAGTGGCATATGGAGCTGCGAGCTGAGGATGCGCGGTAGATTCACTTGGAGTTGGTGGAACTGGAAGGGTGAATATTTTGACCCTAGCGATATCTTCGGCGGTGAAGTAGATGAAATCGCCGTTTTCCGAGAACTATGGTTATCGTTCTTTCTGGGTCGGTGAAGGACATCAGACTTTACGTACCGCCAAAGCATTCGGTGAACGGTCCCAGTTTTGGGTGATGGTGAAACTGACCCCCTTGGCGAGGTCACGAATGACAATCTTGGCCCTAAATTCAAGATGAAATCGTCAAAGAAACGAATGTACGAATAAAGTGACCGACCTGTCTGATTCGTGGCCGTCTTCATCGAGTTGAATCCATGCGACCTTGGTGCCCTGGCGGTTGAATGCGGGAGCACGAGTTGCACCATGCACGCCAGAAGTAAGCTCTACAAGGCTGGACCCGTCGAATTTTACGAGGTAGATCTGAGGCAGAGTCGGTGAGACGATGAAATGACAAAAGGGAGCCGCACGTTTTGCTTCGTGTGAGTAGCCTTTGGAAGTTTGGGGTCCTTTGCAGTGAAGATAATTTGACTGTCAGAAATGTCGAAATCGTCTGTGCCACCGAAAGGTTCGACGGGGGAACTCTGAATGGTAGGTTGATGAGTAAAGTGGGCATCTCGTCATAGTAGTAAAGATATCTACCAGATCAGTGCCCTTGAGGGTGTTGATAAAGTCGTCTCCAAAGACGAATTTTCCTTGATCCTTGGATTCCTCAGACTTGGATAGACGTACGGTGAAAAGAGACTTGTGTTTGAGACCGACCCAAGTGTCCCATTGTCGCTCAAAGTCTTTGTCGTACACATACGCGGTATTTCCACGGTTTTCGTACTTTTCGTCGTTTTCTTTTACTGCTTTCAAATCTCCATCTGCGTGAACATATGCAGAGAAGACGAGCACGCCAGCAGAGTACGAGTAGCGGAAGTCTGCGGCGGTGGTAACGGGGAAAGATCCGATGGAGACAGACTCGCCGGTACTGATAGAGCCCTCAGAGAAGGTGAGTGGGATGACGAACAATTCCTGTTTCCTCTCCTTCTCTGCACCTGTTTCGACGATGTGAGCGATTGTACGCGAGTCAAGCCAGAATGCGTCCCCGCCGTCGGGGAGAGGAAGATCATAAGGCTGCGATCCAGCTTCCACAGGAGTTATGGTGAGGGACTTGTGGGTTCTATATCAATTGTGATCGGTTTGGAGTACGTGGAGGTCGCGATTGCCGTACTTACTTGCGATCATCGAAAGTGTACTTGCTGACTGGTATCAACGCCAGGTCACCCGCGGGGTTTGGGAGTGGTGCACCCGGCCTGGGGACGGTGAGCATGTCCTGTGGGGAGAGGACATCGGATGAGGCCTTGAAGGCAAACTCGTTGGACATCTGTAACGCTTGGAAGGGGGAAGTCGGAGGAGCGAAAGGCTGCTGGACAGAAATGCCCAAAAGACCTAGAGCAGCCTGAGCGCCGGGCAACCACATACCGACTCGGATAAAGACGATATCGATGGCAGGCCTTGAATATATTGGTATGGATTTCTGAACCCACACAAATAGCAACGAGCATGCGGTCGTTTGCTTGATGCGTGCAACAAGGCACAAGGACCACCTGGCGAGCACGTCAAGAGTGATCGGTAATAAGAACAATCGCAGTACCCAGTGGGTGTTCAACTTCTAGTACTCTCCTACTCATCCTCCATCTCCTCGTCCTCTTCTCCCACCGTTTGCTCTTCTGCAGACACACCACCACCTTCTATCAGCGTAACCAGTCCCGTCGCCGAATCCCACCGTGCTTTCAGTTCTACTTTGAACACGACCATCTTTTCTCCAATGAGCTTCAGCAGCTGTGCCTGTTCGCTCGTGACGGGTTTGCCTTTTTCGCATAGTTTATGCGGTGCTTCTAGCGTTGGCACACCTCTCTTCAGCGTCGTAGATAGCCCCAATTTACGCAGTTGAGACTCTTCATTGTGTGGGAAAGGTTCAGGAGGGTCCGAGTACACTCGCATCACAGGACCAGCGGGAAGTATCACTGTCCGGCTGGCGGGGTTGCCTGCCCGCGCAAAATCGGGTTGTTTGAAATCATCGAACCACTCGATCACTTCCTGTGGCTCTGTGTCGGTAAATAACAACCCGACCTGGCCTTTTATTTGCTGTGGATCAATGGTGCTGAGTTGGAAGTGCGAATCGACGCGGATCGACACATACCTCCGCAAGCTTATGTATTCCTGGCCTGTGCTCCTCCGCTGGTGTGTTTCCAAGGGCTTTCGCCATCACTGCAGCCCTGCCAAAGAATATCCGTGCTGAACTGTGATCGCATCAAAAGTTGTCAGACCGGCACAAATAGCAATGAGCTATCTACTTACTCTCTCCATAGATTTCGGACGGTTTTTAGATGTGTGTTTCTCATCGCACCCACTTCGAAAAGCCAGCAATACTTCCATTTTTCTGCATTTTGTTGAATCTGACCATGTTCGTCACTGGAATGATGAGAGCGATCGACTGAATGTTGCGTACCTCTGTCAACAGTGCATTTTTGTGCTCTCTGGTCTTTTTCGAGACCTTTGTGAGTGATACTAGTGGTGTATGTTATTTCGCGACGGCCAGTCGTACAATCTGTTGGTCTTACCGAGTTTTGCGCGTCTTGACTTTGGCATGGTAGGCTCGAGGAGGAGTTGATTCCAAGTCCGCTCGCGTTATCACTCTTGCCTTGCTCTTGCCTCCTCGTGATGAAAATCTCACAAGCTGAACTCAACTCACTCGAGGCCGCCCTCCTCAACACCTCCGGAAAAGTCGCCCTTCACGACAGATTCAGAGCCCTATTTGCCCTCAAATCTCTCAAAACCGATGGTGCAGTTACCATCATATCCAGTGGTATGTCGTACGATTATTCACGGAAACCCATCTCAATCTAATCTACGCGTCGAAAGCCTTTAACGATCCTTCCGCCTTGCTAAAGCATGAGCTGGCGTATTGTCTCGGACAAATGAGACTGGAGTCTGCTCTACCCAAGCTCGAGGAAGTTTTGGGCAAGAAGGACGAAGATCCTATGGTTCGGCACGAGGTATATATGCTCACTCGTCTTCTTTCTTCGAATGGGATCTCTGACAACCACACGGGACAGGCAGCCGAGGCAATGGGCGCCATTTCTTCGACGAAATCAACCCCGATCCTCCAGCACTACCTCAACAACGATCCCGATCAAAGTGTGCGTGAGACTTGTGAGATCGCTCTGGCAAAGATCGAATGGGATAACTCGGAGGAGGGGAAGAAACATCTTGAAGTTAGAGAGTCTCCTGATACCACGCTGCAAGTTTGTCCATTTTAACCTCTTCTGTTCTGACGTGTGTCTATGATATAGGACATATGCCTCGATTGACCCTGCTCCACCGACTTCTCGTCTCTTGTCGGGACAACCTAAATCTGACGACCTAACCGAATCATCTATAGCGTCACTCAAGGAAACGCTGCTAAACACAAAGCTGCCGCTTTTCGACAGATATCGGGCGATGTTTGCTCTGCGTAATATAGGCACACCAGCCGCGGTGGACGCACTCGCGGCCGGTTTTTCCGACAGTAGCGCTCTTTTCAAGTCAGCGATCTATCCGTTCAGCATGTCGTTGTGCTCAACGTTCCACAGACATGAAATTGCATTCGTCTTTGGCCAGCTGTTATCGGGCCACTCAGTTCCATCACTGCTCAAGGTTCTGCGGGATACGAACGAGTGTGACATGGTGCGACACGAAGCAGCAGAGGCTCTGGGTGGTATTGCTACGCCAGAAATTCTTCCTCACCTCAAGGAGTGGATGACGCGGGACGATTCGCCCACTGTTGTCCGTGAAAGCTGTCAAGTTGCGATCGACATGTGGGAGGTACGTGTAACTTCATCGTAAGACGCACTTCATCTCGCTAACCATGGTCTCAAACGTAGTATGAAAACTCTGGCGAGTTCCAATATGCGAACACGCTAGAAAATGTGCACAGTGCTGAAGTCGTGGCTGCATGAAGGCATTTGATGATAGGTCATTAACACAGACGTGTATTGCAAGGTGTAAGCATATATAGAATTCCGCATAGAAGAGTGCTCTGTGATGTAGATGAGAGGTAGTCGATACAAACGATACAAATGATACAAACGATAAGTACAAATGATACAAGCGATACAAGCGAAACGATACAAATGATGATGTAGCATTTGAATTCCAGACGCCTGTTTACTCGGTGTCGAACACCAAGGCCCTGACCTCGATGGACTGCCTATAGGGGGCATCTGGAGGACTAGTGTTGTCCTTGAATGCCGAGTGAGGTGTCAAGCGGGCCTTGTCGACATCAGAGTCGAAGCACTTGATCAGTGTGACTTCTTCCGGTGTCTGGTCGGACAAGTAATACCACCTGTGCGCAGGGTTGTACTTGACGCTGAAGGTAGAACCCTCCCTGTCGCGATAGATATGACGAGTGGAGACCAAATCAGTCTCGGGATCGATAGAGCGGTAGTCAGCCACTGCAAGGGGGTTGTGCGCGACAGGGTTAGCAATAGGCCTAGGCGACACTAGATCAGCAGGGGTGCGAGAGGATGAGACGCCGGGACTGACCTCCAGACATTGATGATGCGGTAGCGACCCTTCAAGAGACGTTCAGCCTCATCTCCGAGGTGATACTTGACACGCTGAGCTGCAGCGACGAATGTTTGGTCAACATGCGCACGTTGCTGAGATAAGGAAAGAAGTAAGTATATCACACAAGCATCCTGGTACAACTGTTCACTCACGACTGGGCCACGAAGAGGGGCCTTGGAAGGTGCTGTCTGACCGACGGCACTTCTCCTGACGGTGTGGTCGAAGATGAAGACGCTCTTCGCTCCCGCGTACTTCTTGAGGATTTCCTCAACCTCAGCATAGTATGCTGTCTTGATTTGCTCCTCATCAACAAAGTCCTTCTCGACGCTCGGGTGCTTGATGAATTGGAACCCGCTGACGTCGAGACCCAAGGTGGCTTCCTTGCCTCTAGCATCGTGGACGACGGCAGGACGAGTGTCCTCGCCGATGTTGGACTTTGGTACACCTGCGGGAGGTTCGTCGACGTAGTTGTAAGGGGGCTGGTTGTCTAATGGAGTATAGTAGTTGAACGTCGTCTGGACGTCACGGGGAGCGAGGGCTGCGACGGTCATGATTATTTCCGTTTAGTAGGGTTGACCCAGTGAGTGTGATTCGAGGGAAGTTGAACTGAAGTCATTGGGGAGAAGATGACCAGGCTTTTATAGAGCATCCTGGGTGAACTTTGTCACTCCAGGGATGCTGCTTGGTAATAGAATGAATGCGAAACTTGCGAACTTCTGTCGCAAGACCGGGGTCAGGTGGCGTGCTGCAGTCGAAGGAATAGGTTGGCTGACTTACTCCCTTCTCAACACCATTCGGGCTTAGGCAGCGAGTGTGTCATCATGTTTCTGACATATGAATACAGTCAGGTAATCGACAAGAGAGACAAACCCTGCAAGTGAAATCTCTCTCGTGTAGAATATTAACTTTTGAGTGGTTCATAATTAGAACAGGATTTGAAGGTCATTAGAGATCCGGTGACTCTGTACATGGATGAGGACAACATGCTGACAATAAGTAAATGTGGGCAACTGTTGAATGAATCGACAAGAGCCTCGGAGGAACAAACTCACTATAAGGAGCAGTACGTACTTGGTCAAGGCCTAATGCTGTCGATCAGCTGTCAGCGCATCATTTACCTCGACTTGCCGGCCTCGAGGCAGGTTCGCAAGTTCACTTTTACCTACATCTGCAGCAAGCTCGATCCTTCGTGTGTTGCACATAATAAAGTCGCTGGCTGCCCTTCTTCTCCACCCCCTCCGTCAGTCTGTAACCTTTGTGATATCTCTACATCGACATCCTCCTGGTTAATTTGAAGATGATGGAGAGCGATGAGTGTTCCATTCTCGCAATTGCATCGTCAAGTCAGACAGCCATTGCACTCATCCGAAGCACGATGTTCTCCCTCCCACCGTGGGTCCTCGCTGATGCGCGATTTCAGGACTCGTGAAAGATGGCGTCGTAGATCAAAATGCCTCTTCTGTGCCGTGGACGATCACGAACAAGTACTACACCGCCGACGTGAAATTCGTCGTCCACCAACTGTCCTCGTGGGTGTTGAGCGAGGAACAGCTCCTGTCCCCTGCCATTCTATTTGTCTGGATCGGAGGAGAGGTGTGTTCGTCTGACCCGTCGGAACCCATCGTCTTCAACTAATCCTCTGAAGCCTTACCAGGAGCAAATACGCAAGCTTTCTGAACAGATTTCACAACAAGAGTTCGAAGTCGCTCTTGCCATCAGACTTCCCCCAGCAGACCCATCTCCTCATGTCGAGAATGAAGACGAGCAGGACATCGATGCGTTCTTGTCGTCCAAAGGTTTCGAGTTCGTGGATGTAGTAGACTCGGATACATCTTTACCGGATCGAAGTGGTGAGGTCACCTTTTGATTTACCGTCTTCTGCGAACCCACTCAACTGACTATTTCGCCCTTAGGTATTCCCGGTGTTCCTCGAGTTATCGATGCGCTGAGCACAATCATCTGGCCATCGATGGTTCGCCAACCTACCAAGCGGGACACAGCGACGATGCCAAAGAATGCAACATCGGATGACTACGACAATCTCGTACAACTGGTTAGTCAAAAAGTATCCGGAGCCGACAAGGATCGTATGCGACGAGAGCTCGAGGAGCTTGAACGTTGGCTGGAGGAAGGCATGCCATCGAGTGATACGGACGCGCAACTTAGTGACGAGGATACAGACCTCTGGAGTACTGCCGTCAGCCCGGGAACCGCATCTCCCACCTCAAGCGGTTTCCTTGAAAGCTCTCGCCCTACAACTCCTAGGGCAGGTTTTGATGATGACTTCACCTCCTTCGTCTCGGCATCGCCTTCAGGTTCAGTCAATATCCCTAAGCGACCCTCGGAGAGTTCATCTTCCCCACAAAGGGAGGTGTCTCTCGCATCCACGAGTTTCAGCTCTACCTTCAGCTTCGACTCCACGTCGTCGGGCCGCTCGACTCCCACTTTAGATGACCACGCTACCATCGACACGAGTCACCTGGCGCCAGATGAAAGACCACTTGGCGTGTCTTACAAGTCCCTCGGTTCTGTGTCAGACTTTGGCGAGTTTGAAAAGGAGCCGTTCTATCAAGAACGAGCTAGCAATGAGGACGGCGACGAAGATATGCCATCCAAGGAAGAAATTGCGGAGACCTCGCGCAGGATTTTTGGGACCATGCCCATCTCAGTCTCTCTTTCGCAGGAACGAGGTTATCAGACCGAGCAGACGTTGACCGCTCCCGGAGAGGAACCGTCGCCTGGTCAACGCAACGAAGAAGATATCGAGATGATGGATGCAGATCTTGAGCAGTTCGATATGCAGAGTGTTTTAGGTGCGCTTCAAGGACTGAAGGAGGAGATCGCGGGGATGCCGGACAAGGAAAGGAGGAAGGCTGCAGCAAGGGTAGCACTGGGGCTTGCCTATGGACTAGACGACCAGCCACATTCTTAGGCGAGAGCTTATCTGCTCCCCGCGACCTTTGTAGGATTTGAATCACAGACACGCTACCTTCGTCTCTTCCTTCAGAGTTACTAGCATCTGGCGAATTGACATTACGATGAAGCACACATGTTGAACCCACTGATGAATGATATATGCGGTCTCAAAGACAGTCTTGACGTCGGCAGGCGAGCAGAGATTGTAGCAAAGTTCGAACGAGCGTCAGTTGTGATACTTTCGAGAACTTTCGTGCCTCATCTAGCTCAGCGAGTCTTAGGCTTAGCTCGACCACAGCGGCAAGTCTGTTAGACACTGACATCGACGACCTGCACGATGCCTCTCAACTACTCCAAGTGGGACCAGCTCGAGCTCTCAGACGACTCTGACATTGAGGGCCATCCCAATGTCGACAAGCGCTCCCTCATCCGCTGGAAACAGCGCGACATACACGAGAAGCGCGAGGTTCGCAAGCACAAGATCGAGGCTCTCAAAGCTGAGATCGCGTGCAATAACGTCCTCGAGCCACGTCTCGTCAGGATCAAGGAGCGCATCGCTGGTGCACCGGGCACAGGGAGCGATGACCTTGCAGAGGATGCCAAAGTTGCAAAGTCACGCATCGGTCTTACTTTCTTTCAATATCTCGTCGAACGTCTGCAGACGGACCCTTCACCCGCTGCACCTTCTACCAATGCAAAGGACCAGCCAACATATGATGCGATGGTCTTGTCGCTGCTTCTCCAGATCTACGGCGGCGTCAAATCGCTGCCCCAGGACGAACAGGAGAAAAGCATCCTCGACAGCATGCAGGAGCACATCACACAGCTAGGAGAACATACGCGCAAACTCCAGGCTGATCTTGAAGCAGAAACCACCGAACAGAAGAAGCACATCACCAGCGAGGACATCCATGAAGGTTGGGAGAGCAAGGTATTGCGCATTCCTCTCGCTTGCCCATGATACTGATCCTTACATGATGCCATGCAGTATGTTCCTCCTAAGCCTGCCCCACCCCCGATTAAGAACGCGATCACGGATTCAACTCCAAAGACGACCACCACGACTTACGAAGTACTCAACCCCGGCGCATCTTCCTCCCATGCTACCGGAACTCCTTCCGCCCCCACCGCAGGTGCTCCTAATGAGGAAGACGACGAACCAGAAGACCTGCCAGAGCTCACACCCTCGCTTGCCCGCTTCTCGCGCTTGCCCCTTTGGGAGTATGCTCAGTCCTTCTCCTTCATACAGAACAACCGCGACGTCATCGTCCCAGGCGCATCTGATGCTCTTCTTGTCGCTGCTTTCCAAGCACAGACAGATGGAAAAGCAGCGTACGCGAAACAATGTGTACACCAAAGCTTGCTTCTGCAATACTGCGACAAATTGGGCCGCGATGGAGTTAGGGTGTTCTTCCAGAAGTAGGTGATGTCTCTTCGAGGGATCACATCAGGACTTACATCCACTCATAGGATGATTACAGGCGATAAACGTGCCATCCCGATCTTTGTCAAAGATGTTGAAGACACATATGCTCATCTCGTTAAACGTGTGGCTGCTGCAGCCGCCGAAACCGCTGCCAGCTCCCAGAAAGAACAGATCCAGCTCGTTCCCGAGAACCCTGATTCTACCATTTCGTTCAATGTGCCCGACGGTCCTCCACCCGACGATCTCGTCCTCGAGGGCCCTGAAACGGAGGACCTGGACGTCGAGGATGTACGCAAAGCACTGATGATGCGATGGACAGTCTTCGAAGGCTTCAGCGAAGAGCTCAAGGATGCACTGAGAGCGGGAACCTTGGAGAGGGTGAACAAAGTGCTTGGGGAAATGGATGTAACGGATGCCGAGGACGTAGTCTCCAAGCTCGATTTAGTGGGCATAATGAGTTTCGTAGAAGGTGGTGTCAGAGATGAAACAGGAAAGGAGGAGGAGTGAAATTCTTAGGCCTGGATGAAACAGCATCAGAGTGTATTATAACACGTCCAGGATCCGTTGTACATCGTGTAGAACTACTGTGGACGTCGTGAACATCGTCGAGTTAGTGCTCTCGCTAGTTTGGACGGGGTCCGTGCGTGTGTGGCTATTCGGGGTCATTCAGGGTCATCGAATTAATCTTCACTCCTTTGGAGCCCATTCCTCGTCAGCAACAACACTCTTCCTCGCCAACCACATCGTGCTCGACATTAGCAGATCAATGGACTCTGACATTCACCCTGCGCAGTCAGACGTGCCAGATAATGATGCATCCTCGCTGCGGGCAGCTGCCCTATTGTCTAGAAAGCGCCGAAAAGTTGCCCCAGAGGCACCGACTCTCCCCCCACGCATCGCTCCAGAGCCCAGTCTTCAGCTCGACTACGGCCAGGACGGCCAGGACGAATCAGCACCCGCTCAACAAACGGGGAGCAAGCCCCCACCAGTCTCACATCCCGCCGTCCCACCGGTAAGGACGAACCAAATGGAAGATATAGAGGATGGTCAAATCCGTGAAGAAGGCGAGATTAGCGATTCTGAGACCTCTCCTCCGCAACGACGTTCACCCACACCGCCGCCGAGGACCAGACAACGCCCCTCTGTGTCCCACCCCCACCCTCAGGAGCCTGCAGGGCCCGAAATTCCATTGCCCCCACGTCCGCCCTCTCGCTCTGAAACTGAAATAGTATCGCCGTCCGAGCCAGTCGAGCCTCCCGCCTACTCGTGGCAACCCGTCACGAATTCTACTTCTGTCGAACCTTTCGCGTTTGAGACTGCCGCCTATCGACTTGATGGCAATCATGTCAGACCGGGCCTAGCTAGTTCGTTCTGGTTCCCATATCAATCACGCCGTCTCATTTTATTTTTTCAGTGACGCAAGAGCAGTACAACACTGCCAAGGACATCGTTCTTGACCTCTTGGGATGGGGCGTCCCTCCCGAGTACCTTCTAGAATGCGGCTTGAGTCGGCATGTCATCTACTACGTTTTTTCGGAACTCAATCTGCGACTCCCAAACAACCTGGACCTAAGTGGGCTCATTCCATATCCAACACCTGAGATACTCGCACTCATACCAGTTTCTCCATCCTTGTCCGCTCGGTCCCTTCACTCTTCGTCTTCTGCAATGCCTCCTCCGTCCGTCATTCCAGCCCGGGCTTCTCTTGCCGAGCGTATGAGCTTGGAGCGCATCGATACTGAAATGTCGTCACCCGACCGTTCTCCATACGTCAAGCCTGAGCCAAGCTCACCGTCATCTGCCGATCTCTCTAATTCTCATTCGCTGCTCATGATAGAACAGCAACGACGCCAAGAACTGCTGGCCCGCAAAGCCGTCATTGCCTCCCGCAAGGCGCGACAGAGCGAACCTCCAGGCTTCACTCCGTCCAATGATCAAGATGTCGATATGAATAACATTCCTCAATCCGTCGACGAATTTTTGAAGACCATCGAGCCTCCAGCGCACCTGGATGTCGGTGACCTCGAAGACCACAATCGAGTATCCTCCATCGGCATGACCCCTTTATCCGAGGTGATGGATGTGGATGAGCCCATTCCCGGTCTTGTTGGCATCTCCAGGGATACTTCTACGTTCTCGGCGGGTCCCTCTTCGACTCAGTCGTTATCTTCTGCAAGTACGGCCACATATACTGAACCGGACTCACCTCCGGCGTTCCATATGGGCTCGACAGGCGACGCGGAGCCTTCCAACAACGGCTTACAACGCCGTGCAACGATACCTGTGGACACCCCTAGCTCCCACCCGCCAACCCTTCAAGCAAACCCAAGCTATGACAGCATGGATGACAGCAGCTATCCGCAACGGCGAGGCACGAAGCGTCCCGTGGCAGCTGACTTCGTCGACTTTGATGGTCCAGGACCCTCGCGTGGTTATGGAAACTCGTCCTCCTCTAATGGTTACTCCAATGGTGGCGCTCTATCTCGCCGCAAAAACGGTAGTTTCGCTGGGATTACTGGCACTCGGCGTTGCGTGATCGAATTGAGCGATAGTGAGGATGATGGAGACGGCTATGTTATGGGGGATTATGTTGGGAACGGCGACACTCGCGAGTATTCACCGGTTGCCACTCCAGGATTATCCGCTCGCAATCCACAGCGGCTCACCGCAACTCCGACCATGTCGGCTCAGGTTGTTTCCAACGGTAATTCAGCACCGTCGGGGCAGTCATCATCCACGAATGCCCTCGCTGAAAAGGAGGAAGAGATCAAGCGAATGCGACAGCTTATCGCGAAGAGGGAAGAGCTCAGGTTAAAGAGGCTCACAGCTGTCAGTCCCCCGACTTCCTTTGAAGAATTCTTTTAATGTTCTCCTATAGATATCTGGAAAGTCGACGCTAATGATTCCGCTGGCCACCGATGCTCAAGGTCCGGAAACAACGGCAATGGTGAAACAGGAAGAAACTCCCGTTACTTCATTTGGTCGCCACGACTCGCGAGATCGGGAGATCGACTACAGTTCCATTGTGGATTCAACATCAAAACATGGTTCGTATCGATTGACCTTCCCCTTTTCCTCCCCTCTCCCATTCTTCTCGAGCGGTCAAAATTGAGGTACCATGTGCGGACCTAGTTGTGCTATTTTACAACCGTTTTTCATACCGCTGTCATTTATGACGGCGTTCTTCCATTCGTCGAGATTCTACGTTGACAATTCATTGATTCCCAGGTATCTCGGTAGCAGTGTCTGATGGGAACACAGGGCTCCTATCGACCGACAACTCTGCGACGGGCCATAGCCTCGGGTTATCCACCCAAGAGACATCCCCTATTGGTTCTCTCTCTCGGTTCTCCACCAGTCCGACCGCCGGCTGATATACGTTTTTTTTGTTTCCTCCCCCCCCCTCTCCGCACCTTTCTGTGGATGTGCCTCCCGATTTATTGTGATTGGTTCTCTCGCTTTCGCATCTTTACTTCTCGTTTGGTTTCTACCTTGGTTTTATCTTTGATTCTCGCCGGCGTATATTCATTTTCGTCACCGCCGATGACCTTGTTCTGGGTGTTTGACTGGGGGGTTTCAGGACGCGAACTTTCCGCGCAGGACGATGACTCTGAGGATGAGCAAGGTATGTTCGTCGCTCGCACTCACTTTGTCCTGCGCTCGCATTCGTGCCCGTGCTCATCGTCTGTTTCTCGTTTCTGTCTATCTTTTGGCTCGTTCTTCCGATGGGCCCCCAGATTTGATGATCACGGGAGAGGCACAGACAACACAAGTGGCAAGAATCCGTTCCTTTCCTAATTTTGACTTGCTTTCCACTTCCTAACTTCGGCCCCTTTTATTTTCCCCCTCTCGCATCTCCATAATCGCGTGTTTAGATCCCCCCATCGAGACTGGAGGTTTATCAAGAGTCTTCTGCCGCCGGTGATTCCGGAACATCATCGTCGGCACAGGTGCGTGTTTCGGTTTTCCTTGTTATGGAGGCCGTGTGGCCTATTGTGCTGATGTGTGCTGATGTAAATGGGTGGTTACTATTGGTGATAGGTTTCCCGGCAGCAATCACGGAATGAAGCACCTCTTCAATCATCAAGATCTAGCTTTCCTTTGTACGATTCCCCTCTCTCTCGATATCCACTTCTGCAATCTCGATTCGGACCGGCAACAAGGGTCTTCGACTCCTCTCTGGACAGCTTGCCCACTCCATCACATGCTAGTACTAGTTCCTCGTCTCCTGTACACTCCCCATCCCCTATTTCCTTTACCATACCCTCTTCGTTTTCTGTGTCCTCTCACTCTTTGCCTATCACACTTCCAGACCTCAAGCGATTGAAACAAGCTGCGGTGCATCGTTCTCTCGCACAGCTTACGAGACAAAGTGCAGGCCTTCGGGTGTGCCAATACGAAGTACCCGGTGGCGGCGTTTGCCGCGACAAGGATTGCGAAGAACTGCACCTCGGTCGAATAGCTGTTGACCCGAGCGGTATGTTGTGGAGCTGTCTTGTGTTCAAGCACGCTGAAGACGTCAACGATATAAATCGTTCGACTTGATATGTCTGGCTTTTAGATGCAGAGGTCGCATCATACGTGCATGAAGCCCTTCCACCACCGTGGAATGGACGATGTGCCGTGCGGGCGATCGAGATTGCGCTCGAGGGCGTGCGACTGCGTGGAGGCGCCAAAGACGTTGATGATCGCGTTCGGGAGGCTCTTGCTGGACTCGGTATACCGATGATTGACGCACGCTGACATGACCGGTCTCCTGCCTGGCCAGAACAAGATCGACAGACGGACGAAGAAGACGACGCGGGCGCACGGAATGTAAAAATGATCTCGAGTGTCAAAATCAGTGGGGACAAGAGCGCTGAGCGCCACGGGAGGAAACTCCTGAGTATGGTAGTACGACGATGCGCGATGTTTTGTTTACTTGGACGACGAGGATGAATGATGTACGGTCTTGGATTTCCAGATTGGCTGAATATGGACATGTGACCAAAAAAGGGTAATGATGAAGTAATCGATACGTTTATGGAATGATGAATTCCCAATTGAATTGAATTTTACGGAAGCGGAGTGATCGTGGGAGGGGAAACTGCGGAAGCATAGGCCGGGGATTACCGTTTTGTGCCTGGCCGGTGAAGAAATACTCCGACGAAGCCAAATAAACAAATACATTGAGCCGTCTTTTTTTGATCGACCAGACTGAGACGACACACGCCCCGTTGACAACTCCCTCCCTTTTCCACCTCCTTCCAACTTCAGCGATTCCTTTTTAAGGACTCCCTCCGCACACCGCTGTCATCGTCACTCGCAAGCACAATCATCCTTGAACAACTAGTCGTCGTCGTCCCTGCTCGTCGTCGTCGCTAACTATTCAAACAGTCCCTCAACGCTACATGGCATATCGCCATCTCCCATCTGCCTCCACCAACTCACCATCTTATCCGTATTCCAAGACCGCGGCCCATCACGGTCAGCAGCCTTCCCTTTCCGGCCAAAACCTACAGGACGACCCAACCTCTTCATCCCCAACAATGCGTAAGCGCCAGCGCACGGCCCTCGATATGTCGAGCCAACAAGTAGCAGATCCTCAGCAACAGCCCCCGCCACACCAACAGTCTACCCCACATCTTCCCCAGCCAGGCGCAGTCCCAGACGACGGTTTCATCAACGATCAGGACGCGGCCGAGAGCGGCGGCGACGATGATGACGAAGAGGAGAAACCAAAGGATAAAAAGGCAGGAAGGCGCAAGATTAAGATCGAATTTATTCAAGATAAATCGCGACGTCACATAACATTCTCCAAAAGGAAAGCTGGTATGTGATCGTCTTCCTTTACCTCTCTCGCGCTTTTCCTGAAAACGCTACTTCACTTTCGCAGGCATAATGAAAAAGGTATACACGTCTATCGTGCCTTCGCCTATTGCTTATCTAACAATCACCCAAAGGCGTATGAGCTGTCCACTCTCACAGGTACACAAGTACTCCTCCTCGTCGTGTCAGAAACAGGTCTTGTATACACTTTCACGACCGCAAAGCTACAACCCCTCGTCACCCAACCCGAGGGTAAAAATCTCATCCAAGCCTGTCTCAATGCCAATCCCCAGGGTCCTCATGGCCCACCCAGTCTGCCGATCGGTGCCCCAATAAACCGGGCCACCATGTCCATGCCTCCTGGTGGTGCTACAAATCTCCCTGGTGGTCTCTCCATTCCCGGTGGTCCCGTCAGTGGCCCAGGAACCACCAAGGAAGACGGTGACGAAGACGGCGATGACGAAGTCGCCCATGGCGGTCGTACTGCGGCTGCTGGTGACAAGCGCCGTCGTCGCCCCTCTACAACGGGAGCCTCAGCTCCCGGTCGTGCTGGGCCCGGATCACCACAAACCCCCAATAGCAGTATTCCTCCTCTCTCTATTCCTGGTGCTTCTCAGCATCAATCCAACGCCCAAGCTCCGCCACCCCCACAAATATCTCTTGGTTCTCCGACCAGCCCCCAGCAACAACACTCGCAAGTGCCGTCGTCACCCCAATATGGCCCGTCGCCGACGGGTGGGTATGCTCCCCATGGTCAGCATCACGGGCACCATGGTGGAAGTCCCACAGATGCGGGTATGTACGGCGGACACATGATGCCCGCCCCATACTCCTATCCAGGTCCGGGTGGTCAGGGTGGTCAGCCCCTCGGTGGGCTCGCCGCCGCTGCCGCCGCTCAGCACAATCACTGGGCGCCACCACCCCAAGCTGGGCATTACGCAAGGAGATGATGCACGGACAATGTTTGCCTGTTTTTCGCTGATGAGTTTTTACGCTCGCTTGGTCGGCGTTCTTGTGGTGTATCTTTTTTGAAACGGGTCAGAAGTCAAACTTATGCACTCCTTGCAGTATTGTCATGTTCTCTTGTCTTCACGATTTCTTTATCCACTTGCCTTTTTTTTCGTTACTGCTACTTACATCCACGCCTTGTCTCGTTGAAAGTGTACGCTAATTGATCAATCTCCCTTTATGACCACCTCTTGCGTCTTGATTGTCATGTAACCTTGGTCATAGGTTGTCCCACTACCCCGCTGGTTAGCAATGCTGTAGCTTTTTCCTCGCGCTGCTGAATCACTTTTTACATTACAGCTCAAGTACCCACGATGTCACTTTATATTCCCTTCGGCAATCTGATTTTTGGGGAAATTAACGACCCGACTCGGACACCATGCCTCGGGAACATCCAAAGAGGGCAGATTTTCCGTCAACCAAAGCGAGCTCGCTAAATGGAGTGAAGCTCGCGGCCGGTCAATGGTGTACTTTTCTGTCAATCTCAAGTTTGGCCTTTTCTTTTTCTTTTCTTTTTCTTTTATATCCTTTTAGTATCTCGAGAGTGACAGATTGTGGCACTGGTAAGTATTGACTACTGTATTACTATTAGGAACGAGCTTGTTCTTCGAATTCGCGGAGTGGACTATTCGAGTGAACGCAATCGACCCCTCTGAGCACCTTTGACAAGGTACTTCTTCGCCGTGACCAGTTCTGTGTTCTCAGGCAACCATTCTCACAGCACAGCAGAGAGCCACGCACATCCAGGCTGTGAGACATTGTGCTCTGATAGACTATAGTGCGGCACGCCTTTGCCTTTTTGCCTTTGATGAAAGTGCTCATTTGAGTTCTGCCCCGATCATTCCGCTTGTGTCGTCAGAGGTCTGGTTCTGCAGACCAACGTACAACATCGTTCGTGTCCTCGATATATCGATAAGTTCTCAAGCTCAAATGGTAACATATGCACGACGGAGGGTTCATCGTGCAGGGAGCGTACAAGTATGTTCAAACTTGGGGGAACTTGGATGCTGAAATATACCTCATGTAGTATGTATGATCGAGAAGCCATCTCAATTTGATGTGTCCTCTCTCCTCTATTTTTTGCCTTGTTGCCCGTGGACCAACGTGGACCACGCGTCTCATGACCTTCTCCCAGCTCAACGTATTGAGGCCGAGCCATTCTTGGCATCTGGTACGACTGCATTTTGATGTCTGCCTCTAGCTCATCTGACCCCTGAGATATGCATCCGCGGTAGGAACGCTTACAGACCTGTTTCGAAAATCGTCACAAAACAAGACTTGTCTTATAATCCGGTTTCAATTCAACGCACCGAGAACGACGCTTGCTGTGCAGTACCTACTTCCCAGGAGGGACGCCATTCGTTGTCAGCTACCTCAAGTAACCCATACGCTCGTCGTGGGTCATGTTTCGAAAAGAACCCGAATTTGAAGCGGTGGGTGGATCACTTGCGATCACGCGCATATCCCGGTCTCTTTCCTGAACGGATTGTCTCATCAGTGCCCCAAATCGACTTAGCCTCCCGCCTTCCTAGGCGCCGGGATGGCAGCCCACCCATTGAATCAGCCACAAACGCCACACTGGGGTCAAGCTCATTTACGAGCCAGCTGTCAGGATCGTGTTCCACGCATCAGTGGCCCCTGCTGACAGACGTGTAAGTAAAGTACCAGCAAACGCCCATTGTGACGACCTCTCTGTAATCTCACAGGACGTCGCCATGAGTAAACTGCCTGTCTTCTCAAGGAACAAACTGTCCCTGGACTGGGTCCTGCTTGGGTGACAGATGGGCTAGGATTCTACAGCACCTCGTGCCTCGAGTTCTTGGATTACCATCAATCATATGATAGCAAAGCACATTTTGACGGGAAACGCGATTCAGTAACCGCCTTGGTAACGTGGGGTGCCGAACTTCGCCTCAAGAATTGGATATTCTCGGGTGCCCGAAGAACTAATTATTATTCTGCCATCGTTATTCGCGACCGAATTCCTTCAAAGACTTTGGCGAGTTCGAATCAAGCTATGAAAATCTAGAAAGCACTGGTTCTGATGGCGGTGAATACACAGGAGGCAACGTTGATAAGATACGACGGAAAGACAGATACTGCACTAGCCTTTTATACATTGTCATGTGTTTTTCGCTGGGTTTCGAGGGTTACGCCCACGAGCTTGACAAACTTATGACAGGTGTCGTACGGCTCATTTGGCATGCCAGCGGCGTTCTGTCGCGGAAAATTAAAAGAGGACAAACAGTCTTTCCCTGAAAAGGCAAGTCTTGCTGTCTCGCCCCTTGATCAGGATGATGAAGAAACCTGGATCCGTCATGACGTCTGATGCCGCCCAAAGTCACATGGAGTGTAATAGTATCTGATCAAGGCAACAAGACATGACAGCGATGCGGCGACGCGACTCAATCGAACCGAATTGCCCCCCCGTCGCGAGATTAACTAACTGAGGGAATGATTAAACTGTCGTGACCGTGGTCTAGATCGCCGTGTGGCATGGAGTAATCGCATGCAGACAAGTCCAAGAAAGAGGGGGAAAGACGAGTTTCAGAGGATAATGCCACAGGGTCATCGCCCGACTGGTCAGACTGACCTGAGCTTCCATTGCGTTTCAAGGTTTGATTGACATCCTTATGGTCGATGGCGGTGATGGGGTGACACAGAAGTGACGGGACGACAATATTTAGCGATTGGGCCCACATTTCGATACCTGGGCCTCGTGTTTTGCTTGATCAGAGGGTACGGGATGACTTGATGACTCATCCGTATGGTCCGGGGAAAGGGGAAAGGGGAAAGGGGGCAGTGGGTGGGCGAAGATAGGTGTTTACCATCATCGTAACACAGCACTTACCGTATTTGATCACTTGACCCAGTGCTGTATGTTCTGGATATGATTAGCGCATGATGATCCACACTCACGTTACAAGCCTTCGCAGCTTCCATGCGACTAACATGGGAAATACTTGAAAGGGTGGAGGGTGTCGAATGGGAACGAGGCGCAGGTGCCCTATTTAGGTATACCAGACCGAAAATGGGGAGCCATCGTCAGATGGGCGTCTGTGGGCGGACGGTCTTAGGAAGGCTTCATGTTTCTAACACAGGTATCTCATTTGCTGCACGAGGTATCAAAGAAGCGACTTTTTCCTAGGGGTCGGACCCGGGTCAACGATTGGGAAAATGGTAGCAGAGAATCGGTCGCACAGTAAAACGCTGGAGCGCCTCCCTGCTACATCATCGCTCCTACAAGACCGGGCACGATCGAGTCAGTCACATCTGAGGAGTGAGAACATGGGAGGAGGGAAGATATTCGGAAAACGGTACCTCAATTACCGGATCAACCTCGACGTGGCGCTCCAAGTTGCGCTTGGCACCCCTTTTTCAACGGCAAAATAGCAGAGATTCCCATTCTCGTCCTCCTTCCATACCGCAGCGCCATCATACACTGGCCCAGGATGACCGGCTGCCTACCGTTTTATCCATCTGATCTGTGCCCCGGAACCCCACTCCGTGCTTCCGCCCCTTGAAATAGCTTCGGTCGGCGATTCGAGGGACCTCCCTCCATGACCGCGATTCGCGGCCTGCCTGTGGAGTTGCACGAAACACCACGGGGCATTGGGCAAAGGGTCATTAGCATCATTCTTTAATCAAAACCGCCCGGCTTCTACTGGGTGGAATTGGGAAGAGGCTACGGCGCAGGCCAGGAGAATATCACTGAAAATGGATGAAACGGTGAAATGCAGCATTGTCATATAAAGAGGGGGATTGCTTACCACCCGGCTCATGGAAAGAAGTGAAGGGAACGAGGCCCGAACGTCTACCAGGGATCGAGTTGGTGGGGAGTTTCTGAAATCGGGTCGTTGCTCTCACTCTTAATGAATCACGATCCTGCATTTCGAAATAATCATGACAGTGTAGAGTATGGCGTAACTAGATAGAGATTTATAAGTAGATTGAAGGGTATGCACACCCTCACCTACTTCCGCCCACCAACGAACGTCTCTAATGCTGAGAGCAAACCAAACCCAGCCGCCTCTTCGACACGTCGAAGTACCGGAATCAAAAGCTGCCTAGTAGGGCTAATCACAGGTGGGATGATCAGCCCACCACCGAGCCCTCTGCTATGCCACGAATTCACTGTGGAGCGGCTATGAGTAGAGGTCAGGAAAACGGTCGATCTACGCACCCAACGGCTGACCCATGATAAAAATGCAGAAATAGACCCACAGCCTTCCATATATCCCACCGACCCTGCTTCCGGTAGTGCCGCGCCAGAGTTTCTCGACAAAAAGTAAAAGAGCTTGCAGCATGAAGAACAGCATAACCACCCAGTCGAAACCCTTCCCCAGCATGGATGCCGAAAATTCGTGGTACATTCCCGAGGCAAAGAACGTCCCCAATAGCATGCCCACATTTCCGGCAAGCCATTTACCGGTGAGACCTCCGTACACAAAGAAAGTCTGACGAAGAACTTGATGCCAGCGTTTAGCCCAGAAGGTATGCATTGAATCGGAAACCCAAGGATTATCCATGAGGGGAGGCCACATTTCTGGAGAGCTAGAAAGCGCCGTGAGGGCGAACAAGGTGAAGAGGCCGTGTACCATTTCAAAACCGGCAATGAGACACGTTCCTGTGGCGAGATGGATAGCAGTGGATAATATGTATCGTTGAGGAACGGGTAGGTCGGGTTTAAACATTGTTCCTCCGTGTGGTGAACCGACCTCTGGTATAAGTTTGATAAAAGACTCCAATGCGTCGAAAAGAAGGAAGTGTTTGAGAGTCGACACGAAAGTGGCGTATAGGAAGGCAGAACGCTCGAGGGGGCGTGTATCTCGTGGAATATGCAAGTCTGCGCCAAACTGCCATCCTAGTCCACGAGTGGTAAGCATGACTTCGAGCGGGTCATGTATCCAAGGTGGTAGTGAGTGATTCCTTGGTGGGTGCATGTACTTTGCTGAATCAGTAGACGACGCGTTGCCGTTAAGAATGCTGTTGGAATAATGTTGGACAGGCTGCGGTTTACATGGAACACCTGGCTTCTTTTCACCGACTTTGAGCATTCCATCCTTTCTCCACGCGAAGTCAATAGCTTTGCCACAGATAACTTCGGCCAAAATCCCTGTGAGAATTAACGCAGATGCCAGTGCCATGTTACACCGCGCTGCAGACGAGTACGATATAGAACAAAGGCTTACCTTGACCCCAATTGTAGATGTTGAGTTCTGGCTCCGTGTACATGAAACGAAAGTATGTCCCAAATGTCAGGCATATCACCAGAGGCAACAGCAATAGCCTGAGGTAGAAGGTATCTGGACGTCTTGAGAGGTAGGCCATGAGGAAGAAAGGGACGAATGGGAGAAGCAGATGAGGGACATGGTGCAATTGTATGGGTATGCGATGTTCAGGGTAAGGTATTATTGATCGATATGCATTATGAACGCTGTAGGAAGAAACTGTATTAGAAAAGATGATTGGTGGATGATTGAGACCCACAAATTGTAAAAGTAGGACAACATGAGCGCAACTCAAAGGATGATGCAAATGTTCGAGGTCTGCTGTTCCCTGTGCTGACTAATAAGCAAGAGACAATCTCGTATTGTCACCGAACGGATGAGCAGCTTCAAGTTGCCAGTGGAGCTCCTTTACTTATTTCCACCCCCAGCTGTCGAGCTGACGCGGCGCTGAACGTTTTGACCATGGTGAACGTATACACTACTTGTCGCAAATTCTCTGAATCCGCGATTCGCAACATACCCTCCCTCACCCTATTCGGCCGGTCTCTGCTTCTTATCACACTAGAAGTTGCTGCAAATGCTGTCTGCTGGGCTATCGTATCGCGATCGCACGCGATCGTAGGCCTTGCTGTCCTTGCATGGGTGCGCATGCGAGATGGATTTCCATTCACTTTGCAGCTGATCGGTTCGACTCTCGTAGACAATCGGTTTGCGACACGGTGAGGATGCACATCCCCCTTACCACCAGAAGCTATGTCCCTGAACTGCGCATACAGCGCTTGACGCAGACCACATAAAGTTGGTATGAATAATAGATTCGGAATGTTGTAGGTTGCTGTTACAACTATTCTGCATTGGGTTAATGAATGGATTATGGATAGAGCAACTGAATCCACGACCCAGTGCAATCGATAACGCTACCCGAACTCTGATCGGCCATGGTCGACTTTCAATAACCTGCGGATTGTTCTTTTCACTGGGCCATAGCACAATAGTCATCGTCGTGGTATATTTCTCTGATCACACTCATTCCAATCTTCCTTTCATGATATCCGCACCTAGAATATCGCAATAGTGATCAGCACCAGCGTTTACAACAAGCTGGCCGGTGCCGGAAACGTCGGCTCAATAGTAGGTGTGTCAGGTCGTTTTGGATAGAGTGATGGATATATATCCACCTGTAGGGACCGCTATCAGTGCCTCTTTCCTGCTCTTCGTCGGTCTGGCTAATTCAGTCATCCTCTGGAGAATCCTCCATCAACGCCATCGGGTATGTCCATTCACGACCCACGCATTTATTCGAACACTTAATTTAATGGACAGATGAAACACACACTAGACGGAGAGAATGGAAACACTCCTCCTCAAAATGAAAACATGCTGATGATGCGATTACTTGGACCTCTGGTCAACTTCGTGGACCGTCCGTGGAAGGTCAGTTGACATAACATTCCTTCCTCCTCCATGAAACCTCCCTAATTCGTTGGCAGATGTATCCCGTTGGCGTTCTTTTTGGCCTTGGTGGGGTGAGAGTTATTCGTCGGGAATTTGTCACTGATTCGTCGACTCATAGGTTTTGATACTGCATCTTCGGTCGCTCTACTCGCCATTTCTGCACTGGCAAAGAACAGTGAGGGTAAGACAACGATGGCGCCACCGGAGGTCATCATCTTACCTGTGAGGTCCTTGCGTCCCTCTCTGTTCTCGCTGTGATTCATACATATCAAAAGATGTTGTTCACAACGGGGATGACCCTTGTGGATTCTCTGGATTCAATACTGATGCTTTATTCGTACTCCGGGTTCGCTGAGCGTTCATGGAGAATTTTCGAGGGAACGAATTCCGACTCGACAGCTCACAACACCGAGACGACTCAATCCGCCGAGGCAAGAACGGTGGACCCATCTCCGGGAGAAATAAATGCTGTGGCCACCCTTCCCCTCGACCGATCTTCTGATGGTCCGGGAATGGACGACAAGACGTTGGACAATATGACCGGCGAACACGAAAGTGCTGCGAGAGATGGCGATCGTATGACCCAGGTCAAACGGAGGACAATGTCGAAGTTGAGCATTGTTTTGACCACCATGAGTATTCTGCTTGCTTTCAGGTGAGCCAATGGCATCTCGGTCAACAACGGTAATACTTCAAAGTTGTTGACCTCCTTTTGTGTAGTATCTCGGTCATAGAGATAATGGGATTGATTGGGTCCAGATGCGCTAAATGTCAAGCAGCTGCGTCCGCCCCCGACGGTGGGGGTCTTGCCGGAAAGTGGTGGAGAGCTTGGGCAGCGGTGAGTCGAGAACAGACCCTTTGTGGAGACGACACTTGATGTAGATTTCCCCAAGGCCAACAACAATTCTGGATATATTGGAGCCGCCATTGTTGGGACGTTCATCATCATAGTCAGCGGCTGGTACGTGACTGGATGGGGAACGAAAGTGATTAAAAGGAAAATAGCCGAGTGGTGGGCTTGATGGGGACAGGGGGTTGTCGCTGGCAAACGAAAAGTATTGGAGCAGTGTAAGAACATTCAGCAAGAATACGATCTCGAAACACCGGACCCGTTTGTTGCGAGCTAAGTAATAGTTGATAACGGTCATTCGGTTGTACTGTTTTGGTGTGTTATTTATGAGAGCAAAGTTCAGTGATTCATATGTTCGACTCGTCGGTCTCGCGCTCGAGAGGTGTCCCGCCAGTGCCCAACCCAACTCACGACGTTCACGACTGAAATTTTGTATTCATATCCAGTCTACAACCTTTGTATTCGCTTCCTACTCGGCCCCAAGGACTTTTTCGATTCTGGAAATCCGCATCCTCGTGCTCTGTGATCGCGCGCTACTCTACCCGTCTGCACTGGCACCACCTTCTCCTCCCACTGCGCGACCTTCCCGTCTTGCGCCGAGTCCGGCTCAATTCACCGTGAACACTATCGCACTCCAGTCGTTTGGTACGCCTCCGTTTCGCGTTCTGAGAAGCCATGCCAGAGTTCACCGATATGATTCCAGGTCAACTGGTTAATACCCACCCCCGCTGTTTGCCCGATAGATTTCGGTAGCAAGCTTATCACCTGAAGGATGCCCTCCGCCCGTCTGCGTATCAGTACCAATGTACACCGAGACAATGTAACATCGAAAAGGTCTGCTAGTCCCTCGAATGCAACATCTCCCGCCCTTCCTTCCCAGTCCTTACCGATTGCCATGCGTTCGCGCAGTGGGTCCACCGCATCCACGAGCTCATCGATTTCCGTCGTGTCTCCATGCCCTTCGTCCGCGTCCTCCTCGCACCACTTACCCTTAAACGAGTCCGGCAATGAATCGTCACAGCCTGCTCAAAGTTCCCATTCTCGCCCGGTCAGCCCTTCTGCTGACGAGACAGTGCGCGTTCAGCCGTCGCTTCCGGAGCTTGTGCTTGCGCTCCATGACTTTATCCCTCAACAGCAAAACGCGACCTGCCTCTCGTTTCGCGCCGGTCAGGTCATCCGGGTCTTTAATCGTGACCCCAGCGGGTGGTGGGATGGTGAACTGCATGGCCAGCGAGGATGGTTTCCGAGCAATTATGTCAGTTCGGATGAGCGCGTGATATCTCTGTCGGAGGAACAATTACCTCGCCCGTCGGTGAGTATATCTCAATAACGGTTTCTTCATGGCTGAAATTTTGTAGTTTCGCCTAGGTTCCCGCCATGCGTATACCATGTCAGCTGCATCAGCTGCATCTTGGGCAACGACACCTGCTCGTGGTTCATCTCGCAAGGATCACCGTCCCCTGGTGACAGAGGCCCTCGGCTCGGACATCGCGTCCTATTGTCCACCCCTCATGGTCAATCTGTTGCAGAGCCTATCACTCCTGCAGAGCGCGGTCAGGTCTAATCGCATCACGCACTTTCAGCCATCCACTGCATGCATAATATCCTGCGTCCGCTTCATCCTGTCCTCTGTGGATTGCCTTTCCCGCGAGGCAGTCCTCCTTAAACGCTTCCCACCTCTTGCCTTTGAGCGAAAACAGATTCTTTCCGTCTTGGCTGCATTAGTTTCGCAGGCCCGGAAAGCCTCGGAGGAGGCATTCGATGAAGACGTACGAGATGCAGAGATCGAAGGAATGCTAAAGCTTGGTGGTCAAGTGTTTTCTCAAGTTCGGCGGTTTTTGGCAGTGGCAGTTCAGTGCGGCGTCGAACTTCCAGAGCGAAGGCAACCCTCCTCCACCGATGCTGGCGTCGCAGAGTTACATGGTGAACATACTTCCCCCGACCTTGCCACCATAACGCCAACGCCACCGGAGTCGTTGGAGGTCCCTCATCCCTCAACTGAACCCCCTATCCTGCGAGACACTACATCGCAAGACCATGAGACTACAGGCGCTGTCGCTTCAACTTTGCGCACTAAAAGTCTCGGGGACCTCCGATCTCAGCGCAGATCACCATCTTATCGAGATTCGAATTCCTCTGCTGCTCCTTTACTTCCGCATCGACCGGCCATAGCCCGCTTGAAGAGAGAGCAATACCTTGCTTATGAACGTTCTCCCGTTAATCGCCACAAGCCAGGAATACTGTCGATAAGCAGTACTTCATCGTCTTCGTCATTTTCTTCCATCGAATCCCCAAAGCCACCCGCGTTACCCTCGTTCCCCTCGGGACCTTCCACTTCAGCTGAAGTTATGGAGGCGCTAAAGTATACCCATGATCAATACCTGTCCACCATTGCCGCCTTTATCGGTCACGCACATTCCCACACACGTTCATCGCACGCCTCTAGCACGGGTCATATGTATGACCTTGTGCGAGAGATTGTCGAAATGGTCTGCAAACTACTTACAATCGTTGAGGCGGTGATGAGGCACCCTGAGATTCCCAAACATAAAATTGGCAATCTCAAATCTGCGAAGGAGGGCTTGTATAATGTGACAAGTTCGCTTGCAGAGTCTGTCCGACTTCTTACAGTGCCTCTTCCCGCGGACGTCACGGAGGAGTCGGAGAAGGCGTCGTTGATTCGTTCAGCAACGGCGGCTTGCAAAGCTGGTGCTGATTGCGTCTCCGCGGTCAAAATATGCTTGAGTCGGACGTCAGCGGAGCAGCAGTTTATCATACAAGTCCCCACGACAGATCCAAACTCTGCTCCATTCACACCGAATAGGTTCTCGAGACGCCAGGAAAGCCCGTCTCCCTTGCACGAATCGTCTCAAAGTAGCGCCAATGAAGAAGACGTCACGATTCAAGGTCAACTTCCAGCGAGCCAGACAACGAAACCGCTCGCACACATTCAAGAGACTTCTTCCGATTCATCCGTTCTCACTGGCCACTCAAAATCATCCGAGGAATCGCTGGATACAGCCCCTACCTCGCTAGATGAAGACGACGCCTCGTCAAATCCCAAAGGTGATCTTGACACGCTAGATGACGGAGATATGCGCTTGCCTCCCTCAGAACCCACCGACGTTGCTTCCGAAGATGTTCGAGGCGACCAGGCGACTTCGGATGCCTTTGAAGAGCAGCTTGTGCAAGATGATGTTTCATCCGTTACCCTCGACGTCAAACGCGATCCTCTGGGCCACGACCATTCGGTCGAAGATGTCATTTACAACGCGGAAGGTCACCTTGTCGCAGCGTCTTTGGAGGTTCTTGTCGAGAAGATGACTCCTCATGATAGCATCGTTGATGCCGCTTTCTCTGCCGTGTTCTTCTTGACGTTCAGGTTGTTCTTATCACCGCTGGAACTTGTCAACGCCATCATCCATCGGTACAACATCATGCCTCCTGACGACCTTTCACCCGAAGAACTGCATATGTGGCAACAGCACAAGGGGATTCCTATCCGCCTTCGCGTATCGAACTTTGTCAAGTCTTGGCTAGAAATGTATTGGCGGCCGAGTGTAGACGATGGTGCCCTCCCACACCTGGAGGCCTTTACCCGCGACGCGCTGCAGACCTACTTCTCTGGACCTTCGCAGCGTATCCTCGATCTCATTAACCTGCGCCAAAGCACAAACGCAAACCTAATCAGCCCAAAGAGCGAACGAGTTCGTGATCCAGGAATGTCCATTAACCCACCGACATTCTCCCCCTCCGAAATCCCTCGACCTATGATGACAAAAACGCTTCTCGCGAACCTCCGGAACAAGAACTTTGATTCCGTCACTGTTACCGAATTTGATGCTCTCGAGCTTGCAAGACAACTCACGATCATGGAGTGTGATCTATACTGCGCAATTCAGCCCGAGGAGGTGCTAGAGACCGGACAAGAGGGAGCGAACCCCCCTGTGAATGTTCGGGCCGTATCGTCCTTGAGCACGGTTATAACGGGATGGGTGGCTGAGAGTATCCTGAACGAACACGATACCAAGAAAAGGACATACCTTGTCAAGTTCTTCATCAAGGTTGCGGACGTGAGCATTCCCAGGACTTGTCGGGATTAAGCTGAATGAATTATGCATACAGCGTTGTACATCTCTGCACAACTTCAGCACCCCGCGTTCGATCCTGGCGGCTCTTGATTCTTCAACTATTTCTCGCTTACACCAGACTTGGCTTGTGAGTTTGACTGTTTGGGATACCCTGACCGTGTACTGAGATATTCTCAGGGTGTCCCCCAGAAAAACAAGATGCAATTGGAGGCCTTGCGACGACTAGCTGACCATAGTCGTAATTACCACGAGTATCGCAGCAAACTGCGGAATACCGCCCCACCAGCCGTACCATTCTTGGGTATATTTATCACTCGTAGGCGTGATTTGCGTGTACTCACCCCATCACAGGACTTTATCTTACGGATGTGACATTCTGCCGTGAGGGCAATCCTTCGTATCGGGATTCCCCACTGGTCCCGGGTAAAAAGTTGCTGAACTTCAACAAGTACCACAAGTTGGCCCGTATTATTCAAGGTTAGTTCATCTGCGGAGTATGCCTCTTGGAACAACGCTGAATCAATTCGCATCGGTAGATATGCAGCGTTTCCAAGTACCCTATAATCTCAAGAAGATCCCTGAAGTTCAAGAATACCTGAACGTAGCTTTCGAAAACTCTAAAGACCACGGAGATCTTCAAGACCTGTATAGGAGGAGGTGTGTTGCATCACTCACTGCGCCACGCCAACTGACCATTTGCGATGACACGACAGCCTGCTTGTTGAGCCCAAGCAGCCGGCTGATACTCCTCCCACAAGCGATATGCGTCACCTCTTTAATTGGGCAACACGTTCGCAGGTGCAACAGCCCACATCTGCCTAATTTTCCTGCTTGGCTTGCGATAAATTTGTCTATCCCCTAATCTTTTGTTCACTGCCTCCCCGAGCTGTCGCAAGTCCCTTACATTGTCGTTTTTCTCGACTGTTGTTCTTTTTATCTTATAATCTCGGTTTGCTACTCCTGATTGGCTTCTGTGGTCCGCCTACTTACTAGGCTATCTCTAATCCCCTCGCATTCTACTTTCCATTGATATATCATTGAACATTGACTCCTTGCATACATTTTGCATACATGGTACATCTTTGCTGTTTCAATAATTGTTTCAGAATGTCTTGTACGTGCGGCAGTAGTTAGCTAGCTAATAACCATCAATACTACGACAAGGTTATCGAGGAAGATACACAGCATCGTCATGACGTGACTTGCCTCGTTTCCGCACACAACCATTATATTGGCATGATTAATCGCAGAGTTCTCGAAGGTATACTCCAGAAACCCCTTGGCCCATACCATGACCGCGATGTCCTTGACCCGACGGAATGTCAAATGAAGAACCGCCGTGAGCTCGTCCTGTATTCGTTTATGCTCGAACACGCTGGACACGTCACCGGGTACACCAGTGGTCAGTTCACAGTTCAACCGTCCAGCCTTTCTGACGCCTCTCCCCTTTCTGCTTCTCAAGCCTCGACGAGTCTGAACGTCCCCTGGCTCATGGCCTAGACAATCGCAAGTTCCGTTTCCGGGGCTACTTGAAGATCTCCGATCCATGTTGGCTTTCGGAGTTTGGGCGCAAGACTGTCGAGACGGACCTCAATTTGCGCGCTGGCGAACGGGCGTTGAGGGAGGGGGAACGTAGACCGCCACCGTTGACATTGGAAGGCATATTTGATACCAAGTTTCTCACAAAATCCCCCGATTCTACCTGGAATGAAGAGGATGAAGATGAGATTAGGCTTGTGATCCACATTCAAGGGGAGAAGAATCTCCCGGCGGTGTTCATGCAATGTACGCTCGAGTGTGGACTGTAAACGGTCGGTTGATCCTAAACCTTCCTCGCCAGCTCTCCATGTACCGAATGGATTACTGTGGAGTTCAAAAGCCCAGTGAGTGTCAAGTTTCATACGTCTCGTATTCGGTTGGATTTTCTAAACCTCTCCCCATTACTAGCTACCGCAACTTCCAGATCGCCACGATGGACGTGGACACCTACTCCCGTTCAGAAAACTTCTTCTGGCGATGGCGGCTCCTCAAGCTCATGGAGAAAATCGTCGGCAAGTACGGCTACATTCCCATCAGGAAAAGAACTCCAAACTGGTTCGTCAGCAAGTACATGTCAGATTTTGCGACGCCAGCAGCAGACAAACATTGCCGGATCATCTACGATGAGAATGACATCGATGTTGACGAAAGGGGCAGGACGAAAACGCCGCGTCACTTGCTTAAGCCTCACGCCAGCGAGGTGCTTGGGTTGTTCGCCGCACAAGCGCAGTGGTTCGTGACGAATGGCGAGGTGAGAAGAAAGAAGTTGTTTGATCTTAGTTCTTGGATGAAATTTGCGCAAGATGTTCGGAGGGAGAGGAAAGAGGCTGCTGAAGAAGGTGTGAGGTGGGGTTGGCCCGTTGGGACGGAGGAAGAGGAGGTGGAGGAATCAGGCGAAGAAAGTGGAGACAACGCTATCGATGACGTTGACGAAATAGTCAGACAAAACCCAGTGATCGGCAAGGCGAACGAGGTCGTGGCTCGTAAGATCCAGTTGGCACAAAAAAGGGCCGACCTGCAGAGGAATCAAAGGGAAGATCTTCATTCCGACCCAGTCGAGAGCAGTTCGGGGAGCTCTGGAGACGAGGGCGGAGCGACATACGCGTCAGATTTCTCGGAACAATCGGACGCAATGTCGAGTAACTCAGACGGTGAGGAGAGTGCGATAGCTCAGACACCTTGGCAATTGCAGGTGGCGCCAATGATGCCAGACGTAGACGGGCGTTGGTTGTGCCCTATGGACGACTGCAAACACCAGATTGACCTACACAACCTCACTGATGAAGACGGAAGAGGGATTTCTCAAGATCTCGTGCAGCATATCACACGGAGACAGTGGCGGAACGTGCCAGATGACAAGATTGCCCTTCAGGGCTTCGGCAGGATAGTGGCGAACCATTACATGGGGCACCTTCATGAAGTGGGACTCAAGTTTGATACGAAGGTAGGTTGCTATTGATTCGATTTTCGTATGTGCATGCTTATGGACCCACGCCAGCGTCGCGTTACATGGATCGATGGGAGACGCAGGCACCGTGACGGTGACCTTGCAGGACCAATGCCAGCACGAGGGACGTTAGGGGGCGAGTCGGGAGTCGTTCCAACCGTGCACCTAGTAGGAGCACGTTTGCGTTAATGAGGGATCGATTCCAGTGGTATATAGAGTGTGCACGAATAGGGGACTTGGGCATGTTTCTTGGCATTAGCGGACAAAGTTTGAATTTAGACTTCCAGGCCCGCTGCAGCCTGTCAAATTGTAGGACTATGGTGTGAGCGACTTGGTAAGTTAGCAAAACAACTCGAGTCACACTAATCAAAATACACCTGTCCTTCCATGAGAATACTTCGACACATGATACCCAATTCCATTACGCTTTAAATCCTCCGTACTCCCTCTTCGGCCACCCGCAACAATGTCAGGGTACGTGTCCTTTGTAACACCAGGCCCAAAATCATAAACAAAAGACCGGCTCTGGGTTGCTCCGAAAAATCGGGAGCTCTCGAGCACGATCGAATATACTGGGGAAGAATCATTTCCCGGAGCATGCACGCTCCAACCTCGTGAGGGCTGGCGGACGTCCCAAAAGGCGACAACGCTATGACGGGCTGTTCCGGCGGCGACGAAACTGGCCGACCCGCCTCCACAAGAAACGGCATATATGGGCTCGGGTGACCAGGGATCTTGAAGGGTCAGGACAGGGCGGAGCGTTGGTGGAAGGGATGAGGCCCCAGGTTGATTGAGGGGTGACCCGGTTTGGTCAGACGTGCGTAGGTCGTATATGCGGACTGCACCGTCGTACCAGCCGGAGACAATGATTTGCTGGGAAGAACCGAGAGGCGAAGATGGTGGAGCACATGTAATGCCATACACTGCCGAGGGGCGGCCCTTCGGCGAACAGAAAGCGAAGGATGGGGTATGAGAGATGCCGCAAGGGGAAATATGGTGAATGGAAAGAGGGGTGATGGAAGTGGTACCGAACGATGCATATGGAGAAGAAGCTGACATGCAAAGATGGCTCGTCCAGCTCCTTACGCCCAGGTTGGTGGATGTTGGAGATGATGAGGTTGTGGTCAGGTCACTAAGGGAGACGGAACCCCATCGAGAAAGGGTAAGGAGGGTGCGAGAGGAGCAGGATATGCTCTCTACTACGTCAGTTCCGTGGTAGTGAAGCGTATTGTTTGGCGAACGCTCGATAGTGATACGTGTTTTGGGAATGTCATGAGGTGGGAGATAGACCAGTTCGACAAAGCCGTCTTCGAAGCCAAGGGAAACAGTGCGGTCGTTTCCTGCGCCTGGGAGAAAGGTCATGCTAGTGATGTCACGTCCGATTAGACCACGAGCAATCGTGAAGGCATATGAGCCTTCGTAGACGAGCCTGGTGGGAGAGGATGCGGTGAGACCGTCGCGGACAGCATAGGAGTAGATGATACGGCCGGCAGCGACCAACAATCTAGAGAAGGATAAAGCAATGGTAGGCCGTTCTTTTCCGTGCCATGGAGGGGACAAGGGACGTGCGATGAACTTGCTACGCGACCATGCCCGGTCTGCGAGTGTGTTATAGCGGATCTGGGCGAGAGGCGACCATCGGGACCAGACAGAATGGAGGGAAAACGAGTGTCTTCGGTTGTTTTTGAGGAATGTGGACCAACCGAAGTCTCGCACCTGGTTGGTGATGGGTCAGAGTCTAGAGACTGTGGGGTGAAGCTTTGAAGAGCGGAGCATACGACGAGATGCAATAGTCTGCAGATGGAACTGAGACTGACGAGATCTTCGAGTTCAAGGTATTCCATGACAAGGATGAGCACGTCGATAGGCAATGCTATATCCATCGTCGGGGACATGTCCATCTTGCTCGTCGTCGCGAGCGGTGAATTGGCTGACATAATATTAGAGGTGCCGTATTACGATTACCATTAGTTGCTACTGCAGTACTAGTGTCATTAGCCATTTGCTAAATTCTAGTAGTGCAAGCAGCGACGACGACGATGAGACGGGATGTCCGTATTCTCCTCGTCGGCGATGGTACGTGTCTCGATTCACCCTCCTACACCCGCTCACTCCAAACAGACGGTGTAGGAAAGAGCACCATCATCACGTCTCTCATCAAGGAGTCCTTCGTAGCACATGCATGTCCTTACCTTCACCAGACCCAGCTCCTCTTCTCACTCCTCTGACACTGACAGGTACAACACGTCGTTCCAGAGGTCACCATCCCACCAGAAGTCACCCCAGAGAACGTGACAACCTACATCGTCGATTCCGGCGGTTAGTACGCTTCGCTTGCATATTGTTCCCTCTCCAATCTCCCTCCAAGCCGGCCCACAGGATAGGCAACATCTCGAATCAGAAATTCGCAAGGCACACGTCATTTGCGTCGTCTATGCTATCGATAATCCAAATTCCTTCGACCGCATACCGACATTCTGGTTGCCTCACTTCCGTCAGCTAGGCGTCAATGTCTGTCATACTCTCCGTTCGTAGAGCCTTGCCTCACACCGTCACAGGTTCCTGTCATTCTCGTCGGAAACAAGATTGATCTACGAGGTGGAGAGGTGACAAATGAAGCACTCGAAGACGAAATAGTACCCATCATGAACGAGTTCAAGGTAACTTCACCACTTGCCTCCTCGGACTAATGCAAATTGTTTCCCCAGGAAGTCGAGACTTGTGTGGAGTGCTCAGCAAAGATGCCTCTCAATGTCTCCGAGGTTTTCTATTTCGCGCAAAAAGCTGTCCTTCACCCTACCGCACCCCTCTACGACTCAAGAGAGCATGTATGTTATCCCACGCGTCTCGACCCTCATGCTTGGCAATCTAACTCTTCCCAGGTTCTCAAACCTGCATGTGTCAGCGCCTTGAAACGAATATTCAAACTCTGCGACGCGAACAAGGACGGAGTCCTCGATGCCACAGAGTTGAACGAGTTCCAGGTCTGTTGCGAGCCGTTCCATCAAGTTTCCACTGAACTTTCCCTTGATTACAGCGTAAATGCTTCGATGCACCACTACAGCTACAGGAGCTGGAGGGCATCAAGGACATGGTCCGTGAGCACGCCGACGGCGGTGTCCGAGATAATGGCCTTACCGAAGCCGGTTTTCTGTACCTCCACACAATCTTCATCCAACGTGGACGACTCGAGACTACATGGACCGTGCTCCGGAAATTCGGCTATGGAGAGGACTTGAAGCTGACCGAGTCATTCCTCCTTCCCAAGTCTGTACCGTCGCTGTGGCATACCTTTCCGCGTTGAGTTGACATTTTGATTCAGATTCGATGTCCCCCACGATTGTTCTGTCGAGCTAAGTCCCAAAGGATACCAGTTTTTTACTGATATCTTTGAGACCGTCGACAAGGTATGTCACTCGTGGTTTATTCAACCTGCGACACCGTAATACTGGTTTGTAGGATCAAGATGGTGCTTTGAAATCTGCAGAGCTCGATGAATTGTTCAGTACTTCGCCTGGTAATCCTTGGGCAAGTCAAAAGTTCCCAGACACCACCCTTGTGGATGATACTGGCGCTGTCACTCTGCAAGGATGGCTGGCTCAGTGGAGGTATGTTGGCACAATCTCTCGAGTACTCTAACCAACTTTGTTCCTTGCTAGTATGACCACACTACTAGATCACAAAACAACCCTGGCATATTTGGCCTATCTCGGGTATCCAGACGAGCAGCGCACGAGCGCTTTACTGATCACCCGACCTCGGAAAGTCGACCGAAGAAAAGGCAAAGTCACGCGTAACGTGTTTCTGTGTTATGTTTGCGGTGCCGCTGGGTCCGGGAAGACGTCGCTGCTGCGTGCATTTGCTGGAAAACCATTTGGGGAAGCATACGAGCCAACGAGCAAGATGTTCAGCGTCGTCAATGCTGTGGATATTGATGGCTCTGAAAAGTACCTCGTGGTACGTCGGCTGTCCTGGAACATTTGCAGCTTCATCCAGATTTTTGACGCGTTGGTGTTCGCAGCTGCAAGAGTTTGGTTCAAAATATGAAGCTGAGACTCTACGGTCATCTAAGAAGACGGATCTTGCGGATCTTATTGTTTATGTTCACGACTCGAGTGATACCAATTCATTCTCGTATATCAGCAATCTTCGGGTACGCGATGGGTTCAAACTCTTGTTTCCGGGCTGACATGTTTCTTGAAGCAACAATATAAATTGGATCATATACCGACATTGTTTGTTGCCACGAAATCTGATCTCGACCTTGCTCAACAAGTGATTTATTGTATCGCTTCGCTTCCTTCTCAATACTGACCCGTTGATAGCGGCATGAAGTTCAGCCCGACGTATATTGTCGACGGTTAGGTCTACAAGTTCCAGTGGCTGTCAGCATCAAAACGGGGCAAACAGCAGACGTCTTCCACGTGATGTGCAGTATTGCCATGAACCCGTGAGTGGCTCGGTTACTCGTTGAAGAAACGGTCAGTTGACCCCACGTTGTAGACATGCAGCAATGCCAGGAGGACCAGACCGTGCGTTGACGGCGCCTGAGCGGCTCCGCATGTATGTGACGGTGACTGCATTGTTGGGGGGATTCAGCGCGGGGCTTGTGATGCTCTATCATACTCTGTTGAGACCGGGTGGGCCTGTTCTTCCTGGATGGACATCTCATTGGGCTACATGGTTGTTTGGTAGAAGGGACCCTTGACGTAGGATTGGTATTTTGTCGTTCATACTCTACTTTTCGAATTTTTACTAGCTTATAGAGGATCTGGTTTTTCTAATGAGATCCGAAGTCCGACAGTGTGATCCGCGATTGCCTTGAGGTGTCCGCCTGGAAGCGTTGTTGAATAAAAAACAACGTTGTCAACAAGTCCGCCATCGATCTCAACTACGCCCCAAGTCATCCAACCGCCAATCCACTCTCAAGTCCCACCCAAACACCCCTTGCACCAGTACAACGACCAGTACAACTTGCTGAACCCTCACAGACACTCCCAGCAGCGAATTGCACGGTAGCCAACATGGACGAAGACATGGAATTCGACACCGGCGCGCCACAAATCCCGCCTCAGCGGCTCGAGCAACCACCTGATGACGGGCGCAAGATGCTGTACGTCCTTTCATCACTCTCTCCTACTTACGCGCGTTCATATTCAGGGGCCAACCCACTCTCCTCCAATGCCACACACGTCGATGCAATCATCCAGCGATCTCGTATTCGTACAAGACTGTACAGGCAGTCAAGGTTCCTACATCTCCAGTGCCACGAAAAACATTGAAGAGATTTGCGCCCACATCTTCGAGTCTGGGCGTCTCCAATCACCCGAAGATCTGCGCGTAGGTCTTGTGGCATTCCGCGACCACCCACCACAAGATCATACGTATGTCGTCAAGAACTTCGGGTTCTCGTCAGACATTAGTAAAGTGCACAAGGATCTCTCGGGACTTTATGCTTCTGGGGGTGGTGATGGACCTGAGGCTGTCACAGCTGCTTTGGCGGAAGCTTTGGACATGGATTGGAGGACGTACGCGAGTAAGATGGTGGTACTCATCGCCGATGCGCCACCCCACGGAATCGGCGAGTATGGCGATGGTGCGTTCTGACTGCATGACTCTCTACTGAAACGTAATACCCAACGTGGACGCGCATCTGACGTGTTCTTGGTCCGCAGGTTTCGACGAGGGTTCACCCGATGGAAACGATCCACTGCAAATCGTGCGCACGATGGCTAGTCGGGGCATAACGCTAGTAAGCTATCCTAGCCTCTCGATCCGATCCCTTTCCAGTCACACAGGTGCTCACATGAATCCCTTTCGCCCAGTTCTTCGTCGCCTGCGAGCCAGCCCTAAGTGGATACTCTGTGCGCATATTCCGCCCATTGCCACAGACACTGACCCATAGCCCTAACACACACAGTACGCCACCGATTTTTACCAAGCTATCACGAGTATTACCTCGGGCCTTATGCTCCCCTTGACCACTGCCGATCTCCTCTCACACGCGATCGTCGGAAGCGTGCTTGAGAACCTTGACATGGAAAGACTCGTACGCGAGGTGGGACACGCTGTGGCACAGCGGATACTCGGAAACAACGAAAGCGTGGATGATGTCGCGCGCGAATTACACGAGAAACTATTACTCAGGAACGAGAGCACGAAGAAAGTGGTGATCGAGAGCATTTACAAGGAATCCCCAGAGGCAACACATAACGTCTCAGTGTTCATGCATGCCTCGTCATTGGCTGAGGCTAGATCACAGCTTAAGCGGGTACGAACTTCATTTTGGTTTACTGACGATGATCCGCTCATCGCATCTATTGCTAGGTATACGGAACGCGATTCACCGACAAATACCTCCTTTCTCGACAGGCAACCAACCGGAGCGCATATTCATACTCTTATGCCCCCCATCTCCCTTCACGTACAACACCAACGAAGCTAGCTCCCGCCCCGAGCAGTCTACCTGGTACCTCTGCCTCACCCCCACGCAAAGTCGTAACAGATTTTGCAGCATTCGGTGCACCTGCAAACGCAAGCGTTTTCGGGACAGCGGTCGCTCCGACGCCATTCTCATTGGCAGGCGGTAAGGCTGCGTTTGGAGGCATGAGAAACCCAAGTGGAAAGGGAAACTTTGAGGGGGATGATGATGACGAGGACGACGATGGGAGACAGAAGGTCGAACTCCGGGAAGACTCGATATCTCTAGATCAGGTTCGTGACCGTTGCTTCGCTGCGTTCCTTTTTAACTGACACTCTTGAACAGGCACGCCGGATTGCAATGCAGAGCGCTTGGAGAAGCATTAGGGGATGATTGATTCCCCCCTTCATTGACTGATTCACGATGATTACGATGATTCCTCTCTCCCTTTTCACCAATTCATTCACTATCGCAATCGATTCACTGTCCCACACGACAGACAACTTTTTGTTTCCACTCAATCACTTTTCAGGACCATGTAGAGTAATGACATCTCGTAAAAGTTGAATCAATAGCCGGCTCTTGATTGGTACTAGACGGCGACATGGGGAGCCAGACGTGTCTATGTGGTATCCTTCCGTTTTCCCTTTTTCTTTTTGGTGGTGAGAACGACGCTGACTCCGTCTGTTGGTATACGTGACGTCTCCTTTTCGTCTGCCGCCGATGACTCTTTCCTCGACTTTTTTCGCGTGCTCTTTGCGATCACTGCCCCATGGTCTTGTTTCCGGGACCTTTTTGGTGATGGGGACGTCCCCCGCTTCTCATCGTCGCCAGACCGTGCCTCTTTATCCCGTGGTTTTCGAACTCTCTGGTCAGAGTCCTCCAAGCCACCCTGTTCCTTCGCCCTCTCCTTCTCCAACGCTTTCTCCGCTTTCCTCGTTTTCTTAGCAGCCTTCGCAGCCCTGCGCTCTTTTTTCAGTCTTTTCCGTTCCCTCCCCTCCTCCTTCGTCTCCTTCATGTCCTCCGGTTTCCGTTTCTTGCTCTTCTTCGCCGTCTCTGTAGGATTCGGGTCGGTCTGTTCTGGGGCGGGCGTAGAAACCGACGAGGAGTCGGATTCTGTAGAAGGCATATGCGTGGATGTAGATGGTGTCGCAATGGCATTCCCCACGTTCGGATCTTCATCAGGACCGAGTATAGGTCCTCTAAAGAATCTCGAATAAAGGCCCTGTTTCGCAGCCTCTCTCTTTGCCGCTGCCACTAGTGATAGCCGTCCCCCAGAACCTACACCAGGGCCATTTGAATTCGGGTTGGGAGTCGCGGTGCCTGATGCAGAGGCAGAGGTGGAGGCGGGTGCTCCGATGATGGGGCGTCGGTTGGAGATGATGCCTGTCGCGGTGCGTTTCAGCGAGAGGGACCCGGCGTGTGTGTCAGTCGGTTTAGAGGCGTCCTAGATGACGTGGGGGGATGAGGTGAGTGAGCAAGACTGCGTCGACTGGAGAGGACTTTTTACCTCGGAGTCGCTCGTGTCCTCATCGACGTTTGATACTTTGATCGTGATCGCCTTGGATGCAGCAGCGAACAGGCTAGTAACGCCAGTCAATTGACACACACCTCGCTGGAGGGAAGAAAGGCAATACGCACTGGTCCCAGAAGGGGAATGCCTCATCGCGGTCTTTACCTAGACCGCTAAGATTTTTCTTTGGTGGGATCGCAAGGGGCTTGTCGATTGCGCCGTTGCGGAGGGCTGTACCTGTCCCCTGCCAGCCGTACGAGGACAGATAGGTGTGACCGTACGACTGTCCGTTCAATGACATTCAATGACATCCAAATCACAATCCACTGCCCTCACCTCATAAGATTGGTCATGTGATCCACTTTCTTGTTGAGCCCAGAAGGCGGTTTCTGCCATGCCGCACCAGCCTGAGACGATCAAGTAATTACAACACTCCCCGTCTCCTCCACGATATTCGACTCGGATCGACAACGCATATCCCAAATCTTCATACTGGACGATCCGAGGAAAACACGGATTACCTGTTCGGGGTCACCCCGTAGCGGTGTGACAACCACCGATCCACCATACATTGCAATTCTCGTGGACCTTGGTACAACCCAGGTGAACCTACTGTAACTTTTGGCGGGGGAACCGTGGACGAAGGACGTGAAAGCCTCCGTATCCATGTGACTGGTCTCGACGGAACGGTCTATCCCTTTCTGATCTCGCATAGAGAAATCGCAAGCCTCGACAATAACGGAGGAGTCAAAAGCTCAAGCAAAATGTGGCTCTACATCAACGCCAAAACACACGGGCCAATGAAGCCACAGAACACTCATCCGCCTTTCGGTCTCCCGGCAACCTCATACCACCCAAGTTCGCGTCCCCAGCTATTCCACATCCTATCCAAGACTCTCAGTTTCTCCCACCGACCCAAACTAGGATCCTCCAAATCCTGCACATCCTCCAAGAACCCTTCCCTAAGACCCGACCGCGGTGGCAACGACGTCAGCGCGTAATTTCGGAGATGAGTCAACGACAATACGAGAAGACCCGATGTTAGCGACGGAATCGAGTTCGACGACGGATCAGCCTCGCTCGGTTGCGGTGCATGTATGATTTCTTCATGTGTGTGAGATGTCTTGGGTTGGAAAAGTAGTAGGCGCTCGATCCTCCTGTACAATCCAGTCAGCATAGAACACATTCGTGACAGACAGTATAGACCTCATTGCAAGCCAAACGCTCATTTTACGGCGTCTGCCACCATGCTTGGCTCCACCACCGGACACGAGCTGTTTGAGGAACCCTCCAACCACATAAACGATCGCCAGAGCGGGTGCCACACCGACGAATGCAAACGTGAGTTCCTGGGATTTGAGCAGCCTATCAATGCCTGCCAAAGCTTGGTCGATGTCAACCTAGAACCCGTCAGTTCGATAATCATTGAGACGCAGCGAAGGAACAAACTTTGGCCTTTTGCACTTGCACAAACAGTGTCCTCAACAACGTGCCAGTCAAAGCAGACTTGAAAGGCTGTTTGATGTCGTCCTCATAGATTTGAAGGATAGGAGTGAAGTCCCCCAATCGAATCTGTTGCGAGAGCGCATCCAGTTGACTTTGGGTGTAACCCAGTCTGTCTTGGGCGAGTGCAAGCGCCATTCGCTCGAGAGACTGTTGGAAGATGCGGTGAGTTATGCGCACTACCGAGGGTCGTGTAACGTACGTTCAGATCTGCTGACACTGCTTCGCGACGGACAATTACGCCTTCCTCCCCTCCAGCTCTGACCGTCTTGAATACGCCACGAAGAGGCTCCAAGAGCCAATCCGTGACAAGGTTATGCATAGCCTCGATGGCACCCTGTGCCATATCAGTCAGCGTTGCTCGAGAGGCGTACAGAGTCTTGGCACAATAAAGCGTCAGCGGGGGTACGAGTATCAAACGCGGCCACAACAACGTTAGTCTCGACGGCCGACGAAGACCATGCCCGTCAAGATAAGAGGCGTGTTCTTTCTTGTGTGTGACGAATATCGCCTTGGATAACTCCATGAAATTGGATAGCACGTTTTCTTTTGAGAGTTCGACCGACGTCGCAGAACCAAGTGCGGTTGTGAATGCGACGAGGAAATCGAAGCTGGGGACACCTTCGGTCGAAGAACCTTCCCGTCTGATTCCCAAAGCGCACATGAGACTGGGTCGCATGCCAATAAGGTTCCCTAGTACTTCGGCCCTTTCGTTTCTGATCTTTTCGTTTTCTTCGCGTTTCAATTTACATTCGTCGCGGGAGAGACGGAGGGGGTAGTAGATGATGAACTTGAATCCGTGTATCAGCCGTTGAATGCTGTTGCACAAGGCGGAAAGGATGGTCGAGGCAGAAACGCGTGGGTCACCTAGAGGGAGAGGCAGATGCACCCACGCGCCAGATGGGTTGGCTTTCAAGTGAGGGAAGAGTGTGGACATGAAAAGGTTGGGTTGTAATCGGCCACGAGTCGCGAAACGAACGCGAAGAGAGGATGGATGGAACGTTGACAGGCGAAGTGTACCGTCACCGGACCGCAGAACATGAAGCAGGCTCAAAATACGTTTGGGGAGAGCTGGTCAGGTTGTCAGTTCGCTGTGAACGCACAAGGTACCGCAGGGTCGAAAGTGCACTCACTCTGCAGGAGATACAACGCGGCGAGTTGGTAGGACCGTTCTATATCTGCCCACCACTCCGCCTCATCTTGAGCAGCACTTGCCTCGTCCAAGTACACGTCGAGTGCATTGGCGTAGAGACCGAAGGCGATCCTCGCCAGAGCTGTTTGCAATAACGCCTCGGACGAGTGCTGTTGCTGGCTGTCAGAGCTCGTATGAAAGAGGACATCGTTCTGGAGTGTTCTCAACGCATTCTGAATAGTCTCGGGGGTGAATGGAGGTTTGAGAGTCTTTTCGATTTGTCTGTAGAGTTCTTCTGTGCGCGGGTCGGGTCCGCAGAGTGGAAGCGGGGTAGTGGCCAAGGAGAGGAGCGGCTCTGTGTAGTGAGCAGAGTAACCCATTGACCGTGACGTCGTAATTTAGTCCCAAAAAGTGTAGTACAATTACAAGACCATTACAAGGTTAGTAGCTTACAAGGTTCATGTTCATTCATCTCTCCAAATTACCTGGCCAGCAGCCCATCTATCTCCCCACATAACCCGCTTATGATACATCTTCCTCAGCTCTCTAAACTGCTTCACAAAGTCGTCGACATCCGATGCGTCATTGGACGTGGAAGATGAGGATGCTTGCACGAACGATGATGCCAACGTCTCGGACGCGTTATCCTGGTCCGTCGTCGCATGGCGTAGGCGCAGCAAGAGAAACTGAGGACTGAGACGCTGCAACTCACGTCAGAACATATACCACCGATTGGTATGTTGGCACACCTGGTAAACCTCTCGTTGCTCGCGTTCGATCTCTTTCCATCGAGCCTCGAGCGACTTTGCTTCGTCAAATGCATCTTTTGTCTCCGATCGTAGCTGGTACAGTCGGTCTTGTAGTGACAGATTCGTTTCTACTGTAATACAAAGACATCAGAACAGCGAATACACAAGTAGATTCAATGAAACGGACGAGCAATAGCCTCGTTGGCCATTCCCAGCTCTGTCTGGGATTGATAGAGAGACTTGACGGATGGTAACGAATGGAATACGGCCTGAAAGTATGCCGGGTCATTCAACATGTCCTCGAGATCAGTTCGACTGTATAAACGATCAATCCTCGCCCAGCATCAGATTTCACGTTTCCTTGCCTTAGATGCGATAATTCTGGAAACTCTGCCATGAGTGGGGTGGCCGCCATGTTCATAGTGTTTGTCTCAGTCGACGCCGAGTTCCCTTCCTTTTGAAGTCGACCATGACCGCGACCGTACTCCCTGGTGAATACGTCCCAGCACAACACGTCAATCTCAAGCTTGGACCCGGTTTATTACAGATTAACGCGCCTACAAAGGGTCAATCTACTCAGTCGATCATATCAACCCGCGCAGGGGAACTTCACCACTCAGCGAACAACAGCAGATGGTGGGTGGAGGGTAATTCGAGGCGGGTGAGTTTCTACGGTTTACGAACTCGATGGAAACCTCACGCATGCACTCAGTATGTTCCAGCACCTCAAGAAAGCGTGATTGGTATTGTTACTGGTCGAAGTGGAGAAGGATGGCGAGTCGACATCGGCGCTGCACATCCTGCATCCTTGGACGGACTCGCGTTCGAAAGTGCTACGAAAAGAAACAAACCTAACCTCAAAGTACGTGTTCTACGAGATCACTATCTTCACTGATCTGACCAGACTCTTCATAGGTAGGGGCATTGGTATATGCTCGCGTGTCCCTCGCACACAAAGATATGGACCCCGAGCTCGAATGTTTCGACGCCCAAACTCACAAGGCAGAAGGTTTCGGCGAGCTCAAGGGTGGATTCGTCGTCCAATGCAGTTTACGAATGAGTCGACTGTCAGTGTTCTATTCTACTTGACGCTCTCCATCGACGCTCACGATTCGGCAGGCTATTGGATCAAAAACATTTCTTGCTTCCCTTCCTAGGTTCACGCTTCCCTCTTGAAGCAGCTGTCGGTATGAATGGTAGGATCTGGGTCAGTGCAAAGGAAGTAAAGCAAACGATCGCAGTCATTCGCTGTATTGAGTCTGTCGATCCTGATGGTGGTGGTATGGACGAAGCTGGTGTCAAAAAGTTTCTCGGTAAACTGGAAATATAGGGTTTCGACCGAGAGTGTCATGACTGGAGATTCTACGAACGACGGTGGGACTCGCCATTGCACGACAAGGATACCTCCGGTGAGTGACGGTGCCTAGATTGACAGAGCTGACGGGAGGACTGGTACATCAGTTGATTAATTATGATACAGTTGAAGAAACATAGTAGTGCAAGTTGGATCGACAACACCTATTCGTCCTCTGCTACACGGGCTCTCTTGAGGGCTCTCCTTCCCCCACCCACACTCTGAGCATCCTCATCGCTCACTGTCCCTGCGCTTCTGCGCATGGCTCGTTTTCGTCTCTGGTATTCTCTGTCACGATTCTTCTTCTGTTGAGCGGCAGTGAGCTCCTGAGTTCTTGGGGCTGGGGGAACGACGACGGTTGTTACGCCAGGGGTGGTTGGGTGTTTGAAGTCATCGGGTGCAGGGGTAGAATCCTCGCCCTCGCCCACTAGATCTAGAGACTACGATACATTGTCAGAGGAAGACGAGGAGAGCGAGAATGGACTTGCCTTTGACCAAGTGCCACTACTGCTCGAGAACCAGCGATCTCCATCGCCAATTTCGTGTTTCCTTCTGGCAGCAGCACCCTGGGTAGGCTTCAAGTATCCGTCAAAGCCATGAATGATGTTTCCGGTGGACGCAGTGTCCGTCAGATAGGTCGTCTCAAGGTTGTAAATTGAGAGTTCGAGTTGGGCCTAGTGTCAATCTGGTTGGATGGATTGAGTGTGAGTTTCTGAGAGAACATACGAGCTGTCTGTCTGCTGCTCTCTTCTTCAAGAGCATCTTCAAGAGCTCGTCCTTGACTTTGTCATAGCGAGTCTTGTCTTCCGTGCTCGCTGTTGGGTCTTTGTTCGCCATGAGCCAGTCCCGACTTGGACGCGTAGTGCCACACTTGACCTACACTTCCGCTTTCGGTCAGGGATACGCGTCCCATCCTCATCGTCGACCACGATGTCCTCAGCACCCCCACCCCCACCCCCGCCGGACAACAGCCAACCTCAAGAGAAACAACCAGAACAGCCAGCCACCGCTTCTCCAACCCCAGCACAAGATGGCGCAGCCATGGACACCACCCCAGATCACCCACCCGAAGAGACCTGGGACGATATCCCCGCCGACATCTTGGCGTTGAGCACAGACGAAATCTTGACTAGAATACGTCTCATCGAGAACGATATCAAGGTCCGTGTCTCTGCACACACTCTCCTCGTCGTCGTATCGAACATACAGTATTTCACTCTAGGTCATGAAATCAGAAACGCTCCGACTACAGCACGAGCAAAGCGTCATGAAGGAAAAGATTCGTGATAACGGGGAGAAAATTAAACAAAACAAAGTTCTCCCCTACCTCGTCGGGAACGTCGTCGAGGTAACGATTCCAACTTCGTCTTTTTCCTACATTTCGTCATCCATGCTACTTTCGTAGATCTTGGACGTCGACCCCGAGTCAGAAGAAGATGGCGCTAACCAAGACCTCGACTCGATGCGTAAAGGCAAATGCGCCGTCGTGAAGACATCAACTCGACAAACCGTATTTTTGCCACTCATCGGTCTCGTCCCCCCAGAGGAACTCAGGCCCTCCGATCTTGTTGGTGTTAACAAGGACTCATATCTAATTCTAGACAAGCTGCCAACGGAATTCGACTCGCGAGTAAAGGCGATGGAGGTTGACGAACGTCCGACCGAGACATATACAGACATCGGTGGTTTGGAGAAGCAGATCGAAGAATTGGTAGAGGCAATCGTCTTGCCGATGGAACAAGCAGATAAATTTAAGACGTTGGGCATCAAACCACCAAAGGGGTGTCTCATGTACGGTCCACCAGGTATGTTCAGGCGTCCACCCACTTGCGTCGGTTGTTGAACATTATTCAGGTACCGGAAAGACACTTCTTGCCCGTGCCTGTGCTGCTCAAACGAAAGCATGCTATCTTAAGCTTGCTGGCCCTTCGCTCGTGCAGATGTTCATCGGTGACGGTGCAAAGCTTGTTCGTGATGCCTTCGAACTTGCGAAGGAGAAGGCTCCAGCCATTATCTTCATTGATGAGCTCGACGCCATCGGTACCAAGCGATTTGACTCCGAGAAGAGTGGAGACCGTGAAGTGCAGCGGACGATGTTGGAGCTTCTCAACCAACTGGACGGTTTCTCAAGTGACGAGCGTATAAAGGTAAGTCTACGTACCCTGGAACGCCACTTGATATTAAACCGGCGATCTTTTCAGGTTATTGCCGCCACGAATCGTATTGATATCCTTGACCCTGCTCTCCTGCGTTCCGGACGATTAGATCGCAAGATCGAGTTCCCTCTCCCAAACGAAACCGCTCGAGCTCGTATTCTCGAAATCCACTCCCGAAAGATGACCGTCAGCCCAGACGTCAACTTTGAGGAATTGGCTCGTAGTACGGATGAGTTCAACGGTGCACAGCTGAAAGCGACGTGTGTGGAGGCTGGTATGATTGCCCTACGGGAGGGTGCGACGAAGTTGACACATGAACACTTTTTGAGTGGCATTGCAGAGGGTAGGTTTTCGATTTCTTGGTTTCGTTATTACTGGACTGATGCACGTTGGTTGGACAGTGCAAAGCAAGAAGAAGAATGACTTGATGTACTTTGCCTAGTTGTCATGTCTTTTGTTGCCCGTGTCAGGGATCTCGTCCGTTGGCATGCAATCATACATTATTTTCTGGATGAACGACGAGCGACGGCGTGCGCCAAGAAGTGTGCGCTCTGCTGTACCGTCCAGGTCATCTTGTCATGCTGCTAACTTGATTGGTTGGACTTGCCACTTTGCTTTCGATCGCTAGCAGATGTATTCAGAATTCCAGGTGCAAACAGATGGATTGTAGTTAGAAGCGAAGTACTTTGTGTCTGGGTAGGCTTGACGTTTGAGTGGAACGATAGGAGCTAGCTGTTTTAGCATCGGGCGAAGACTGAAACGTCTGGTTGCCGAGACTACCGGGCAAGGAACTGTGAGACTTTCCGTCGACTTCTTGAAACGCAACGCCCCAAGGAGGAGCAGCCGTCTTCGTCCGAATTTCTGATCTACTCCAGAGATACTGTCCCGTCTATCAAACGTGATCGGGGATCATGTCCACTTCTGCTAGCGCATCCAACTCAGTTCCAGGACTTGGACTGCCTGTCGACGTGCTCTACAACATCTTTTGTCGACTCGATCTTTTGGACCTTCTGAATGTGCGGCAAGTGCGTTCGATTATGACTTTCCGATGATCGCCTTGGTCTGATCCTCGGCATGACGGTTTAGGTCTCTAAGCAGTTCCGCGAGGCCTCCAAAGATTTCAGCATCTGGAGATCGGTTTACGCCAATGCTCGTCTGCCTCGTTCCCCAGGGCCATTCTCATGGCAATCTGCCCAAGCACTCGAAAGCGTCCTTGTGCACTCAAATCGCGTTGCTCGAGCCTGGATGTCTCATGCATCTACGATTCATCTCTCCCATAGCACGATACCCCTTGCGGCATGCTACAACTGGGCTATCTTGTTCGACAGGTGTTGGGCTTGCTGCAAGAATCAGTTAGTATGCTTCAATCTCCGTACAGGCTCTGGACAGGTATTATGGGAATGGGATAGAAAGTTCTACGTTACCGTATGTCAGAACACGTCCGCTGACGGAAACGGGGTATCCGTCCTGGTTGTAGATGGAAAAACCTCCCCGTATTCCAATGTTGAGACCGACAGGTGGGTGTCTCGTGCGCACTCCCGACCCTGGCTTTTCCCTGATTCCATCTCACGAACGCAGGAAATTGCTCCACTTTCACTTTGATACCCAACTACCAGCTTTGATTGGGTCTTGGAACCTACCACCAAGTAAAGGCATGCCACCCAGGATCATCCCCAGTCGAACATCGTTTCTGGTTCTGGATTCTCAGCTATTCGACCTCCGCGTCGGTACACTTTATAAGCTATCGCCGCCCGAGGCCAGCAGTGCGTTGGTGCGTAAAAAACGTTTCTCTCAAGAATCACCCGACCGTTTGCTCATTCAGAGTTCACAGAGGGCTGGACTCGTCCCTGGTCCTTTCCGTTACACTTATGTTGCTCCAGACCCGCCGAGATACCTCCTCACGAAAACACATCTTATCGTGTTCACCGTTTTCCATGATCGCACTCCTGCCGAGGCCGTTCATTACGATCTCCTCCAAGTATTCGCTCTCCCCGACTCGTCACCCCCCTCTGACGGCGCCGTCCCCCACCTTCGCCTCACTCACGAAGCGCTCGTCCAAAACGAACGTCCAATCTTCCAGGTCGCACTCATCCACGATTCAATCGTCGATCCTATGACTCTCTCAACCAGATTCAAATTCCTCAAATCTTCCGAGCGTTCTCAAAGGCTACAGTTTGAATGTGTCGATGTCACGTTACGAAATCCGTCTTCCTTTGACGACGCGCCACCGATATCCATCCAGACACAGATTATCCACACCACTTCGAGTGGACTGTTCGATGTACCGCTGTCATTTGCCCACACGGTCTTTGTCTGTTCGTCAGATGACGGTCACGCTAGAGTGCTCTTCCAGGTGTTTGGCAAGTTCACTATCGATGCTAGCGGGGATGAGTGCAAGGTCGTGGTTGGAGGTCGGACGAGATTTCGTTCCCTCGAGACGGACTCTGAATTGGTTCAGGCTGATTGTCTGAGAGGGAAGATCTACGTCACTCGAGCTACGCATGATCTAAAAGCTCGTGAACTTGTTATTGTTAACATCGAATAAATTCCACTCTAGTGTATGTGAGAATTTGGTGTGAATGCTGGGATCGTCCCATTGGCGAAAACCTTCCGATTTCTGTATATCATCGGAACGCTATTCAAAAGAAAGTGGTCTGCTATCTAATAACGATATCGATAACGAGTGCTGCGACAAATCTAAAAGAGAGATGTGTTGTATCGACCGACATGTAACGATAAAAATTAATGTGTAAGTAAATGTGTCCGAGTGCTATCAATACAACTCGTGCGAGGGTATGCCACTAGTATAAACATGGGAGTGGTGAAAACGGAGAGCAGCTCGAATAATTGTTTACTTCTTGCTCAGGGCCTGAAGTTGCACGTATTCGTAATAATCTCCGTGCAGAGAGAGGAGCTCATCGTGAGTACCAGCTTCGCTGACGCGACCTTCTTTAATGAAGTAGCTGAAAAAGCATCCTCAGCTGACCGAACGGAACCAGGAGGGAGCCGTGACTCACATGCAGTCAGCGTTCTGGATGGTAGAGAGACGGTGAGCGATCGCAATCGTCGTACGACCCTTGGCAGCACGATCAAGAGCATCTTGCACGACTTTCTCCGAGTTGGAATCCAAAGCCGACGTCGCCTCATCCAGCAAAAGGACTTTGGGATTGCGTAAAAGTGCACGAGCAATCGCGATACGCTCTGGAAATTGAATGTTGGCCTTCAGCCAGGATGTGCCAGAGGGAAATCAACTCACGTTTTTGACCACCGGAGAGCTGCGAACCCTTGCCGCCGACTTCAGTGTCGAAGCCGCTGCAACGACACGTCAACAAGAGGACCTGAAGAAAGAATCTTGAACTTACTCTGGCAGTGATTCGATGAAATCTAAGATGTTCGCGTCGCGGCAGACCGCTTCAATTTCTTCCTGTGTGACATCAGACTCCGACCTCGCTGCGCCGAGCAGGACGTTGAAACGGATAGTGCCAGCGTATAACGTCTGAGAACAGATTCTGGTTGAGTCTTTCTGTAAGATACGCCAAACGGATGGCACGAACCGGTTCCTGGGAAACCAGTGCAATTTGTTTCCGGTACTCCTGAACATTGTACTCGTTAATAGGCTCGCCGTCGAGAAGGACTTGGCCGGATAGTGGATCATAGAAGCGTTCGAGCAATTGGATACTAGAAGGTAAGTCAGTAATCTGCAGGTGACCATATAAGAGGGACATACATCGTGGATTTACCGCAACCACTGGCTCCAACAAGGGCAATGAAGGTACCGGGATCAACTCTGAGGGACAGATCGCGAAGCACGCGAACTCCGGGACGAGTAGGGTATCGGAAGTGAACATTTTCGAAGCGGATCTGGCCCTGAACGCTCTTGCCTTCAAAGGTGTCCCCGGCGGTAGCATCAGCATCGATTTCAGGCTTAGAATCAATCAGCTTGATGATCGAGGCCGCGGCGCCGCGAGCGGACGAGATATCAGGAACGAAGGAGAAGACACTGCCAGCTTGGATTGCTCCAAACGTTGTGCTCTATACCCAAACTTAGCCCCCCTCAGATCATCAAAAGGCCATCGTTACACACCATGAGTGATATGAAGAACGCCATCGTGGTGATCTCCATGCGAGACACCAGGGTGGAACCGTACCAAAAGACGAGAGCGATAGCGAAGAACGACGTAGATTGGGAGACTGCATACAACATATTGCTCCACACGGCGGTTCGGTTTGATTGTTTGAGAGGTCCTTCTAGACTTTTGCTGTATAGCTGGAGACAGTCTTCCTCGCGAGTGAGGGAAGCAACCGTGCGGATGGCCGCGGCGGCTTCGCAAGCTAGCTGAGACGAATCCTCATGGGCAGCCTTGTTTTTCTGGTCTTTGAGGACTACAACATGCTACAGGGGCGATGAGAACAGGGAAGCCTGGGAGACGCCGAAACTCACCAAACGGATAAAGCCAGTGGAGATCAAGAAAGGGATCATGGCTGAAACACCAATGATCAGGAATACACAGAGTTCAGATGAAGATTTCACCGACCTATGCCAACCAAAGCAGGCTGCCACGCGTAAGCCAAGCCGATTATTGAACCGCCAATGAGAGTCGTGATGGACTGTACGATACTGGAAACCAATTCAGAGTGTATAGATGATGCAAGTTGAACTCGACTCACGCTCCAAGAGTGACTCCCGCCAAACCGCTGATCTTCTGCGGGTTGTCACTCAAGCTTCCAGTAAGCGCACCGGTCTATGCCAACAGTCAGGGGACGTAGATTGCTAGGTCATGATGACGACTTACACTATTCTCTTCCTTGTCAAAATACTCGACTGTTTGGGGCGGTGAGTTATGACAATGCAGCATGGGATATGTTCTACTCACTGTCTTGCCTGAGGATGGCTGCGAAGCTGATTGAACGTAGTTTGGAAGTCAGGATAGCGGCCGCGGAAGCGAAGAAGAAGTTTTGGAAAGCGATTGATATCGATGAGAGGATGGAGATTATGAAGAACCTGAGCAAATGTCAGTTGTTGCTTGCCAGCGTGGAGGACTATCCTTACCATAACGCATTCCTGTTGCCATCGAATGCTCGAGCAGAGGGAGTGGTTGCGGAGAAGCCAGATATGGCGTGACCTATTAGAGCGTGAATTACGCAGTCCAGGTTTCGAGCAGGGGGAAAGCACTCACCATAAACAATACCGAACGCAGGATAAACCATTCCCGTTACTATCAACATTGTCGTCAGCAAGCGAATGTAGTGCAAGACAATCCAGCTTACTTATAGCAAATACCGTACCGACGGCATATCTCCACAGCCCCTCTCGGTTAAGTGACCCAACCCGCTTGAAGAGATAGAACATGCCGTAGTCGTTCTCGTTGATCTCGTTCTGCTTTTTATCTTCGCTCTTCTTCCGAGCAAGATCAGAGGCAACAGATAGCGTCGTGCTCTTCCGACCGAGGGGAATCTCTGCTTCCGCGGACATCTCCATATCCACATCGGCTTCACCAATGTCGGCAATGGTGCTGTTGCTATCCTCGCTCTCGTTCGTCTCACGAAGCTTCTGGGCGTGGACTAGGCGTGAGTAGGCGCCTGTTTCGTCGGCCAACAGTTCAGTATGTGTACCCTTCTCTAAGACGACACCCTCGCCCATGACATAGATGCAATCCGCGTCCTTGATAGTAGAGAGTCGGTGAGCAATCGTGATAGTCGTGCGACCTGCGGCAGCTCTGTCCAACGCATCCTGGACGATTCCCTCGGACTGGGTGTCGAGAGCAGAAGTTGCCTCATCAAGGAGGAGAATTCGCGGATCGGAGGCAATGGCGCGAGCGATTGCAATGCGTTGCTTCTGACCACCAGATAACAAGAAGCCACGTTCACCAACCATCGTGTCATAGCCCTGAGGCAACTTGCTGATAAACCCGTCTGCGTTAGCCTTGATACATGCCTCCTTGATGAGCTTGAACTGCTCCTCCTCCGAAAGATGTTCGTCGGGTGTGTTGATTAATCCATGCGCGACGTTCCCTCTGATAGTTGTCGCGAAAAGGGTGGGTTCCTGGGAAACAAGACCAATCTGCGAGCGCAGCCACTTAAGGTTGAGCTCGCGAAGGTCGACACCATCAAGCATGACGGAACCACTGAGAGGATCGTAGAATCGTTCAATGAGAGCGATGATGGTCGACTTTCCGGAACCAGATGCACCGACGAGAGCAGCAGTTTTGCCGGCCTGGAACGTGATGTTGAGGCCCTTGACAATGGGAACGTCGGGTCGGGAAGGGTAGTTGAACTTGACATCCTCCAGAGAGATTTCTCCCAAGACTTTCTCTGGCTTGAGGCCTCCGGGGTCCGCAGAGTCGATCTCAGGAATCCGCTCGATAGTGGCAAAGAGCTTTGCAGCCGCCCCTCGTCCATGTGTGACGGCTATGTAACACGTAAGTTGGAGATTATCAACCATGAAGGTATACTACCAACCTTGCATTTCCGGTGCCAACAAGGCAAGAGAGAAAGACCCGATGAGAACTGCAAGAAAGACATTGACCACCTCGCCAGCAGTTGCTGTTGACAATAAGCATACTCTCAGTGACGTCAACACTCAAACTCACCATGACCCTGGTTGATCAAAGTCGTTCCAAACTGGAAAGCTGCGAGGATTGTTAGTTAGAAGATAAAACCAAGCAAGAGTCCATACCCAAAGCGTAGGCAGCGTATATGATGAAGAAAAATACACCCAGACCACAGCCTTGGAAAACGGCCGCTTTGGCGTCAACGATGCGAGCTCCTTGGATATGTACATCGTACAGGCTACCCAAAACCTTCTGGTTGCCGAATGCGTGGGCGGTACGCACAGTGGAGATGACCTCCTCCGCAAGGGTGCCACCTTCAGCAACGTGCTTGAGTGCCAGTCTAGGGGCCAGTTAGCAGCGGAAACTGAAGAAAGAAAGGATCAGACGCACTGCATATATTTGGAGACAAACTTATTCATGATGGCTCCAGTGGTGCCAATGCAAGGGAGGATAGATGATAGTGCAAGAGCAAGTCTCCAACAGCGAACGTATGCAAGGATGAAACCGGTAAGAAAGGCAGCAATGAAGGTCACGACGAGTGCGACTTTCTCGGACATGCCCTGTTGTACCAAATCTATGACAATCAAGTTGAGTTGGGAATCCAAGGAAGGCCGAAGATATTTACGTGTATCTGTCTGGATTCGGGTTGTGACTTCACCGGCACCGGTTTTGTCAAAGTACGCGATGTCCTGGCGTAGGACTGCCTGAAGGTACTTTTCCCGGATACGCTTTGCGTTGATCTCTCCAGTGTAGACCCAAACGTACATGTAGATGAACGTGCAGGCGAGCATACCGATCCCTGGACGATAATGAGCAAGAGATTGGTCAGTTACTTCAAGACGTACCGATATAACAAAGGTACGACGCATCGAGTGCGGCAGCGTGGCGGAACGCTGCGGCAGCGGACTCAAGTTCTTGTAGAGTGGCGGTTCCAGCTTGGTATTGCAGCTCAATATTACCAAACAAGACAAACGATTGGGTGAGGTTTCCGAAGAGCAGACTCATCAGGGGCTAATCACAAGGCAAACGTGGTCAATCCGCGAGTGAGTATCGAGGAGAAGTGATGTACCTGGGCAGCACCTGCGGCGGCGGCAGCAATGAGACCAATAGCATCGATGAACAACTCGAAGCGGGTGGAATAGCTGGGTTTGATTAGTGACATGGAATGGGGGATGAGGATGGGGTGTCACCTAAAGAGCTGGGTGAAAGATATGGGTGGGAGGGACTCGACGGATGTTTTAGTTTCTATGATGGCACCATCGTCTGCGGCATCCTTCTCGCTGGGAAGGGAATTGGGAGCGGGCTTTGAGAAGGAGAAGAAGTGACGCTTGGGCTGGGAAGGTGTCTCATTGAGAGAGCTTGAACGGTTGTCTGCCATGATGGGCCAGACGGAGTGGTAGGGAGGAGAGGAGACTCGCCGGAAAGGGGAGAGACAAAATCTGCATGTCGTAGGTGAGTGAGTAAATAATATACTTTGTCCCCGGACCCTCTCTCCGGGGCCGTCATCCAGATTTGTCACTCGGGTTCACAACGCCGTCCAATCACTGGCAATCGGCAACACAAATACATGGCAAACCCGCTGTACAAAGGTGCTCCGGTCCAATCTGAATCGTCAAGTCATCCTTTCAGACTCATCGTCGATCAGTGACTCCACTCGACTCAACATAAACCCTTGGAGTTGGACGACTCATCTGACGTAATCCCGTCGGTACCTAACCAAGTTCCTCATCAATGATGGTACAAGTACTCATGTACTGTTGTATCAAATTCGTGGTACGTGTACCTACGGCCGGAGCCGCATCTCTCCGATTCTCTCGATCGTTTTATACAAGCCATCGGCATTTCCGACGGGCAGTTCGTGACATAGAGTGACAACTTGACAAGTTACGACGACGTGTCTGACGTGGACCTGCCAGTAAGGCACGCCAGTAAGTATGGAACCATGCTGAGCCATGCGCATGGCTGAGCCTAGGCTGGTAGCCATGCCAGTCAATGTCCTGCTGTGGTGGTGTCACTTATATTCTCAGCAACAAGACTGCTGTCTACATTCCATTCACACCAAGACACTACCAAGACACTCCCGGAAATCCGGCCTCTACTAGATGGCCGGCAACCATACTATGAGTGGCATTGAGTGCCCTTGGAGCGCCAACTGAACAGTTCTGTGACACATATCTGCCACTGCCAAACTTCCAGAACCTGGCTTCAAGTTGCAAAGATATATTATATGTCTTCGTTACACTGTACGCAATCGCGGCGGCAATCCTTTACGAGGTGTTATGGTCTCAATCGCAACCGCCTCGACCGCCACGTGTTGTTAGCCGTTCCTAGGATGTAAAACCACTCGTTGTCCAACCTTTGCGAGTTGACAACAAACATTTTACTTCCTTTCTCTTAACAACTCCATCTCCCCAATCATCTTGATTTCTCACCTGTTTTCCGTCCAACTTCTCCCCTGTTCTCATTCGTCGTCATGTTGAAAGGACTCGGCAAGCTCACAAAGAAGTCTTCCTCCGCCACTCTCTCTGCTGGCACTGACGAGCCACCCCGCTCGATAACGCCAACCCCAAGAAACCCAGATGGAAAACCAACCTCTCGCACCGGTCTCTTGACTATACGGGTTCTCTGGGCTGAAGGTCTCGCTCTGCCTAACGGTACTCCGATTCCTCCCGCCGTGCAAGGCGCGTTGTCGACACAACAGGCAAAGGCAGCAGCATCAGTTTCTCCTTCCAGTGTCATGCAGGATCGGCTTTCAAAGCGGCACAGCGCCAAAGACAGCATTCAGCGTACACAGTGTTGGTGGCTACCATATCTCGTTATGGAGTTCGAAGTCAACCAAGTCTTGATTACCCCTTTGGGTGGTGATCTCGAGAAACCGTTGTACATGTATCAAGCTCAGTTGTAGGTATTTTTTCTCATTTCGGCTCACTTGTTAATTGTCGCACCAGCGACGTGTCCCGCAATTCCGAGATCTCCATACAGTCTTACCTTCGTGCGGAGAAACCCAAAGTCGGCAATGATGGAATGGCTGACGACATGGGCAACGATTTGTTTATGGGCGGAATCAAATTTACCCCCGACTTTGACAACGTCGGCAACGTCGGCCAAGATCAGTGGTATGAGCTCACTGGTGGCACAGGCAAGATCCAAATCGGCGTTGCATACCAGCCAAGCTCAGTGAGTATTTGGTACAGGTATCAGCACAACGTCTAACTGGCTCCCAGGGTCAATCGTTGACGATCGACGATTTCGAGCTTACCACCGTGATCGGAAAGGGCAGTTTTGGCAAGGTAACATTTACTTACTATTGGTCCTTGACTGTTCTATATTGAACGTGTGCCACCTTTAGGTCATGCAAGTCAGAAAACGTGATACCACGCGGATATATGCTTTGAAGACCATCAGGAAAGCTCACATCGTGGACAGGAAAGAGATAACACACACGCTAGCTGAACGACTTGTTCTTGCGCGTGTCAATAATCCTTTCATCGTTCCTCTCAAGTTTAGCTTCCAGTCGGAGCAAAAGCTGTATTTAGTACTTGCGTGAGTGCATGCGCCGGGATTTCGCCCTGCACGGAACCTTACAACTCATTTCAGCTTTGTCAACGGTGGAGAACTGTTCCATCACTTGCAACGTGAACAGCGCTTCAACGAGCAAAGGTCCCGTTTCTACAGTGCCGAGCTCCTTCTCGCGCTGGAACATCTTCACGAGCTCGATGTTGTATACCGGTAGGACCATCCTTCCATATGATTGCCGGATGCGCTGCTAACGGTCTTACAGTGATCTCAAACCCGAGAATATCCTTCTCGACTACACTGGACACATCGCTCTCTGCGACTTTGGTCTCTGCAAGCTGAACATGAAGGACTCCGACACGACGAACACTTTCTGTGGTACTCCTGAATACCTTGCGCCCGAGATTCTCAACGGCCAGGGATACAGTAGGGTGTTTCAAAATTTTGCCTTGATTTTGATCTGACATGGAGTCCAACAGACAAAGTAATTGATTGGTGGACTCTCGGAGTTCTTCTGTACGAGATGCTTTCTGGTCTCCCTCCCTTCTATGATGGTACGTGGCCTCTCCCGCTGGTGTGACAGCACTAACTATCGTCCTGTCGACGCGTAATCACAGAGGTGACCGATAAGATGTATCATAAGATCCTCACCGATCCCTTGGTCTTCGGCCCAGAAATCGGTGCAGAAGCTCGGAGTATCCTAACGAGTCTTCTTGATCGCGATCCAACGCGCCGCCTCGGTGTCAATGGTGCCGAGGAGATCAAGAAGCATCCGTTCTTCGAGAAGCACATCGATTTCAAGAAACTCTTGCAGAAGAAGATCCAACCCCCCTTCAAGCCCAGTGTCTCTAGTCCAGTAGTGAGTTCATTATACAGATCACTAGTTGCCCTGCTGCTAACTGATGCGATCCAGGATGTGTCGAACTTTGATACCGTGTTTACCACCGAAGCCCCCATCGATAGTTATGTCGATGGCTCACACTTGTCGTCTACTGTCCAAGCACAGTTCGCTGGTATGATTCGTCCTCTATCTGATCTAATCGTTGAACTAACTGCGACGTGTCATCGTAGGATTTTCGTATGATGGATCTGGCAACGTTCCCATCAGCAACGCATGAGCATACCCCCTTGACATCACTACCCCCCCACATAGTAGATATCATACCCTTGGCATAGCAGGATTTTCTCACCTTGTTTTCGTCGACTATCGGATGTATACGAGGAAACAATCTTAATGGATCATTGGATATACAAACTGTCTTCATTCCGGCTGAACGCGGGAGTTTACGACCTCTTCCTGGAGCTGGTTCGATACTATGGCTGCTTAGAAGAGAGTGATTGCCCAAGTGGTGGGTGATAGATACTTCCAGTAGCTTTGAGGCAGGATGCAAAACAAAGTAAAAATATGACAAGAGGGAGATTCGAACTCCCGCCTCCATACGGAGATGAGAAACCCGCCTTAGCAGGCAAGCTTTGCAGCTTGAGTCACACGCCTTGGACCGCTCGGCCATCTTGCCATGTACATTGATGCTTGTCGTCGATGATGACGAGAACGACGGGTGGTTAGTCGTACTGGCCGTGGCTGTGCAAATACCAATTAGTTAGCACTTGCAATACATTGTTACTAACGTCTACGTGTAAGACCGCGTCGCCACGCCAGAAAATCAGACAGGATGGTAAGTAAGTCCTACTTTCCCTACCTCACGCTGATGGCATACAGCCATACAGGTAGTCTTGGCGGCCTCGATATGCACAAAGGGCGGAAAAGGTACGATCGACCAGATTTTCCAGTCAACTCTCCGTATCTGATTTCTGAGACACACCATTCAGCCGTTCTTTCGCGCCAATTCCACCCAATGACGCGAACGAGGATCGAATCTCTCCTCGCCTCATTCCCGAAACTCATCCCCGCAAACAGTCAACACACCTCCGTCGAGACCTCCGAAGTCCGTTATGTCTACCAACCCCTTGACAACCTCTACATACTCCTCATTACCAACAAAGCCTCGAACATTCTTCAGGACATCGATACGCTCCATCTCTTTGCACGCGTCGTGTCGGACATGTGTAAGAATGTGGAGGAGCATGAGATCCAGAAAAACTCGTTCGAGTTACTTGGCGCTTTTGATGAGATCGTCAGTTTGGGGTATCGGGAACATGTCAATCTGATGCAAGTCAAGAACGTGCTGGAGATGGAATCGCACGAGGAGAAAATCCAGGAAATCATCGCACGGGTAAGCACACTGTCGCTATTACTAGCTGGACGTCGTTCACGATCATGGGGATTACTGCAGAACAAAGAAGCAGAAGCGAAAGAGGAACTCAAACGCCGTGCCCGTCAACTCGAGATGCAGCGCAGAGAGCAGCAGAAACGGGCTGTCACCATGGGCGGCGTTGGAGGTGGCTCATACCTCGGTGGTGGTGTTTCTGGATATGCCCCCGTCCCACGTTACGAGGCCCCAGATGCTTCCTCTGCGCGAACGGCTTCGCCTGCGCCTGCTGCCGCCTCGCGTCCAACCAACTTCAAGACTGGTGGTATGAAGCTCGGTAGCAAGAAAACCAAACAGGCAGAAATGCTCGATGCACTTGGAAGTGATCTTACCGTTGAGGATATGTCCACCCCACCCACACCCATCCATGTGGAACCTCCTACGCTTACTCAGAAAGACGCAAGAGGGAGCCTTCCAACCATTACCCCAGAAAAGTAAGCCACTATCAGCTTTTATCTCACTTCGACTGATGAACTGCTTTCCAGCGTACACATCGCGATCAAGGAAACAATATCCGTCTCGCTCATGCGCGAAGGTGGTGTAAAATCCATGGAACTGAAAGGCGACATGAACCTCGAAGTTTCCGATCCTTCTAACGCACATGTCAAGCTTGCTCTCGCCCCATTCACAAATGACTTTGGCTCAGACCTGCAATTCAAACAACACCCTAACGTCGCCAAGTTCGCGCCCAACCAGGATAAAGTCATTGCACTCAAGGACCCCTCGCGAGCATTCCCTGTCGGTCAAGCGCTTGCAGTGCTCAAATGGAGATACGCAGGCCAGGACGAGAGCTATGTCCCTCTTTCCAGTAATGCTTTTATCCATTCCTACCCATGCCGAATTCGCTGACATCGTCATACAGTCAACTGCTGGCCATCGCCTTCCAATGATGGGACATGCGAAGTCAACATCGAATATGAACTTGAGAACGAGGACGTCACGCTCTACGATGTCACCATTTCCATACCACTCCCTGCTGGCTCCTACCCGACCGTCTCCGAGTCATCCGCCTGGTCACTCAACCCATCTACTCATTCCCTCGATTGGTCCATTCCTCGGATCTCCGCAGATGAGCGGTCTGGAACATTTGAGTTCAGCGTGGGTGGGGATGACGTCGGGGCGTTTTTCCCCGTTAAAGTGTCCTTCGTCGCTCAGGGCAGCCTTGCTGGGATCGGGATTACCAACGTGACCAAGGCCAATGGAGAAGATGTGGTATTTTCTTGCGATGCTATAGTTAATACCGATGAGTACGTTGTGCTTTGAGCAACGTTCGTCCTCGTGCATGTATGTAGATTGGTCCCTGAGATGGATCTGGACACTTGGAACTAGTAGTGTCTGAGCTAACTGCCACGTCGAGACAACTGGTCGGAAATACTGTCTGCGCAACCCGATGCCGCTAGAGTTCAACTTGGGAAGTTACTTATTTCATGAACCACTTCGCGGCGAAGAGTGGAACATACGATGCAGCACTTAAAGCCATACTCACTTCACAACAGGTGAAAGAGCAGGAACGTGTTGTCGGACCTGACTTCCCCAATCAAGTTTGGATAGGTGAAGCTGCGTATTAGGAATATACAGGGACCGGCCTGACTATATCCGACGAAAGAGCTGCCTCCTGGCGGGTGATATGTCCACAAGGGTAGATGGGAATGAAGTTGAAGTGCATGGATGATATTTCGCGGCATCGAATGTCGCGCGACAGCCTCGTTTCTACTCGTCAAGTCGCCTCGTCATGCAGTAGGACATATTCACGATTCGACAAGCCAAATTTGATCACTTGCGGTGGCGACTCAGAACGAGACCCTCAGCACCAAATGTACCACTCACCATCCCCGGCTTTCAATTCGTAAAATCTTGTGGTAGGTATGACTTTATCATTGACGTGGGTGGCATTTGTGGATTGAAGGTCAATGATGAATGGTCTGAGAGGGTATGTTAGTGGTATGAAGAAGCCTATACAAGAGGGACAAACTTGATGACTGCTTTTGAGCCTCCAAATTCGTCTTTCTCTTGCACTTGGCGGTCTAGGGTAAAATGGTGGACAGTGAGCGGATTTGAGGGGATAAAGGTTGTACAGTAACTTACGTTGGATCACTGCGTGCTGTTTGGAGCAAGAAGGATGCTCGACGAATATATCTGCAACTGTACGGTCCCTCCCTAGCAAATAGGCACTCTGTCGATGAATGTGAAGGAGTTCTGACAGGATGATGAGATCGACTATGTCACCAAGCGGAGCAGATGTCGAGATTCAAGACACACCTAGTTGTTCACTCCCTTTGAAAACGTATAATCTCCATCCTAGCTGTGGTTTTCTGGCTTCGGGTGGTTCGTTGTATTTTAGAACGGTGCTCGTTCCATCGGCTGCCTTGACGGTATTGGTAGCAGCTGCGAGAAGGCCGGACGGCTTGAAGTTTGGTTTCGCCTTGTCAGCTGGGCTTTTGGACCGTGTCCTGGAGCCGGAACGAGGTTGTGCGGAAGGACGTTCGGGAGAAGCAGAACGACGTGACGGTCCTGAGCGCTCCCCACTGGTTTCCAGGTCACGACGTCCTCCGCGGCCAGCATAATCCCTGTCCCTGTCCCTGTCCCTGTCCCTCTCCTGATCTCCCCGACGTTCATGACGGCGGTCACCGTCGGTGTCATGTTCTCTGTCGCGTTCTCGCTTCCTCCTGTCGTCGTCAGACCTTCTGTCGTCACGGTATTCCCGTCGGTCACTTCTCCGCTCTCCATCTCGCCTGGGACTATCACGACGCCCGTTGGCATGTCTGTCATAGTCCCTGTTGTCGCCTTTCCTGTGCCCGTAGTCTTTATCCTCGTAACGGTCGCGTTTGGAGCTGCTATCTTTACCATAAGTTTGAGAACGCTGTTCACGCGACATATTGTAGGATGTCTTTGCTGTCAGTACCGTCAGTGTTGGTGTGTGCTGCAAGTTGGAAGATGGCCAACAGCCTTGTGGGAAAACAAACAACAACGATACGGACTAGTATACACAACAAAGACAAGAACTCGACTTTTGATACAAAACTAATCGGCGGTGATCTAGTGAGTCGTCCACGCGAAACGGGTTCGCGCAGTATTACATGCAGTCTTCTCCAACGACACACCTCCCGAACCTCCGTCGTCGTGTGTTCTGTCGTGCGGTACTCGGTGGTTCTGCGACGGGATACAGTCCATGAGGTTCACCTCCACTGAAGCCTTCAAAGTCGAGACGGAATGGATCGTAGGGGATTCCATGGAGCGCGGCCGAAAAGTCCATCGCTGAGTTGATGCCGCTCGTCATGGACAGGGGAATTTCTAGCGCTGGCCCATGCTCTACTCCGTCCAAGACAGGTGTCGGCTCCGGGAACGCGTCCTGCGGGATCGAAGGGGGTGTATTTGGGGTTGGCGCCGTGCTTGGGAAGAGTTCGTATTCTCCATGCCACCCCATCACCACTCGCGTCACGCCCTTGGTGCCTAGCACCCAGTCTTTGTTCGACGACGCGTCGATTGTCGGAGAGAAAGATGAAGGTGTGCTTGGATATACGAGCGTGTTGTTCAGTGGGTGTGGGGTATCGTCGAACCCGCTAAGGGCACGCAAGAAGGTGAAGAGACAGCACGTGAACATGAACAACACGATTCGATCCCAACGGCTCCGAGGGAGAAGCTCGATGTTGCGCGCGGAGGCTGATTCCAGGATATGGGTGCCCTCCTTCACGCGCCTCCGGAGCCATCGCTTGACCCTGCGATTGGCGGGTTCAGCTCGCCTCGTCGAATGTCTGGGAATACGTGGTGTCTGCATGTCGATGAAGGTGAGCGGGCTTCACGTTCTGTGGTCAATGATGTTTGTGACTGAAGTACTGATGGACGAAGTTGAACTTGAACACGACACGATTTGATACCACCTCCGCTCCACATGACCGCAGAATACCATTGCGCCGAAGTGGCGACCGGCATTCCTTCTCATGGGCCGCCGTGTATCGTGCTTTCCCTCTTGATCTAATGCTTCCACGGATAATTCGTCGTATTCAACTCACGTTTTCCCCCGTCAGCGTTCCAAGTACTCTGCGGCCAAACATCGCTCGACGAGGCTCCTTCCTCAGATATTCTGACATAATAAATTATCCTGGAAGGATGCAGGGGTTATCCTCGCATTCGCGTCACATCGCCATCAGCTGTAATGTTCTCCTTATACATGTTTGCCTGGCATCTATCCTGCCGCTGTCACTCCAGGCTGGGACAACTGTCTGGTCTGGGTCTTTTAATGCCTACTCGAACGTGTCTCAATTTGATGCATGTACGCCAACATTTTCTGTCAGTGATCATGACTGACGTACGCAGGGTCTTGGTCCAATGAGGTGGGTACCAGTGGGTACGTACCCAGACGTACCCCTGGGAAATATTTCGCGAATACCGACTTCCATTGTACATTCACGGAAACCAACCCACTTCCCATTATCTTGAGCACTGGTTCTTGAGGTTCGTCGTACTCTTCGGCTGACCGCATCTACTATCGGCTACAAACACCCAGCCGACACTGTGAAGTTCATGGGCTGAAAGTAACGATCGACTCTACGGCAATGTGGAATTCTAACATGGAGAGAACGGAGCTCGTCCCCCAAACGACAGCGAATCTCGGCACAGGAGAGCTGTTTTATCACTTCTCGGTCATGCATTCATCGACCAATCCTCCAAATGTGGGTGATGCACGTTTTCAGCTCTCGACATCGCACTGACAGCTGGAGAAGCATATTTAGTCCTCAGTGGAGCACCAGATCGTGTTCTTCGAGTCACACTTTACCGAGCTCAAGTACGGTGTTGGGCCGAACAATACGAATTTGGAATGGATGATCCAAACCCACAGTGGGGCCCCCTACAACTTCGCATATGACATTAACGTGAGTGTGGTGGACGTCGACATCCCTGTTGAACCTCTCACTGTCATTTTTTAGTTCACCGCGGGCACAGTTGGTCTCTGGGCATCCACTGGGGGAGATCCACTCCAGCGTGTTGTGTCCATCCCGGATCGACCTCCACCAATTCCGAAGACTGGCACTTAGGGGTCTTGCGCATCTAAATATCCCAAGGACTGGTATATCTCAGGTGTCTACATCGAGAGCGGTTCTGGAACGTTAGCAGCTCGTCCACACCGAGTGCGGCCATCAAGCATCTGCATCAGCAACGGTTACACAGACTTCGTCCAGCCCGCAGCAAACTCAGTATGGTACAGACTGTTGCACGTGTGTCGCCGTCTCTGCACCCATTTATTACCAGGTAGAGTAATCTCACGGTCTCAGCTTCTGCGGACGGCAATTAACACGCCACGGTTCTCTTGCTGTGCCAGTAAACAGTAAATATACACGAGGCAGGGTTCGATAGCGCACGTCGTAAAGCAAACCAGCTCTTTTTCACAAAGGGGAGAGAAGGGGAGATTGAACTTGAAATGGGCGGGAAGAACATAGCAAGACTGCATCGTGCATGCCTTCAGACACGACCTGTGACATGATTTACGATGTTGTTCGAAATGGATGTCATAACGAGATGGCGTACCGATTACACCGCAAGCTGCCCTCCCGCCTGCATTACCTGTTTTGTGGGAGTCTTCATTCCCCCCTCTGCCAAGGTCGTCCTCGCCCTATGAGGGGTTATAAGTGTGCGAATAGAAGGACAGAAATATCTTCTCACCTGGTGCACGACCACAGCACGACTGGAAGTGTTTGTCAGCGTGACCCCGGGTAACCATCATGATCGGGTGATGAGGCTGGAACTGAACGTACCCAATTACGCTAAGAGGGCCATTGAGAGAGATGGCATCATCCTCGAATGAGAACGTCGCAACTCCGTGTTCGTCGGTAACGATGTTCCCCAAGTCACCAACATGCCTCCCTGAGTCTGTTGGGGCACCATGAAGCTTCCCGAAGGGGTTGTAATGAGAACCTGTGGAGAGACACCCTTGACTCAGGTCCCCAAGCTCACTATTGCCAAGTATGAATCAGTCACAATGAACCGCATGGTAATGATAATGATATGACCTACTGGATGTGGAATCCTCGAAGCGAAGAAGGATCGAGGTTCTCGATTTTCCCTGAGATGGTGACTGGACCATTTTTCGTGGATTGCTCGAAAGTCACTGTGCCAGAGACGGGGGATTCGCCGTTCAACACTACGACTGCCTAGTGGGTTGCATAAAGTCGATCAAATCGCTCTCGTTGCCTATCCGATACCGAGCTCACCTTCTGGACTAGCGCTGCTTCAGGTACCTTGAAGAACAAGTTGTACAATACGAAGGTTGCTGCCGCAGTGAGTGCTACAGTCAGGTAGATAGACCTGTTCGACTTCTTTTCGTTGAAGTGATCCAACATTATATCTGACGGTGGGTGGCGGGGAAAAACTTCGTGTCCGTCCTGGGATACAACTCGAAGGGGGTCGTGGAACCGTGACTTCTGCCAATACAACTTGAATTCAGCGGTCCACCCGCGCGATTGTTGCCCCGGAAGCAAAGTCGGGCCGCCGTACGGACTAATTAGCGTCCCTTTCGCCTTTAGTCAGGCCTTAGAGTTTTAGACTAGCCTAGACGATGGAACGAGTGCTCTCAAGCCTGTTCGTGAGTGATACCCAACACGCTGGGACTGGGTCGGTGTGCACAAATAGTAAATACGCAGAAAAATAGATATCTATGTACACGAGGAAGAAACAAGCAAACAACAAGGAGGTGCTATCGTATAGGAAAGTTATGCAGAAGAGTCGAATGTAACACCGAAAAGACACCCTTCAATTTCTTCACCATCAAAAACCTGTGTTTCATATGAGAGAACGTAGCATGCATTGACATACTCTGCTTGACGAGATCTGGAAGCCGCGTAGATAGCGACTATGAACGAGTCCGAAGGGGTCGAGAAAGGAATGGAATAAAGCGAGGGGGAGTCTGCTTGGACACCTTGCTTAGAAAAATAGATATGTCGTGATAAACACGCCAAGGGCTATGATGATAACCACCTGCAGTGGTACACCATCCTGGTGTATAATCGTGTCTCGATCCACCATCGTTCCCACCTCCGTCCCATAATATGTGCTTGCACCATCATCGGACCCAAAATATTTCGGTCGGTATTCGGTTGGTGCTACAGAGTCGGGTGCAACAGATTCGGGTGCTGTAGAGCTCGGATCTGGTACGGCTGCTAGCAGTGCGCGCAAGCGTTGTATCTCAGTCTGAGCATCGCCGAGCTTGATTTCGAGGTCACGATTGATCTGAACAACTTGGGCGGTCTGAACGGTTTGAACGGCATGACTTGGAGGTGGTGAAGAGGGTGGTGATGGTTGGTGAACGTTAACGTTTACGATGCCTACGCCAGGACCGCTTGTTGAACGCTGGAATTCGTCTCTTGAGTCATCGTGGTAGAGACTATCAGATTCTCGTACCCGTGAGGGCGACGCTGGACGGACAGGAGGCGGTGAGGATAACGAGGGTCCTTCGGCTTCGGTGCTCCATGCAGGAATAGGTTGTGGTGGTGCACGGGGTACGCCCACGGTCTCGTAACCCTGGAATTCAGATCAGATCTAGAACAGCTCCAAATGACAGGGGTTGGGTCACGTACCTCAAGGCCAGAGCTTCTGGCTGGCAGCATGGCAGGTCTGGCAGTAGGTTCATCCGTTACCTCATCCTCCTCTTCGACAGTCTGCCCTTCTGGTGGGAGATACACGACACGCAATTTTTGCTGGTGAACTCTCCACTCTTCTCCTGCACCACCGGTAGAATTCCACTGCGAAACGCTCAGTTGAAAGCGAATAGCAAAGGCAAATGATTCTCACGATATCCTGGAGATCCTTGGTCTCCTTGTCGGGTGTAATGAGGGTGCTTTGAATCAGGAACTTGTCCTTGCATTTAGTGGACAGTGGTGGCTCTTCCTTCATGGGTTGAAGCATTACTGGAAGGGGAAAGGGGTCGTAGTTGAGACATAGAAAAATGATGTTGCACGAGGCATACCTGATACCTCGACGCTGTCTCCTGGCTCAATTCTCCCGGAGTTTGGACGAACGCAGTACAGCTGATGGATGTCTCAGAGAGGTCATAGCATGTTCTTGGGGTAAAATACGAACCTTTGGTGCTGTCGTTTTAACTTTGAAGGCGACTGGGGCCGTATTCTGATTTGTGACTACAAGGACCCTTTTGACGAGTTGGGAGAACGGTCCTGGAGATGGAGGTCAGTACAGAGTTTGGGATTGGGATTTGGTGACCGACTGTTGAAGCCCAACGCATTGTTGGGGATGAGATGGACGGACATTTTGAGGGTGAGGGGGAGATCTGGGAGTAGGAGGGATGAGGCGGGTAACGTTTGACTTTTGAGCGGAGTTTTAGACCCGCTGTGAGCTTTATTCCTCCCGTGGCGAGGATCACACACGCTCAGTGGACTCGTGTTTTCTGCGTGCTCAACACACCTCAGCGCACAGGCTACGAGGGAGCTCAACGAGGCTCGATAAAATCATATCCTGCCCCTTCGAGCGCCATCTCATCACATTCCGGAACTTCATCTCCTTATCCTCTTCTCCAGACCCTTGTCTGCTTGCTCGTCATGTAAATAAACGTGCGCTCGCCAGTGCACAAAGACGTGGAAGTACGGGATTGCCTAGTTGGCCCCTCAGGCCTCAGCGCTCCGGTGGCATGCCATGCGCTGAACATGAACGCAATATGAAATAACGATCCGACTCCGTTGACATCCAGTATGACGTCCATCTTCAAAAAAAAACTTCCTTCGACATAGCTTATACTTTATTACATCTCATCGAGAGCTGCAGTCCAAATTTCTGCTCGATCCATCTTTGCTTACGCAGAGGACGCCTTCAGGGCAGCGTGGACCAACCACAGGTCTGCGATTTGCTTGACCTGGTCAATCACCTCCTTGAGAGGACCGTCTGCGACAGCATCCCAGTGTGCCTGAAAGACGACGTCATAAGGAGGGCTGTTAAAGTGAGTCTAACGATACACGTACTTTGACGCTGTCCCATCCCAAGATACCGTAGTAGACATCGTCCTTCCCAATGACCCGACCCCAGCTATCTCCGTGGAATTTTTCGGTTCCTGCAAGCCTCTGGTGAAGTTTCTCAACCAACGGTTCCAACTCAGCCATTTTCTTTCCCTCCTTTAAGGTGAAGGTGACGAATTCAGTGATGGGTGCACCAAGGGGTCCCTTGGTGTTGTCGAACTCGACGTAGTTGGACGTCGGTGGTGGGGGATAAGCCTCGGCTATTCCAGGACGGTTGGAGAATGCATCGCAGGCCTCTTTCGAGTCCCAGTCTACAACGGGGACGAGGTCTCATCAGCACCTCATCGATATCTAGGATCATGCCAGATGGTGACGTGGCATGAAAATCGCACCGTTGACCAAGAGGACCGCCTCCTCTTCCGTTTGATTTCCGATGTACGATCTTGAGTTTGATCACATTGATTCAACACGATTACGCAGGGTAGGTGGCAAATGAGTTGAAACATACTTTCTTAGCCCCTTCGCTCCATCGAGGCTGCTTGAGTCCGAGTTGTAGGCTTCAGATGCCTTGAAGTAAGTGATTTCAGCAACGGACGTCGGCATGGTGTGGTGTGAGTGCGAGGAGTGCGACGGAGGACGTCCGTTATCAATTGATCACATATCTGTCCCTCTGACTTCCTGAACCAATTCGAGCCGGCGACCAAACCGCACCGAGTCAAGTTGCCGGTATTCCTCCGCATGACGTCACTTGGCAGATATCAACTCGTCCGTCAGTTCAGCACTCACCAACAATGGACAAACCGCAGCCTAAAGGCATACCACGATTCACCTCCAGGGACTATTCTTCATTCTTCTTCGCAGGTGAGCTTCAAGTTTATCAGATGAGTGAACATCCCTAACGACCTACTTACCAAGGGGCGGTGTGCTGCACGTAGGTCAATCCTCCGAAACTTGATATGTGAACTAAACACTAATCGTAGGGTCACCCATGGCGCCATGACGCGTGGGTGTCAGTCGTTTCCATTCCGAGACTCAAAATCATCAGTTTCAAAATAGCTATCGATGTCGTGAAGACGCGTATTCAAGTTGACCCCGCATATAAGAAGCTCAACATCGTCACCGGAACCCGATACGTTATCGCGAATGAAAGTCCTCGCGCCCTTCTGACCGGTTTCGGACCCACTGCTGTAGGCTACTTCGTTCAAGGAGGCGCTAAATTCGCAGGGTACGAATATTGGAAGGCGAAGTCAGTAGCAATGTTAGGTGGTCCAGAGGATGCTGTCAAGCATCGGACTGCAATTTACCTCGGTTCGGCGAGTGTTGCAGAGTGAGATACTCTACGCCTTGGGCGGTTAGCATGGGGACTCACGTTACTGTGTACCAGATTCTTCGCGGATATCTTGCTCACCCCGCTAGAGGCTACCAGAATTAGACTGGTCACACAAAGAAACTATGCCACCGGCCTGGTTACTGGTTTTGCCCGCCTCGTCCGGGAAGGGGGTATTGCCGAGCTGTATGCTGGCTTTCTCCCCATACTCTGCAAGCTCAGTGCACCCACCGACCGATCACTGACATACTCGTACTCACTATCGATGACTACGCAGACAGATACCCTATGCGATCGGGCAATTCACGGTGAATGAATTTTGTCACGAAGTCGCTTTCAGTGCTATGTCCGAGGAGACACGGAGAAACCTCTCTGGCACAAGCAAGTTCACCATTCAGCTTGGCAGTGGAATCATTGCGGGCTTCGCAGCCGCAGTCCTTAGCCAGGTCAACTTTCCCATCTCTTTCATGGGCACGTTGCTTATGAGCTTTCACAGCCTGCCGACACATTACTCAACCAGATTAACAAAGGACATGGCCCTCAAGGTTCTATGATCTATAGACTCAGCGTCCTAGCGCAGCAGGCAGGGTTACGCGGTTTGTTTGCCGGGCTGGGCCCAAGGATGGTGATGACCGCGGGGTTGGTTTCCGGTCAGTTCGTATTGTACGGAAGCATCAAGCAGGGTATGGTGCTCTCTTATTGTCCCAAGATACTTCTGACTCCGTTCGCCTCAGCTCTTGGTGCCCCTCCGGGTGTAGAGATTCACAAAGAGAAGAGCGCATTAGTGTAGCATATGATGATGCTCCGAGTCTTGTCATCGCAAAGGTTACTCGTCCACAAGAGTTCGTACCACATGCGCTGCGCTGCCTACAGGGCGAGCTTCTACATAGTTTCATTCATAATCTGTATCTCTTCCAAGAATCTGAGCGAGTTGAGATTTGACGCCAGTTTGTTGAGTTGCTTCATCACTGGTGAGGTCCCATTCCAAAAACCGACGGGCAACTTCCTCGGCAGCTTGAAGGTCCAGTCGTTCGTCGTCGGTCATATTCTCCTCGAGCAATTTCCCAAGCTCGTGTTCGGCCAGGAGTTCGCTTCATTGAGTCCCAATGGGAGTAAGCCTATGAATAGAACTTTGGCGTAAGTGCAAAAAAACGTGTTACCTGACAAATTGAGCCCTGGCCACAATGCGACGGGGAAGTCCGAACATCGCCGCACATTGGGCAGCATGAGAAGAAAGCGAGAGACCTGGTGCAACCCTATCAAGGTTCAGTACGGCAGCGCTTCGATAAATGTCAATCGTTCTATTACTGATAAAGGTACATGATCTTCTCGCCGGGGGCTGGACCTCGGGAAACGCTGTCTTCTGTCTGGGTGTCTGTAAGCATTTCATCGGTGTCGAGGACATCGCCGGTGCTGGAGGTGAAGAGCACTTTCATGTGAAGGAAGCTGATAGGGAGTTTGTGTGGGTCAAGCAAGTCCTTCCGGAAAACTTCATGAAAATGAGACGCAACGAGGACTTTTGGACAGTCTCTTCCGCGGTCGAGGAGGTGCTTCAAGACGCCGCAAAACAGGCCAGCTCCATCTAAAGAAAGTCACGAACATCAGTATACGATTGTTGAGAGCACAGACAAACCCGTAGCCACTGTTCCTTTCCCGAATTCGTCAAGTAAAACCAGCGACCTGGAGGTACAGTTTCGCAGAGCAAGTGATACTTGGTTAAGGTCTATCATGAACGCTGATTGGACCTGGGAGAAGGGGTATGTTGAGAAAAAGTCATCCTGGAATTTGAACGCGATACCTTTGAGACTGATTCACGAGTCTGAATCCGCGTGAAAACTGTGCATGAATTAAGGTCAACACAGGAACAGTCCTCCGTTAGCCTGAGACGAACTTTTATCGACTATCCCCAGCGTAGCAGACTCAGCGGGGACGAAGCTGTGAGAGCTTAGTCACGCGTGCTAGCGGACGCTACACGACGTACCTCCCAATCTACAAAAATAGTTGGGTCAAAATGTTATCTGATTGATGCAATTGTACCACATACCTGCGCCATGTATTGAATTATCGCGACCTGTTTTAGGTAGACACTCTGCGAATATCCGGCTGGTTAGCAGCTACTACAGCAAATTGTGATATGGGGACTGACTTTACCACATGCATTAGCCCCTGTACATAGAACCACGCTACTCCATGAAGTCTCAACCTCCCCGTTTAAAGCTTCTTCATCCGCATAAGAATGTCCAAAGCCAACTCCACTGACGAGACGGGCATCATTGGGAACGAAAGTGTCCAAGATCTGCTCTTGTAGGGGATGCCTAGTAGGCGAGCTGAGGAGAACATCTTGTGAACAATCAACTAAATTTTACCTTCCTTGGACGATGTCAATAACAGGTTCATCCACCATCTGCGGACGCCGATAGTTGAATGCTCTCGCAGCCTCCGCAAACGAAAGCAAGCAGTCGAGCTCAGCGCAAATATTGCAGGCATTCCCCATCGTCTGGTCATATGTAAGAATCTCGTTGAGTAAGTCCTGAATGATCTCAATCTCTCGGTCTGCACATTGTCAACTCGGGAATATCTATCATGACGGAGATCCATACCAACAATCGCGGGGTGAAGGTCTCCGATATGGTTGTCCATATCTGTGAAGAGAGATCAGTGTCATCCGTGAGCACGCTGGAGGTTTGTACCTTGCATCTCCTTGGATTTGAAGTAAACCTGTGACCTGCAGGGAACTAAGACCGTAAGGATTGGGCAGGAATATTCAAACGCACTCCGAGGAAAACTTGATGACGGGTATGTTAAGAGCGCGAAACAAAATTACTGGGAAGATTTACCTGAAAACTCCATCCATCCAATACTTGGATCCCGGTCTCTGCTTCCCATTCCTCTCGCATTGGTATAGTAATAAGAAAGCCTTTCAGCGGTTTCAGCGATGCCAAGGCTGCACGCCGGAACGGGTAATACACGAACCGAGCTGAGGAAAATATACAACATTCAATGATTCGGCATACTCCTCAGGGACAGTTTGAGATATCTGTTCAGCGACTTTTGACTGTCCCCATCGTTAGTTTATTGTTAGATGTGAACCGGGTAAGCTCGACCCACCAACACGGAGTCTATTCCCCGGTAAACATGCTTCCGCTTGTCAAGTTCTTCGTCGACGTGCGCCCGGACGCACACACGCCCAACCTCAGCCGACTCTTCCCAGTCGATCTATTGGTGCCAAGTTAACACTCGAGTTGCGTTCCAATTAAAGGCAAGAATCCAAACCGTTTCGTTAATCTTACTACCGACCTCCTTGAAACAACTCACATCCAACACCTCGTTGAGCTACAATGATTCAGTGCCTGGATGATGATCCTAACCATACAAAAACTCACTCTTACAACAATGTCGACATGCCTGCCTTGGTGTAGCTCCACCAGTGCGTCACGAATCATTGCACAATGATAGGTAAACTGACACAGCTCAGCCCAAGAATTCCAGCTAAATTGGACTGACTAACCTTCACCAATGCCTGCCAATCAGAAACCGCCCCTTTGCCAGACCGCAGTGCCGTCAAAGTTCTAGGAATATTGGTGATACCTTTGAGATGAGCGTGTAACGCGCCGACAACGGGTAAATTCTCAGGGCGCAGGAAACACTCTACGGCATCATGTCGTGCTTTGAGAACCTCGGGTAACAATGAGGGGCGCATACACCACGTGCGAAGAAGAGATCGACCCAGTGGGGTCCGCGTAGTGTTCAGAATTCCTAAAGGCCATAGTCAGTGAACATGCAGAGCAGAAAAAAAGGAAACAACGAAGACCATATAGCGACAACCCTTCTTTCGTTTTCTCGGAGTGGATGGACGCATGGTTCTCGTTCTCAAATACCTGCAATGAGCTGCCGTAGGAGAGTCAGCAGTAACTTGAATGAAGTGACTAAACCTACAAAAGTGTATCTGCATTCACATGCATCACTCGGTCACTGCGTGGCGCTGAGTAATTTGAACCTGGTGAAGAAAGGGAGGCCTACAATGCCAAGGCTTCGATACCACAGATGTCCAGATTCACCGCGCCGTCATCATCCATCCCCCCCGCTACTTTCTCGCGCGTGAGGAAGTCAAGTAGTGCGCCCACAGAAGATTTCTATAAATGAGGGTCACCTGCTGCCCCACGTCGATTCCTGAATGACTTACACACAGAGGTGCTGATTCCAAAGAGGCGAAATTTGCTAGGCGGATACCTGCGTTCCACCTCTCCATTGTTGGGTCTCCATTTACCTCCCTTCGTTTCGTCATGAAGTCGTACGCGTTTCTCAGCCCGGACACTGATGACACGTCGGATATATGCTCCTGATTTCCGTCTAAATCGGAATCCAGTTGCGCTAGGAATCTCAGCGATAGCAGCCTGTCTTGACCCCTGTTAGGACTAAATTCTTTGTGTGGTCTTATCTGAAAAAGACCGCCAGACGTTTCGGCTAGGCGGATTTTTTGGTAAACCCCAATATATGCGCCCCGAGAGCGACAATGTACCGTGGCGCTGTAAGACTGCAATGAACGCGTCGTCCGCCTTTGAGCTGGTGAGTATGACATCGGGATTCGAATGTTCCAGGACTAGAGGCTGTTCAGTATTCGGTGTATGCGGAGAAGCAGCGACTGACTCATGTTCGTCAAGTCATAATGAACACCTTCTTGGGTGTCCTCGAGTACATACACAATGCATTTTACCGGATCATAGTAGGAGCCACCAAGGCGGCCACTGCCAAAGTCATAAGTGTGACAGAAGAAAACATATAGACTTACTGCTGACAAAATACCGACAAGCAAGCCTAGAAGGAGGTTCAGTGGACAGAATTCCCCGGCGCAACGTGAAACGCTACCTTCACAGGCTCCGTGGAGTCCGAATTTGACGAACCTGGCTCGTCTTGTAAATCGGCGGGGCTATCCCATCTTACACGCTTGGAATCCATCCCAACTTTCGGGTCTGCATCTGATTGGTGCTGTTCCCTTTCCAATCCATGTTCTGCTTGGCTACGGGACCTGAGGCGCTTCAGGCCTGACCTGGACACCATTGTAATAGGCCGTGGGGAAAAGGCAAGTTGTGGTCCAAGTCACGATATTAGCGGCACAATGAAGTTGCAACGATTTGAATGAAGAGTCGAAGCGAGGACACGTGATCGCAATCAAAAACCGAAACCTACGCAGTTACTAGCCATCCATCCACACTTATTAGGCCGGGTAAAAACTCAGTAATACACAGACAGGTGGGAGGGCATGGATTAAGGAGGCGATGTATCCTGTTACAACACCGCGGGCACAACATAGGGAGCAAGAAATTTCTACTTCTTCATTCGTAGGAGTTCCCTTGTGTCCTCTCCAGTGACTACGCATTGCATAGTCAGCAGGCAGTCAATATTTCATTCAAGGTTGTCGGCGCACCATTTAAGAGCAGACTCTGGGCATCAAGCATGACCCGGTTTCCGGATCCAGCCAAGATGTTAGCAATCTCTCGTGCAGCCTCTAGGCGTCGTAGTTCAAGGAAACCTTTGTTTGCCCGCATAGCTTCACCGATTAGCTCCGCACTCCGGGCTTCACCTTGCGCTCTGACGATGATCGACTGTTGGGGCTCAGCATAGACCCATCACTCGGAACTGTCGGAACTCACTTGTTTTTCCTGTATTGCCTGGTCGACCAGGAAGGCAGCGCGAAGTGCAGTTTGTTGTGCAACCTTGGCAGAGGAGTTAAATTAGTCATGTCGTGGAGAATTGCAAAAGGGGTCTGACTTGTTTGGCCTCTACAGCATGCGTAAACTCGGGAGAGAATGCAACGTGAGTAATCGAAACATCATCGAGCACTATGTTGAATCGCAGCGCCCGCATCGTTAGATTTTCGCGGATCAATCGAGAGACCTAGCACGGTACAGTGAGTAAATCGAAAAGAGTGTCATCAGGGATGACTAACCATTTCTCGCTGAGTGATCAGCTGGCTAGCATTGAATTGAGCAACTACACTCTTGAGAACTTCGTTGACAATCGACGGCAATGCGCGCTCGTCGTAGTCTTTCCCAAGTTCACGGAATATCTTAGGTAACGCCGAGATATGTGGCCGCGACAGAACTCTGCAAGTGATGTTTACCATTTGCAGGTCTGAGAGTGGTTCAGCACGATGGTCACCAGCTATCCTAGACACAGACCTTTTGTCCCGGTCAAACTTGCAACACTCCTGGGTTTGGCACGGATGTCAAAGACGATTGGTGTCTCAAACCAAGGAACCTAGAGTAACTGAGTGAACCTTTTGGGTAGTATGTGGGACAAGAGACGCACCATGAGGTGTGTTCCTTCGTTGTAAACTTCGTCTTTTACACCGTGTAGACTAGACAAAGCGCGTGAGTGGGAGCGTTCCTGCTAACTTGTTGCTCTTACCGCGTATACTTGATGGCGCGATGACCACCATCAACTTGAGAAGATTCTAGCGCGGCTCTCCAATGGACGAAGAAGGCAAGACGCACCGTTGAACAGACTGGCATTGAGAAGCAGTCCACCACCAATAAGTGCTGCCAGTAAGCCTCCTCCGGCAAATAGTCGCTTGGGACCACCACTCCCTTGCCCGCCTGCCCGCTGAACTTGCTGCGCGAACCTTCGGAATGCTTCTTGACCACTCATGGATGGATGACTTTTGGGTGAGCAAGCGCTTCGGCAACAAGTTAATTGAAACCTGTCACGTGACGGCCTCCTCTACATTTTTTCCATATTGAAATACTAAGTAAATAGAAATAGATTCTTTAGTGAAACTTCCCCTCCTTCACCGAGGCAGTTGAAGATGTTAGTTATATCCGCTCAGAGCGATGTGGCAAGTAGTGTTGTCAGTTTTCCTCTAAAGTCGACTGAACTCTGGCTGATCATGTCCTCAGCTCGGCTGGATATCCATTGCCTGCTGGTACGTGACATAGCTTATCATGCTCATCGGACTTTAGACGATTGACGCCGTGCTTCGCCCCTTGCACAGGTTCATCGTATATTCTCCACAAATTATTGAGAATTATCAGCTGCAAAGCGGAGAGGGCTTGTCTCTCGTCTTCGTCTACATATGGCTTTTGGGCGATCTGTGTAATCTAGGTGGCGCTCTGATGGCACAGTTACTTCCAACTATGATAATTCTAGGTGTTTACGTGAGTAGCCCTGCGATGCATAGTGCGAACATATCTAATCACCATTTTTGAAAAGTATACACTTTGCGACACTACCTTGCTATTCCAGATATACTACTACCGACACAGGAAACGCACTAGGAGGATTCTCGGAGAAGCTACACCAACAGAGCATTCTTGCCTGCTTGGTGATAATGCCTTGGTGCACGGTGCAGAGACTCGCCAACCCTCTGTGTTCTGGGTGTTTCTGCAGTATGCCGCTGCCGTGGCATTTGTGATGGCCACAGGAGTGGTTGCTTATTTGGTCAGTGGGCGTATAGAAAATGATGATTACACCGCTGTTCCGCCAGACGCATCCTTGGAATGGAAAATACAAGCAATCGGATGGACGAGCGCGCTGTTGTACCGTGAGTCTTGGTTAATTTTGTCGGGTAAGGTTATTGACATTGCCCAAGTGGGGGCTCGGCTACCACAAATATGTGAGTGAGCATTTGACATGGAAGATGGGTTGTCCCAACGCGAATATTTTCCTAGTCAAGAACTTCAAGACTAGATGCGAAGGGCTTGCACCTGGCCTCTTTTTGTTTGCGATCCTTGGGAATGGGACATACGCATTATCCATTGTTGCGGTGTCCATGGATCGCAACTACTTGATAAGGAATGCAAGTTGGCTTGCAGGTATGATCTGCACGTATCGCCTGTGCTGCGCTGACGGTGTTTGATACTTTGCAGGAAGTGCCTTGACCATCTTTCTCGACGTGATCGTACGTGACCAGCCTTGGTGATTCTCACGTCGTATTCACAATAAGTAACTCGGTGCTCTCTCAGGTACTTTGTCAGTTCTTCTATTACGGATTTGTGTCTCGGCAGCGGGGATGGATTGATGTTGTGGGAGCATGAATTGCCGTGATGGAGATGTTTAGATGAGGGGGTATGCGGGGGATCGATGGAGTGTATGAATGGAATGGCAGCAAATTGCCAGCAATACTAGTTTCTCTCGAGGGTGACCTGGTTCGGCGGGAATGTCCGGGTGTGTGGGAGACTTTGCAGTTGAGCTTGGGTTGGAGTTGCCTCGTTGCTGGACCTCGTTGCTGTACCTCGTGCGTTACACGTTGCATTCTCATCAAACAATTAGGTCGAAATATCCTCGTACAGTAACCCGTCGCGACATGCGCCCAGCCTCGTGCTATTCGATGAGCACCACGTCGCATATTTCGCAGGTACATTCTTATCCGGGCGATTACCTTCATATACAGGACAAGGTCCCCTTGTCGCCTCGGTTTCTCTCTTGCTGTCCATTACCAGACAATGCCCAGCAGTTCAGGTTTGTCTTGTCGCTTGCCCTTGCTCGTTTTCTTCTAATCGATCTCTTTCATGTACAATGGACAGACAACGTTTGATATCCACGTCTTCGGCTTGACAGCCGCCTTGTACGCCGCATCTTACTGGACGCCCCACGACAACTTCATTATTTAAACGATCCCGCTTCCACCCTCATCTCACATATATGCCCCACGACTTCGCCTGAATTTTCGCCACCTCATCGATCATCCTTCTCACGTGTCACCATGCACTGTCCATCTGTGTCTCGTTCTGCTCGCGACGATAGCGTTCTTCCCCTGCATCGCCATGGTTGGAAACTCGCAGAAATTCCAAAGTTCTCATCTCGACCATCGAGCGCAGCCTCCTTTGCATCCAGTTCTCCCTCCTCTCCCCCACCACCCTACGAAGACATCCACTTCGTTTCTAAACCCATCTTCGCATCTCACCTCTCCGGGTCAATCGAACCCTCCCCACTCCAGCGTCTCAGTCCTTTGAACAACACAGTGTCCCGTCCAACTCGCAATCTGAATGGCGGCGGGCTTGCAGGGTCACTCAACTCCCAGGAGTCAATCCCTCACCTGAGAGAAGCACTTAATTCGCTGGACACGCAAATGGCTTCCTTAATGACTCAGCGTCAAGAGCTTGAGTCCAATCTGGAACGGGCAGTCCGTTCACAGTCGCCCATTTACCGTCTCCCCGAGGAGCTTCTTTCGTCGATATTCGCCATTGGGGTTTGTCAGTCGGGGGACGAGGATCCACTGCTGGTATCCAGTTTAATGCTTGTCTCTCGGTACTGGAGAGACGTGGTCGTTAACTCGCCTGCCCTTTGGTCGACCATCTGCATTAGCCCTCACGACTCTCTTCAGAAGGCACGTAGGAGGCTCGATCGGTCGAAGTCTGTCCCACTCGACATCACTGTCAACTTTACCCCCCGTGCTGAGAATGCTTTCAGTGTGACGGAGAGTATCGTTCGTGCTATGGATCTACTCCGCCCTGCCCTCTGGCGTGCAAGGTCTTTCCGTCTTAGTGTACCTAACAGACCTCAGGCGCATGCAGCCCTTCTTCGCTGTAAAGAGGACGCACCCCTTCTGGAAACGCTATCGATATGCGTCTTCCACTCCATGCAAGAGGATCACCATTCTACTCCCTGTCTTCCCCTTTTCAACGGCCATACCCCACGCCTCCGGTCGTGCTCATTCACCTCTTTCAATTTCAGCTGGGACAAAAGGATCGTGACACAATTACGCGTCCTACAGCTCGGCGGATACTGGAATGGGTTTTCTCCGTCCGTCGACAAACTTCTCGAGGTGCTTCGTGGTTGCCCAAACCTCGAAGAACTCGCGCTCCGCAATATGTCAGATGCGGATGCGGAGGCTGCGTCGTGTCTGGAGCAGGAATTTACGGCCAACAAAATGGTGAAGCTGCCTCAGCTCGTCAAGGCTTCCTTCTACTATGCTGGAAACATGCGCGTTCGCATGCTTCTCAGCCAGATCTCGTTCCCTGCACTAGAATCACTGGAGTTCTGTTATCTCGACAATTTGACTCCCATCCTCGAACACCTCAGACAACAGTCTCTCACATCCCTTCCTCTCCGTCATCTGCGCATTGAATCTAGCTTCTTCAATGAACCCAAATTTGTGACCTTGTTGAAGCGTTTGATGTCGCTCACGTTGCTCGAGTTGGTCGACGTCGAGGATGTTTCTTGTTTCCTCCTAAAGGTGCGTGCTTGCATCACTGATTCAGAAATTCGGTGATCTAATCGAACCATGCAGAATCTATCCGTGCCCCCACCGGGGCATCCCTGGATCTGCCCCAAATTGGAACAGCTGAATCTCGATGGATGCACTAGCTTGGAGTGGGACTCCCTGCGTATGTTCGTGGAATCTCGGCTTTCGGGAAGATCTTCCCCGCTATCCGCTGCCTCCATGGCAGTATCACGTGGTATCTCCAGCTCGTCAGCTTCTGCTCATGTCCAGACCCTCATGGCCGGACGCAGTAGTCCCGCGTTGGCTCCCCATCGGTTGGCGTCGATCGATGTCACTCACTGTCATCAAATCAGCAAGGAGATGGTGCAGTGGCTCAGGATGTACGTCCGTGAGGTTCGTTGTGAGCCAGCGAAGGGCGTTTGGGGAGAACCTGGCCTCCCGTGATTCCAAGTGATGACCATTTTCCTTCATACCCTTTCCATGGATAGACTGACAACGGATGGAATACCACTTTCTATGTCCCAGGTCCAAAATGTACTTACATTATTCTTTCTGATACGATATTTCATGATCACGGTGTTTAGATTCCTCTTTATCTAGGATTGTCCCTGCTGTATCGAATACATGGCTCACGTGTAATTCTGGTTAATATTGTCAGCGGAGTGTATGTGATATAAAGATTACTTCTTGTTCACTCGTTAAGGTATGCTAGCATTGCTTTCCTCCTCTCCTCCTCTCTCTTGCGGATCTTTGAAAAACCTCGCTTCCCCCTGCCGACTTCTGCCTTCTTCCTACGCATTTCCTCTGCGGACCTGATGTGAGCAGCCAAAGCAGCTGCGTTATGGGTAACGCGTTTCTTGGACTGCCTGTAGGGACCTTCCGTTTTCGCCTTGAGGCCGATACCCAAACGGTCTGCCTTGAGAATGGTCGGCAACGGGGTAAGCAATGATTTTTGCGTGTGGGTATTGGATATCTCTTGGGCAGGTGTTTGGGCTGGCACAGTTATATGATCCTCGAACCCGTCGTCAGACTCTTCAGAATCTGACTGGGTAAGGTCAATAACCTCTCGAACGTCCTGAATGTCAGCTGCCGTTTCTTCAGCTTTAACTGATGATAGTTTCATCCCACTCGCTGACCCACGGACCGACGAGGCCGTGACATCGTCACTGTCCCGGGTGAGCGGCCGTGCAACATGCGCTCCAAGACCCTCCCCTTCGTTCCACCCACTCTGCTGCAGCATGGCCCACCCTCTATTCGAGGGACCGATATGCAGCCAAACAGGAGGCTTGTACCGCTCTTCCGAGGGCAATGGCGGTGGATCTCGGGCGAGCAAGTCCGCTAATGAAAGTGTCGGAGAGCTGGGCTTGGAGTTGGGTTCCGAGCGCAACGCTTTCCTAATGAACCAGTTATTCTTCGTGATGATCTCTCTTCGAGGTTTCTCGGGGGGTCTCGACACCCGGGAGCCTAGACCCGGTGCGCTCGAGGGCCGAGGCGGGGCTTCGCGAGCAGAGGTACTAGCAGTCAGGGATCTGTACCATTCTGCGGAAGAGGTGGAAGGTTGATCTGACTTCTCTAAGGATTGGGAGGGTTCGGAAACTTTCAGTGGGACTCCCCACTCGTCGTAAGAAATGGTGGCTGGGACGAAGGCAGGTGGTTTGCGGAGGCGACGTTGGGCAGAGAATGAGGATTCGGTTTGCCATGGATCATGGTCTTCATCGAGTTGGCCTGTCTCAACCTCTAGCCTTTCGCGGTCTGCGGGATCGTAGTGAGAGCAGATGATGTGTGTGACAGTGGCCATGGCGGTTGGTGATAAACCTGTGTCTAGTTGCCTTGCTTACTCATGAATCATGTTGACAAACATGAGGCAAACATCGGACACCCAAGGAGAATCACGAAATATATAATGCGTTCAGTGTAAATAGGTATCCGATGAAAGCACTGGACTGATACAGCCGGATCAATGGCTACAGCTTCGCTGACGCTGAGGCGATGCCCCAGTTTGAAGGTTTGATGGGCACTAGACTGGGTTGTTTCTCGATGTAAGCCATACTCTTCACCATGAACATGTGATCTGTTCCGTTTCCCTGGTAAATATGGTGTCAGTTGAGCAACGGATGAAAGGGCTGACGGACTAACGATAAATTATGCGGGAATCCAGGGTCAAAAGGTACGATGCTCTCCAAGTACTTGATGTGCTCGTCTGTCAGGGTAATCTTCAGGGCATCGATATTGGCCTCGAGATATTCCACCTTTCGGCCACCGATGATTGGGAAGACGTATGGTGCCTTTTGCATGAGATATGCAATAGCAACGGCTGTGATGTGCGGAGTCCCCACTTCCTTTGCCACTTTTTCAAGGGCAAGACTCATCTCTCTTTCGAGCGACGTACGTTCCCACTCCGGGGTCCACAGCGGCCGACCCTTCTCACCGGTCTGACGTCTGCGTTCCTCGTCAGCATCAGTACGAAGCCTCCCAGCCGCGAGCACGTTCCAAGGAGCCAGGGCCATTCCTAGAAATACATTGAGGAATTCCCAACGGAGCATCATTGAATTCAACCGAACCTTCCATGCGTGCCATGGGGAGGATATCTCACTCAAAATCGCGTGACATGACGTTCCATGCACCCTGATAGATGATGAAAGGCGTTTTTCCGTGATCCCGGGCGTACTGGTTACACTTCGACACGATCCATGCGGGAGCGTCAGAGATACCCTGATCGAGTTGGATGAATTGATGAGAATTTAACGATACCACTGAAACTGGATCTCACCAAGTAAAGGACTTTTCCTTGTTGAACCAGCATGGAGCCCGTTCATCACCTCTTCAACGGGGGTATCGAAGTCCCAGAAGTGAACATAGAAGATGTCGATGTACGGGCTTCGCAGCTTCTTCAGGCTCGCTTCAACACTCACACGCATGGACTTGACATGGTTGCCGACATAATTGATTTTTTGCTTGATAGACTGGTCGGCCCGCACATAACTGAAGCTGTACTGTGGATACCATTAGATTTGCAGTTGCATTGAGTTGCAAGATGGGGTGGTACCTTCGTAGCAATAATAAGTTGATCGCGTATTCCGCGTTGTTCAGCCCATTCACCAATGAATTCTTCTGAGCTCTGGTCTTGACTGTTTCGAAGATAATCGTTTAGTCGACGATCTTAATTCTGTCCAGGAAAAGACACTCACTACAAATTAGCGGTGTCGATAAAGTTGCCACCCATATCATAGTAAGCATCCAACAATTTGAACGAAGATTCCTTGTTCATATCCACGTCCGACCGTTCCCCGGTGTTTCCGATATGAGTCATAGCTCCAAGTTGCAGCGGAGAGACGTGAAGACACCAGCAGAAGGTGCCAAAGCACGGTAGCGGGCAAGTGGATTTTGAGGCTTTTCGAGAGGGACAAAGGAAGCCATTGCGGTAACTCGTATGGACCGGTAACTCGTATGGACACGCGTATGCGTGCCGAGTGATAGGATTCCCTCGGGAAATGGCTGTCGAAGCTCAGTGACTCAAAACATGTGCGTCAGATTCTAAGCTGTTGGTTCATACACCATGAATTCGTTACCAGCACCTTTCGAAGTCTCTGTCAAGTGGAAATCGCCGATTTCCACCTGATGTCACCGTCATGAGATGGAAGATCGTGACTGACATTTCGGGCAACTGCACTCGGTTAACTGCCACCAACTGTGGCCAGCAACAATGGCAGACTTCACGCCAACTCGCAGTCTCCTGAACCCCAAGTTCGAGGGTTACAAGCTCTTTCTCCTGGATCAGGATGCGGTGGTCCGTCGCTATGATCTACCATACAAGACCACCCAAGCCTCCTCGTACGGCAAATCACCGCTCACATTTCAAGAAGTCCAAAGCCGCATCACCCACAATCACTTCGTGCACTCTGCAACCGGGAGAGGCATATACGTCGATGCAAACCACCGGGTGATCGTCGTCGACATCGGAGATGTGAGCCGTTCTTCCCCTCTCTGAAACACTACTTAGCCATGATCATCTTTAAGTAGGCCAATACAGATCCTTCTTTTACCGTCGTGTACGAGCTTCCCACATCGGTTGCTACCCCGCAAATCGATCTGGTCCACCCCGAGTATCCGTCTGCTGCCTTCTTGGATGAAAAGATCCTCTTTGTCGGTGACGGACAGGGGAGCTTACATGTCCTTGACATTCCCATCACTGGCCCTGCTACTCTCCTTGCCAACTTCGAGTTGTTGGACCCAGACAACGCCGGGTCACGAACCTCCATCCCATTCCGGGTTCACAGTGTGACCAAAACTTCCGACACTGCCGCCGTCGTACTCCTGTCTTCCAGATATTATGGTAGTGCCTCAGACTCAGCCGCCAAACACCCCATGAAATTTCACGAATTTGATGTCTGGGCTGCTCGCTTCACCCTCCCTTTCGAAATGGCAATGGAGGCTGTCGCCCTCGACATAGCTTGGCGCAGACGCGGGGAAGATGTTCCCATGCTCATGACGTATCACAAAGCCCAGAATGCATACCTCCTTCTCGGCAGTTCTCCCTATCGCAAAGTCACCGATCCGCATACAATTCACTATGAACCATCCCCCGATGAGATCGCACCAATTCCACGCGCCGGGGAGGATCTTGATGCTGAGGGCCCTCCTCAGCCTACCAAACCTTACCCCTATTCATGGACACAAACCCCAGATGTCGTCACCCTCGCCTTTCCTCTCCCTTCTCTCACCACAAAGTCTCAGATCAGGGTCACCTTTTCTCAAAAGACATTGACTGTTCATGTCTCGACACCGTCCACGGTGGATGGTCTTCCTATCCCTCACTACTCGGCGAAGCAACTTTGGGACGGCATTCGTCCTTCGACGAGTTTCTGGACATGGGATCGCGAGGGAGAACACGAATTTGGAGTCCTCTCGGTTCACCTCGACAAGCAAAACGAAGGCACCAAATGGTCTCACGTCTTTGCCGCCTCTGGCACTTCAAGCACGGATGCCGAAGACGTTGATGTCCCAGAGACACTCGACCCTTCCGAACTCTACGCCATCCGTGAATCGCTTGAGAAATACACCGCGGCACTGAGAGAAGGTGAGGATGCCAGCGGACTGGGACTTGGTCGTGGTCTCTCCACCCTCGCGCAAGGTGAGATGGACGAAGAAGTTGATTCCTCAGTGGGGAGGACTGCGTTCGTAACTTGGGTAGGTGAGGACGGGTCGTCTCGGGCGTTGTCTGCTGGCAGTCGAGATTCTCCCTTCACTGTCCTCTCCACACCGCTTCCGGGGACAGAGCGATCTTCCCTCAGTTTGGTGGTTAAAAATGGGCTCGATGGAACGCGACACGTGATTTTGGAAGATCTTCCTGCTGGTGGTAGATTACCCGAGTGGAAACACGAAAACACCTTCTCCGCCCTTGCCTTTGTTCTGGCATCGAAACGCGACACCCGATTCACGTATCATTCATCCGACATGGTTTTCGCTTTCGAAAATGGGTCGCAAGATCGAGGAGGGAACGTTTACATGTATCGCAGCTCCAAGTCAAATGAGTTGTGGGCGAAGCAAAGTGTGTTAGCTGTTGGACAGGGCGAAGCTGGATCCCTTCTAGGAGTAGGGGCCTTTACCGCAGATGGCGAGGCTGACTCGACGCAAGGTCATACGATCGTATGCCTGTGTGAAAACAAGCTTGTCGTCTTGCGCAATGTTCGTTAAGACATCGAGCATCAAGAGGATTTTCCGAGGAGATAGTTATGAACCACTACGACAATGTACAACCTGTAAGGAAGTATATGATGTATGTTACGGAGGTTCGAAGAATGAAGGGAATCGTGACCATTATGAGGGTAGTCATGAACGATCAATTGCTACAGATGCTACAACTGAAGCTAAAAGACTCAGAAATCGGGTGGTGATGACAGCGACAGTTACAGAACCAATAGATAGAGTGAAAGCGCACTGCAAGGGACATCATGGTGCGACCAACGTCGCCCCATACAGGATGAGAAGTATATGCTGGGCAAAGGGGGAGGGGGAAAGGAGAGCCGGAGGGAAATATAACGAATCAACCTTTGAGCGGGTCTTCACTGGTATCCATAAGTCCTTCGGCTTTAATAACCGGATCGGGTTCATCGCCCAACGGTTGCGAGTGGAGTTGATGAATTGGTGTAACATCACCGTTCAATTTGGGTTTCGGAGATGGGGGTGCTTCGCCCTGTAGTACTCTCCCGTCCGGGGAGGGGGGGTTATGTATGTCGCCGTTGAGTTGCTTGAATGGACCATCAACATCTTCATCGTCAATTTCCACCAATCGTGATTCTGAATCAATTGTCCCATCCAACCCCCCATCGAGACCATCCCTCATATCCTTCTCGTACGCAGCCAAGCGATCCCGTAGTGACGCAGTGGGATCATCCGCGGGCCTCGCGAGGTCGAAAGAATCGGGGAAGAACGACCTGCTTGTCTCCGTTTCCATCTCATCGCCACTGTCATCTTCGTCATCTGCGGTAGCAAACATGAGCCGAGCACCTCCATCAGCCACAATACCAGTACTTGGACTGAAGGAAATCCCGCCCGTGTTCCCCAAGACACGAGCGAAGCTCGTCAACGCGCTGGACCCAAAGAGTGCCTGTGAAGAGGTAAAATCCTCGCTACCCCGTTGAGCCCGCGCTCGCTCGCGCTCTTCCTGAGCCTCCTTCCGTGCTTTGTATGCCATGAGTCGAGCGGGAGCATAAATTTGCGGAATGGTATCGGGTGTTTTGTAACCGACGCTAGTCTTTACGCGGTCGGTGATCCAGTCGTACCATTCTTTCTTCGTCTTGCCATTGAGTAGAGCAACGATGAGGACCGTCATGTTGTCACACCCGATACCTGTTCCTGAGGACGCATCTGGTGCGAGACAGAGATCGCACATCTCTTCCCCGATTTCACTGAGTTCTTTACCCTCCGAGACTTTCAACCTAACGAAATCAACGACTTGTTGGGATGATAGGCAGTCCCAGATACCTGTTGCGAAAGAATAAGAATAAGTGGGTGTTGTCGGCGCATATATGCACAAGACTCACCGTCACAAGCCAACACAAGGAATTCGTCCTCTTCTGTTAATTCATGCGCGGTGACGTCAGGGTCGGCAGTAATAACTTGTTTTTGGGGAATCACGGAGTAATTCTTCTTGAACTCGAAATCGCCCAGTGCCCTGGATAGTGCAAGGTTTCCTAGATGCTACTTGAGCGGCAGATAACCAGGAGGTACCAAGGAACACACACCATTTACGCGTCCATACTCTATGTATCCACCCGCATTGACGATACGGGCTCGCTCGGCTGTGGATGCGAATGAGGCGAATAAAGAGAGAGAGGGGGAGACGAAACGTACTATCGTTCGAGGGTTTATGATCAAAACTCAAAGGCTTGACTTCCCCTTTGATACTGAGGACCGACCGTGAGTCTCCTGCATTAGCCTAGGAGCGCGCTGAGAATGGATATGACAAATGATTGAGGTCAAGACGTACGACGTAAATTTTGTTATCATGAGTTAATAACGCAGCGACGGCAGTGCAGCCGGAAGGATCGCGGGTGTGAGCAGGATCTTTAATGGATGGAATTAACCGACAATTCTTATATCTGAATGACGATGCGAGGACGTACCAGCAAGGAGATCTTCGTCTGTTCCCAGGAACGCCCTTTTCATCGCTTCTTCATAACGCTTCTCGCGATATGCTTCTTCAGTAAGAAGACGCTTATGGACATTTTTCCCGGCAAACTTTGCGACCGTACTGCCTGCGACCAAAATGAGGGAGCTGAAGGAATAAAAGCAGAATATACTTGCCGCCGTGGCCATCGTAAACAGCAAAGAAAGCATTATTTTCCCCGATGGGTTCATCGAGGGTCAATACGGTTGTATGAGCGTCCTCCATGGCTGGGTTAAAGAGGGGACGAAGAGGGTGGCGATGGCACACCGGTGAGCTAGTATAGCGCGGCTATCTCAAAAGAGGACGTACTGATTCTCCACCCCTGCATCTCTGAGACTGAAAAGAGCAGGCGATCATCTTCGCCGGTCTCTGATTTCTTTTCGGTAGCTGGAGGGCAGAAAAAAGTTAGATGAGAATAGAGACGGGTGGAGAGTGATACTGACCGGGCGATGAGAGAGTTTGACCCTGAATTTTGAGGCAGGATAGTGAATTGAGTGGGGCGATGGGCAAATGAAGAGATATGGCTCACCATGCCTTGCTACGACGTAAGATGTAGGATAAAGGAGTCGTGTGGGGGATAGATTTCTGGCGCAAGAGGTGGATTGGGGTCGGAGGTAAAGAACGGCGATGAGATTGGGATTTTGGGTAGGAGGTAGACGATATTGCAGTCTGTAGCTGATTGCCACCCTCTTGCGCAGAAGGTGCCCAGTCATTCCCTATTTTGTCTTATTTGTTCTTACTCCGCCTAAAGTGAAACTTAGGGCGTTTGTAGGGGCATCCAAGTACCAGTAGTCATACTCTGGAGGGAAGCTGGCAGACGACCAAGATCTAAAGAACGCTTCAAGGTTCCACCTTTTCTTTGTCCGATTCTTATACTTAGCAATTCAACTTCCCGTCTGACACCTGATCAGTCGTGATCTATTCTTCATCGGCGATAAGTACTAACCCGTACCATATTTTGTCTGGCGTCCTGGGTCACACGACCAATTTACGAAGTTGCCGGCGATGTGTCTTTCCATTTGTCGTTTGCGCCCCCGCTCGCCATCACCACCTGGGTTTTCTTCGGTGAAAGGAACGACGGTGGGCAAGTCCTCAAACAGACCCCGCCTTCCCATATGATCTTCCTGTTGGAGTTGGTATGGTCTCTCTCTTATCGTTAAGGTACGGAGGTATTACCTCACAAGACACGACCCTTGCCGTCTTACGGTAGTTCGGATCTACTGGAATCTCACTCTTCGGCGTCAGAGTCGCATTTTCAAGCTTTGAGTTTCATCATCGGTGCACAGTCGATGCAGGTGATCAAACCCAACTCAATACATTCCCAGTGAGACGTACATAACTGAGTCGGGTGCTTCGTCCCATGATATCCCCCGTGGTATCCCCCTCTCCACTTTTGGTATCCCCGAACCCGCTAATCTAATGTCAATTATGATTTTCGGGTCGAGGGCTCAAGCGCTCATTGACGGAAAGTATAAAGTGGTCGTGTGCCTCCAAATTTTCTTGGACTCTCCACAACGCCACACTCTCCGCACATTCAGTGCCGAGTTATTCGTTGGTTACCCCCGGTATGTTCACATGCGTTGCCTATATATTCTTAGAGGCATCAGGTTATTCACTAAAATATACATCGTCTCCTTCGGCCGCCGTGTGACCCCCAGGGATATAACATTAATCCCATAGACTACACCGTCTCTTCACGACTCCCGAAATATTCTACCTTTATTTCATGATCAGCTCGATTGAAGTAAGTGCATACCCGTCCCTGTCGTCCTGTTTTTCATACTTAAAAAACACCAGGGATCTGTCAAACCTGCAGTGTATGCCCGCCGTCGGACTGTCCCGACTCGGACACGGAGTACTTCGCGTTCAGTTTCGCGTTCCTCTACCACATCCCAATCATCCACGTTCTCCATTTATACCAAAATATGTCAGGGTTCACCCCTTGCAGAGCCTGCAGAAGGCCATACGAATGTCTATGGTTCATTCACAACAACCATGCCTGCGGCTCTTTGGCTCCGCACACACCTCAGCCTGGATATCCCAAGCTCGGGTAAAGGTCGGCGCGAGTCGCGTGATCTTAACGATGGCTATGATACGCCCCCAGATTCTCCGCTTTCGTTTTCCCAAATCCTCCCGGGCTCTAGACGGAGCCCCTCTATCAGCCGCACGTTGACTGATTTTGACTGGGGTGGACCTTCCACAGGCTCTACACCATCATCCCCCACCTCATCCCCACCGTCTCCATTGATAGGAAACGATGTGTCTACCAAAATGCATCCCGTTCTCGAAGCTGTGGAAAGGGACTCGAAGCTCTCGTGCAGGACGGTATGCTCCTCTTGCATGAAAGTCGGAACAAATTTCCCCCGATGTCCTCGCTGTGATGAGATGTGGTGCTCCCGCGCTTGTAGGCTGCAGGGAGGGAAAAGGCACGTCTGTGCTGGGGGAAAAATGTAACTGTTCGCTATCCACGTTTTTAGGAGACACTCTTGGATTTTGATTGTAGCTTTATATTTCTCGTCGCTTTCCTCGCCAGTTCAGCTGCTACTCTATCCCACCATGCCCATTATGCCTGAGTTTCAACCTTTTCACACTGTACATGACAACGATCCCAGCTATGTTATGTAGACTCTCGTAAAGCATAGACCTCCTTTCCCAAAAACGATATCGTGCTCATTATCATCATTGAAAACACGTCCAAGTTGCAATGACCTTGAATGGATTACAGCTGCCGAAGGATTGTCGAATAACAAGATAATCGCTACGACTACGAGAATACGATTTTTGTCCCCTGTGAAGGCACGATGCTGGCTAACTTCTGCTTCTTTCTGGCCTCCCAAGACGGATGTAGCGGCAATTCGTCCCGCTTTCCCCGATTATCGCCCGTCGGCCAAGTTTGTCGGGGAGGTCCATTCGTTGAGCCCAATCCCTGGACTCGGTTCTGTTGCGTGTGACTTCTGTCATGACCACGGGTAGGTGGACGAGACTGGAATGGCGTGCGATAAAACGGTGTAGATGAATTTCCGTTTGCTGATCGCCCATCAACAGATGCAAAACCGGGCCTGTGTTGTTGGCGCCTCGGTCCTCGCATGATCTCTTGCTGTTTCTTGACGTGGTTGGCGTTCTTTCCAAACTTCTTTTCCCATATGCTAGTTACGCGGAGCAACGCGTCAGATTGGGGTATGGAAAACAAATAGGAGGAACGCCAGATGTACTTACGCCCTGCGTGCACGTTGACCACGACGATTTTTTCTCTCGCCATCCGCCACCTTTGCCTCACTATCACTGAATTCACTGTCCGAGTCTCCACGGGTGAAGCCGACTGAAAGAGAAGGGAGGAACTCGGATTGGCCTTTGGACGCAAGGGACTGGATTATTTTGCTCGTGCGACCCTTTGAAGGGACGACATCTTCATCGCTGTCGTCTTGGTCGGATACCTCGTCGCCGGAGTCATCGTCATCGGAAGCAGAGCCCTGTACATGCCTTATTGGCGAGGGCGCAGGCGTCGACCGTGCACTGACGGTACCAGACTCCCACCCATCATCCGCGGCTTCACCTTCGTGCTCGTCTTCATCGTCTTTGTCATCGTCTTCACCTGAGCCTTCGTCTCCTTCGTTGCTCCCATCAACGGAGGAATCCATGGTATCGTCCTTAGACGGAAGTCCGTCTTTCCTGATACTCGCACCTATCTTCGTCTTCTTCGAAACTGGTGGTGAGGCACGAGAAATATCGTCGACCACTTCGTCTTCCGATCTCACGGCAGGATGCAGTGAGTTTCTCAGCGCCCCCACTATCGACGCGACTTCCGATGCAAGAACTTTGGAACTCAACATGCGGCTCTGTACTTTAGCGATTGGAGTCCCTGGAGTTGCGAGAACGGCTGAATTGGATGCTAGTTCTGTTATAATAGCCTGTATTGAGGGATCCTGGTAGAGAACCTTGTCCTTTTTGAGTTTTGTCATGAATGCTGAGTTGGCTAGTTGGTCGTAATTCAGGTGCTGCGACAGGAGCCTCCTCAGTTCATCGGCACATCGAGACCTAGAAAGCACTTGCCTTCAGCAATTCCACTTGAGCCTCCAAATCTTTCGTGACTTCGCTCTCAGAGTCCTCGCGTCTGTCTCAGAGCACCGTCAGGATTCACGCAACAACGCCAAAGTTTTCATCTGCTTACCGAGCGTCTTTGAGTTTCTTCAGAGTCTTCTGTATCTCAAACGTCTTCGCCTTCTTCACTGTCTTGCGAACTTCCCTGATATCATGGTACTTGAAATGACCAACGTCATTCAAGCTGATTGATCTAGCAGTGTGAAAGACGTGCCAGTTTTCGGCGTAATTTGGTTTCCTTGTCTTCCTGATAAGAGGGTCAATACATGGGCAGAAGGCGGGCAGGTTGAGAGTGCGTTACCTCGTCATCTGGACGTTTTCGTTTTACGCCGCGGACGTTCCGGTCATTTGGAGACATGTCGCAAGTGTCCTGCACGTAGAGTTGTAACTCCAGGCAGATCGACTTGTTGAATGGGCAGTGGTCGTTCTTCCGATCTGTCCTGGGCTCACGTCGCTGACATAATCGCGATATAGACTTCATCACAATCTCACTACCATCTCACTAGCTACTATCTCACTATTTTACCGCCTGGACTCACCACCACTCATCGAGGCTGATGTCTGACGAACCCGCTGACGAGGGAAGGCTACATGCGACCTTCGAACGCCACGATGAATTCGTTTCTCTTCAGAACACTCTGCTTTCATTCGATCTAAACGCGGAACCAAATCAGGGAGAGAACGGGACCGAGCACGACGTACTTCAGAGGCTTCGCTTGATTGTATGTATGCCCATTGATAACGTCTCATATCATCAACGTCAAACGCCGAACAGCTAGCAGAGTACCAAGAACAATCCTATCTCCTCGACCCCTTCCTCGAGGATCTCGTCATTCCCGTCGCGGAGCGCTTAAGAACATATGCCAGAGACTGCACGTCTAACCCATCTATCTCTTCGTCCTTGATGCGAGTGATGCGTCTGGCCGAGTTGTTATACAACTACATCAAATTCAGGGGATACAAAATAATCAGTCAGTACACTCAACGACCAACGGCGACGTGTCCTTAGAATGAGCAGCTAGATTCTTCCCGCACGAAATCGCGGATGTAACAATTGCAATTGATTTCATTCGTTTACCTACCGGGCCCGCTGCTCATCCGTCTCAATGGGCGTTACGTTACGTCGTTCTGCTCTGGCTCTCTCTCGTATGCAGGATTCCATTCGATCTGGAACAATTCGATGAACAGGCCCACAAAGGGAGAACGGCTAGTACGCTCGAGGCTATCGGTAAGCAATACTTGGATTACGCAGGTTTAGAGCGAGAGGGTGCAGCAGTCCTCCTCTCCCGCTTATACATGCGGTAAGTTTTACTGTATGAATGTGGGTGAATGCTAATATACAGATTAGAAAGGATGCAAAGCAGCAATTTTCGACTTTCCTGACATGGTCGATTCCGGTTTTTCAAGAAGCAAAGCAGCTCCTCTCGGTAAGCGCACGAAATTTGTATCTGATAAGGGCTTCACGAGTGTAGGCCATCGGCATTTTGCGAACTTTGTGCGAGTTCGTCAAGGCTGGAGCTCCAGAGGATTCCCGCGCGGCAACTTCCACGCTCTTGGATATATCAAAAATCATAGAAGATAGCGAGGCCTTGGCGAGCAATACATTGGTTCGCAAGTACCGGGCGAAGCTTTTATCGAAGATAGGGCTCCGGCTTATTCCCCCGCGAGCAAATGTTCCCAGAAGAAATGGTCCGTGAATTTTGTTTCGTGCGAGGGCGTTATCGACTCAATGCCATCAGCTCGCGCACTGGAGATTGCCGGACACCAAGAGACGGATCTGGAGGATGAGGATGAAGATGACGTAGATGTTCCTGAGGAAATTGAAACCATCCTGCAATCGCTATTCAATTGCCTCCAGGACAAAGTGATTCGAACCTACTACTTCTTGCTTCTCGGCTGAACTTCTCGACAGGATACCGTCGTTCGTTGGTCAGCAGCCAAAGGTGTCGGCAGACTCTCAGAACGTCTGCCAAAGGATTTCTCTACCCAAGTCCTTGAGACGATATTGGGCTTATTTTCCATACATAGTATCGCGGGCGCTACCATCTACGACATGCCATCGGTCGCCGAGGCTACATGGCATGGTGCATGTCTGGCAACAGCCGAGATGGCACGCAGAGGCCTCGTGCACCCAATATTGCTACCGCAGTTGCTCGATTGGTTATCTAAGGCAAGGGCGTTTGCCTTGATGGGTATAGACGATTATCTTGATGCGCTCACCAGGCCCTGTATTTTGACATTCGGAAAGGTGCGCATTCAATCGGTTCCAACGTGCGAGATGCCGCGGCCTACGTCATTTGGGCCCTGGCAAGGGCTCAGGATCCATCCAGCCTCTCCCCGCACGCCGCCAAATTAGGACAGAGCCTTGTTGCTGTCTCTCTTTTCGATCGTGATGTAACCATCCGCAGGGCCGCAAGTGCCGCTTTCCAAGAACATGTAGGCAGAATGGTGCGACACCGGAACATCTTCCACCCTCTCAGGAACTCTAACCATTCTCCGGGTTCAGGGTTTGTTTGCTCATGGTATCGACGTGCTCCGTAAGACGGACTTCTACTCTGTAAGCATACGGCGCAATGCGTTTGTTACGGCCGCTCCACAAGTCGCAGAGTAAGCTCCCCCGTCCCCAGATTTTATCATATCGGTTCGAACACTTCTGTGGCAGGCATGATGAATACCGGTCGGGTCTTATTGACCACCTAATCTCGATTACGCTACGCCACTGGGACGTCACGATGAGGCAGCTAGGTGCCAAATCCTTGAGGCTAGTATGCGAGATCGACCTTGCCTCGCTGGGACCGGAATGCATATCACGATTAGTAAGTCTCTGTTCGACGTATGGTATAATTCTGAAGACACCCCTCAGGAACGGCTTCTCCGCTCCGTCGACGCGACTGATATTCATGGTGCTGTTCTGGCACTTGTTGAGCTTTCTGCTGCCTACCAACAACAGTTTGGATCGGAAGGTGATGAGAAAAGGCGAGAGGTAAGACATAGCATCCGCAACACATCGTTGACTCACTACGACATCGTGTACAAGATCTTCGGCCTCATCGGACATGTTCCAAAAGAAATCATCCTCGCGCCTCGGAATGAGCAAGTGCTAAGCGCGATTTGCAGCCTCATCGCCGTGAGCATTACCCGGCAAGAAGTTCAGCAAACTCAGGATCAATCGTCTCTGCCTGATTGGCGCCATCTTGTCGATCAAGGGCTGCGCCACAAGGGTATTAACACGCAGGAGGCAGCTGCAACCGCAATTGCTACAGTAAGCTCTCTCGTGGATTGCTCCGTGGTAATTCGAAGATAAGTTTGTTTGTCCATCGGGCATGTGGTGTACACTGTGTACTAATTCTCCCCCACATTGATCAGGGAATTCAGGCACGGGTCTGCGCCGTTGCAGCAGAGTTTGGGACATGTGTTGGGTGTCCTTGACTATAACGCGTACCCCAATATCCTCACCGAAGCGGTGGATTGCTTGTTGGAAAGCGTGAGCTCGGAGGTGAGGACCCATATGGACCGCCATCCATAGTCTCCGCATGTTACCCTCATTAACCCGGTGATTACAGTCTGCAGACAGAATGACAAATGTTGAGGCGCGCCGAAATTGCTACCTAGCTATCCCAAAGATCTTCACCAATACGACGCCAAGGTTAGCAGAACGTATGTATCACCGTGATTGTGGCAGCCGCATGTTCCAAGCCCTACTTCCCTTTACACAGATTTCCGATCCAGTAAAGTCTGTGCGCTGTTCGATGCATTGGACAACGGGCTGGACGATTACACCACGGACGATCGCGGAGACGTGGGCTCATGGATACGCGTCGCTTCCATCCGTGGCCTTACTTCCGTCATCGAAGATTTATTCCGCATTTCTGGTAGCTTGAAAGACTTTTCGGCCTATTTACCGCCCCACAAATTCCACACTGCCATTGGTCGTATTCTTCGGCAAGGTGTAGAGAGGCTCGATAATGTCCGCCAGATTTCCGGGGAATGCTTTTTGCGCATCTTGGGGCTCCAGGCTCCTTCGACTGAGCATGCAGAGGACTGGAGGATAAAAGGCGCCGATATAATGTGTGAATTGTTCCTAATGTGAGTGAGCTTGCTTTCGGGACAGGAGGATCGATAATCAATTTCCCGCAGACAGAGTGACGATGATGACACCGATTGGAGTGACGGAGGGTGGTTGTTTCCAAAGGCCGTCAAGATCCTTCAGATACATGAATATCGGAGGTCCGTGCTTAACGGCCTAGTCCTGAGCGTTTCGACAAGAACGGGTAGCACGGTGCGTACCTGTCTCCAGTAGGATTTTTGGGAGATTCATGTATCATGAACTTAGCAACGACCTGCCTCTTCGGGGCTCGCTGTCTATGTCAAGACATTACCTTTAGATGCTGTCTCTGGATCACAATACAGCCTGTCGGAATTCACCAAAGACCTCGTCGATTTGGCCCGATCGAATGCAGCATCTAACAACATTGTCATCCCCGTCCTGCAGACCTTCAATATGTTGTTTGAAGCGGATGCTTTAGGGTCCCTTGCTGAATCGCAGGGAGGTTCCGCATGGTAAGCAGCCGTATTCTAGTGGCGTGCACGCTGAGCTGAGGTTGTGCAGCGTCGAAGCCTTGTTGTCAATCTCCTGCAAAAACGTGTCGCGAATCAAAAACATTCAAAGGCTTCAGGAGTCAATGAAGATGTATGTCACAATTCATTAATGTGGGCCACACCGAGGCGATCTCTCATGGTGATGCTTTCAGCGTTGTCAACCTCTTGACGATTCCCTCGGTTGCGAAAACGTGCTTGCCAAAAATCGTCGAGTTCCTTGCGCACCCGTACCCCAGAGTATGTATCTTTCGCGATCATGTGAGGAATGACTGAGCCATTTGTGTTCAAGGTTCGATCGAGCACTGCCGAGCACCTGTACATGGTGCTGCAAAGCAAAGATCTTGGCTGGGAGCCTGACGAGCAAGTCGACGAGATCCTTCTAGAAACGGAATGGTGCGTTCGATTTCGTGAGTAGTTTGACATGAGCCTTGGAGCTGACTGCGTGTACGCCAGGTCGTCTGGGGATATGGATAAGGTGAAGGAGATGGCACGAGGCCTTATGGATGGTCTTGCGTCAGGAATGAATTCCATGTAATACTAAATACGGCTCTCTGTTCATATCACATTGCACCTTCTTGGGATCGGTAGACAAATTATTAGAAACGTGGACGTGGTCTTGTTGTGCATGCCTGGGGGTTTTGAGGGGTTTTGCCTATGTCGCCGGAGCCAGACGTTTTGGGCGTGGGAATTCCGGCAGCATGTACAGCGCCGGGACGTAGTAAGTACTGCACGTTGGAGAGCCACAACATATCGCAGTCATGGTTGTCGACCCTCGCATTGGCGACAGAGAATTAGCTGCAATCAATGCTGCTGCAGTAACACGCGAATTTCGCGTGCAACCACACCTGGGTATGTCTCCATCTATCACTTCGTGCCTGGGTACGACTCCGTTTCTCCAGATTACCGCACTGTATCTGCTATCAACGGGTAAAGGCAAATTGCGTCGTGTTGTTCATGTTTATTTATCCACTCACAGACCATTGGTCGTATTGGACAATGTCAAGGTGAGATATGCGGTGATAATCGCACAACCGGTGCTGAACTCTCCTTCAGTTCCCTTCCTACAACGAGATCGTACAGTTAACCCTCCCTGATGGTTCAAAGAGAGGTGGTCAAGTGCTTGAAGTCCAGGGAAAGAAGGCCATCGTGCAAGTATTCGAGGGCACATCAGGGGTCGACGTCAAGGCCACCCACGTCGAGTTCACTGGCAGTAGCATGAAACTACCAGTCGCAGAAGACATGTTGGGACGTATCTTCAACGGCTCTGGTAACCCAATCGATCAGGGTCCGAAAGTCTTTGCAGAAGATTATCTCGACATCAATGGTAGGACCACTCTGCTGTTATCGTGTCGCGTTCCCCTACAACGTTTAGTTTAGGTTCACCGATTAACCCATATTCTCGGATATACCCTGAGGAGATGATACAGACCGGTATTTCAACAATCGACACCATGAATTCCATTGCCCGCGGACAGAAAATTCCCATTTTCTCAGCCGCAGGCTTACCACACAACGAGGTAGCCATGACGTTGACTTCTTTCCGTGCCCACTGCTGACGCTAATGTCAGATTGCTGCGCAAATTGTACGTCAAGCTGGGTTGGTCAAGCGCCCCACGAAAGATGTGCACGATGGTCATGAAGACAACTTCTCGGTGGTATTCGCCGCTATGGGTGTCAACATGGAAACAGCACGGTTCTTCAAGGAGGACTTTGAGTCCAATGGAAGTCTTGATCGAGTTACGCTGTTCCTTAATCTCGCAAACGATCCCACCATTGAGCGTATCATTACGCCTCGACTTGCATTGACGACGGCCGAGTACTATGCCTACCAGCTGGAGAAGCACGTCTTGGTCATATTGACTGACATGTCGTCCTACGCAGACGCCTTGCGTGAGGTGCGTTTTGATTAGTCAAAGTCGCCGGAGTGACCGTAATGGTGTTTCGCTGATTTGTTTTCTGGCGGCAGGTCTCGGCAGCACGTGAAGAGGTACCCGGACGTCGAGGCTACCCCGGATACATGTACACCGACTTGTCGACAATTTACGAACGTGCTGGTCGTGTCGAGGGCCGGAACGGATCGATTACTCAAATTCCCATTCTGACTATGCCCAATGACGGTGCTTCTCTTCCACATTTCCCAAGCTCCGCTGACTGATCCGGATGCGTGCAGACATAACACACCCTATTCCTGACCTGACAGGATACATTACCGAAGGTCAAATATTCGTTGATCGCCAGTTGCACAACAGGCAAATATATCCCCCCATTAATGTGCTCCCATCACTTTCGCGGTTGATGAAGAGTGCGATCGGCGAGAAACTCACGAGGAAAGACCATGGTGACGTATCCAACCAGCTGGTGAGTCGTGCCTTCATTTTATCCACCGCATCGCTTCATACAAGCGGGCACGTGTGTAGTATGCCAAGTACGCGATTGGAAGAGATGCAGCAGCCATGAAAGCAGTGGTTGGCGAGGAAGCGTTGTCAGCCGAAGATAAGCTTGCGCTAGAATTCCTTGACAAGTTCGAACGGCAGTTCGTCGGCCAAGGTGAGAGTATTTATTTACGTGTGCTTGTGACTGTGGCTAAACTTGACATGCAGGGCCCTATGAATCTCGTACCATCTTCGAATCGCTAGACCTGGCGTGGTCTCTTCTGCGCATTTTCCCGAAAGAACAACTCAACCGCATAAATCCGGAGATTATCGCGGAATTCTACGGTCGGAAGCCAACCAAGAAGGCAGCTGAGGAGGAGCAGCAGTTGGATGGCGAAAAACTCATTGATGCGTAGATAATCATGTGGACAATTCTCTTGTCTTCGTACACGAGCCTAATAGCTATATCACGATTGCCTGATACGTCGTTATCTCTGCCACAGATTATTCAAGTGATATGGGGACCACATCGATAAGATCAATACTGGATGGCGTAATTAGGGGGCGCCGGATCGAGATGGAGGACAATTCGTTGCAAAGTCAATCAATTCATCTGGTGCGCTGCGCCGAAACCAGCACACTGGTTGGCCTTGTTCCAGTTTCGGATAAGACAGCCCGTACGGCAGCCATGGGCGCTGAGATAGGCATGCGATAAAACTGAGTAACATCTCTTGCCAGAACGGCATGATACAGGAAGGATGACAGATTGCGCCTGGAATGATGACTTGCAATGAGACCAATTCGGCGTGTGTACGACCGCTCGGCCGGGCTGAACGGGGGAATGACCTGCCAGGTTAATGCGATTCCGGACAGGCCAAATCCCACCGTTGCAAGAAATAGATGCGGAGCTCCAGCATGGACCTAGATGGGTATTCGTGGAAATGGAAACGTCAGATGCAGAGGGGGCAGAGTAGTTTTAAGTGTGCACGAAGCGATCTGGTGACTGGATCGGTGAGGTCATGGGGAACAAACGTAGAGTGCTTCATTTTCATAATGGGACAATGAACTAAAGGCAGCTACCGAGCAGCGGTGAGAGATGAGCGTGAGTGCATGATCCCTGCCATGATGGGAGTGGGCCATGATGGGACTTGCCTTGTTGATACATTTCTGGATAACGAAGCTGGCACGATGGCGTAGAGTCACCGCGGCCTAGTAAACGTGTCAGTACAACGTAAGACTGTTGGAGGATTTGCCATTTCTGGGGGAAACGAGCAAATGGGATCAATACGAAAGTAGCAATGAAAGGAACATTCCGACAGCTATCAGGTTAGAGAACCATTGTGTGAAAAGGTGGATTGGAGTGTCGTCAGCAAGGACCGAAAATAAACGAGAGCGTGTAGGATACTCGCTGGATAAGTCTCAGCAACGTTTGCTACGAACAACAATGATATCAAATGTCGCACATGATGCGGAATTAGGAAGAATGAACGATGCTCGAATTGGAAACAGATGAGAATAAGATTGAAAAGGGCGGTGGTGTCCAAGTGGTGTCACCGCGCTGTTTGGCGGTGGAGAGGAGTGTGGAGGAGTATCTGGCGCAGGATCTAGCAGGGATCTCTAGCTTTACCCTAGCGGGTGTTTTCTTTCTTTCAGAGCATGTGAACGCCGCGTGCAGGCCGGTCAATGAATATTAAATGAAACTGCCAAAGAGCGTAAGTACACGACGGTTGGAGAAAAAAAAAGTGCGACAGGATCAGTGATCCTCATTATTTTCAGGACAGCCGGACAGCGTGGCAGCCTGCCCGTACCGCAAACCTTGGGTTTTCCCGCTTTTGCCATCTCGCTCGTTCCACCAGGTATCTGCCAGGCAACCAGGGCCCTCTCCACGGCCCGTACACCACCCTCCCTTCGTGGAGCACACAGGTCAGTCTCCGTCGTGTCCTGATCCCATGTGTTTGCCCTGAGTCTCACTTCGGCTCTTCGATTCACGGCAGTTATATATCCCCTCTCTCATCCTCTCATCCCTCCTTTTATCCGGTCTTAAAAACCCACCCACAAAGTTCTCTCTCCTCCCTACATGGGCGACCTTGGCCACACTCTCCCAGAATTAAACTGCAGAAAACGAAAGGCTGATGGTGACGACGAATGCCAACATCCGATCGCTCAGTCATCACAGTCCACCAACGATGGCATCCTAGTCAACGACTCACCCGCCCCCCACCTCCCTTCTCATGCCCCCAGACAACCACCCACCAGCCCTTGGTTGTCCACCGACACCGCTCATGCCGTATGGCCTTCCGAACCTTCACCAACAGATTCTCCTCCCGTTTCCCCTCTCGACACTGATAACGTTCACGAGCGTTTCAACAAGCGTCCCAGGATCGAGACGTCCGAACTCCCAAAGGTCCACCATCGTACAACCGACCGGCATCCATCCCGAGCATCATTGCCTCCACACACTCCAACGCGACGTTCCCGAAAAAGGCCCGAACACCGAGATCCTCCTTCGCCATCGTCATCCTCGCCACAACAACCTATGCTCAGGTTCGAACCGCCTCTCCCCCCGACAGGCAATCTCCCCCCTGCCTTGCAACCTCCTTTCCCCCATATCGACCTTACATCTCCGCATATTCCGTCACTACATCCTTTGATCAATCGCCAGACTCTGAAAGAATTGGATTTGAGTGCTATCCTGCGTAATCCACAGCTTCGTGCGTCCTTGCCCATTCTACTTCCTGTGATTCCTTACTCATCCGTCCCACACACATCAGGTCACGATCTTCTCTTTGATGCCAACCTGCAATTCAGACCTACTTCTGGTCGGAAGAAGCGTGAGCTCTCAGATCGGTACTGGCGCGCAGTCGCACAGGAACTCGAAAATGGTTGCACATGTGTTTCCTTTGACATGCAATGGAGGCCGTGTGAGTGCGTCTGCGTCTGCCGCCGCGTTGCTCTCCCATCCCAGAACCCCGTCCTCACCTACTCAACTTCCCGTCGTGTTCTCACCCTCCGAATGCCCTCTCGCATCCGCCCACTGCTAATCGAGTTCTTGGAAGTTCTTCTCTTCGTCATCCAACCTTTGACCAGCATTTCAGACACCTACGCCAACCCGTCATCCTTCCAACTACAGATCGAGAGACACGCTGCTCAAGCCGGGCATCTTCGATCTGTTTTCGACCCGGACCTCATACAACAAGAACTACAACATAACCTTTTCGACCCCTCCGGTCTCTTCATCGTCATCGGTCAAACTCTCAAGAGTCACTGCGCGCCGATGCGCGATCGTGCCGTCGATGCCATGGTTGAGGTCGCAAAGGCCTGTGCGCCCGGCGGTGGGGGCAGTAAGGCGGATGCCGTCAAAGCAGTGCGAATGTGTCTTGATATTCTAGAACTCATGAAACTCGTCCGTTCATTTATTGATTGTCCCTACAACACGCTGACTTACGAAACAGGATATTGCTAACCATCAACTACAAACCCTCCGCCCATTCCTCATTGACAGTTCGGGTCAGTATGAGCTCAAGGCTTTCAAAAACCGCAGGGGAACGAGTTCATCTCTCGATCTCACACGGGAATGGATCAAGTCCTCTCATCGCCAACTCCTAGCATCCCCTGCTTTCCCTCACCCCTCCTTCCCATCTGGGACGCTCCATTATGGGAGCCTTTCACACACGCAGCAAACATACGTCAGCGTCCTCAAGGGTCTGACCGACCTCGTTTTCAACCCACCTTCCCCTCCGCCGGTTTCAGCTCCGCAAAGCCCAACCTCCACTGCCATCCCATCCATGTGCCCGTTGCCCTTGTACCCCGAAACCACGTACCTCGACAGTGCACGGCTTTTGGTCCTCGCAGCCGATGCGTCCGACACAGTTGCTATGTACATGTTCCTGCTGCTGTACCGCCAACTCGTATTCTCCGATGCCGGTGACTTACCGGGTGTTCCGCGAGAGTCACGAGTTAGTGACGCTGAGCTTCTCAAACTCAAAAAGGAGATAAGAGATATCTCAACGTCGCACCTCGGGCAGTGCTTCAAATACGGGAACATGGACCAATCGTCTGTCTCCGATTGCGACCGGGAGAAATGGAGCAAGATCAGACAGGCCATCGTCCTTCAGATTGCCCTTCGAGCCAAGGAGGCCCAACTTGGTTCTTCGAGTCGTTCGGTTTCGTCAACAGACGGCCACCTGCCACACCTCCATGCTCCCGATGAACGCGTGCTTAAGCTTGCCGAGCGCTGGTCCGAAACACATGTACGGCCAGATTCGGCGCTGAGCACGATGCTCAACAACAGGATCCGTGACGTAGTGTTTAACCAAGTCCTTGTGACCATCTACCCGCCTGGAGATTCGTCCTCGATCCACGTTAAGACTGCTGATGCAGCTCCCTCTCCAACGAGTTCAACACCACCACCGGCTTCGGGCATGGAACCTCTAGCAGATGAACTACGCTCGCTTGCTGAGCGACTCTCACGCTTGGCGCATATCCACCTCGGCGTTTACTTGCCGTTGTACGAACAAGAAGACATCGTTTTATCCGACATTACAGTGGCATCTGTTTAGTTTGCTTCCTCTTATATCTTTTAGACATCTCATTTACTCTCACTAGCATACCCATCATTGTTTTCATCTTGTCTCAGGGTTTACTCATGTGTGCATTTGGAAAGGGAATTGAAGTAGCAATAGCAACACCAACGATTAGCATATACAAATCATAATACTTTGTGCATGAAACGGGTTCAAGCGGGCGTGTGGTTGCATTGGTTGAGAGGAAAAAGGTTATGCCTTGAGATTATACAACCTTACGCCGCTTCCCTGCTTGCCCTGTCTCAACTGGCCCTGCCGGACGCCGTCTTTTACCAGTTGACGAGGCGGCGTCTTCGTTCCGGGGGAAGGGGCGCGATCGTTTCTCTTTTTGACTAATCTTCTTTTGCTTCCTTTCTATTGCCTTATTCACGGCCCGCTTGCCACCGACTGATGCGATGGCATCGAGGCGGGCTTTGTCCAGGAGTATCTTTTGTTCGGCTATAGACATCGAACGCAAACAACAAGGTGAATAGACCACGCTGAGGCCGAGAGCTTGACTTACACCGCTTCATCCACCATCCTGCTTTCCCTTTCTCTCTCTTTTCCTTTTCTTCCCCTTTGGCGGACTGTAGGGCCTTGAATTCGACTTGTTCTCGCCTGTCTTGGTTAACAGAACTTTCTGCTCTCTTCATCGCCAATTCAAGCCGCTCCACTTCTGCTTCGCGTTCGGTTCTCAGATCCGAGGGGGAAGTGATCAAAAGTTTGCGTGCACGCTTCAAATGCTCGCGGAGAGTTTTGAGTTCGACATTGTGCATACTTGACAGGAAGCCGTATTGTTGTTTGAATTTTGAAGGATCGTACTGGCCCAGTGCATGCATGAATCGCGGGTCTCTTGGTTTCTGAAGAGGTAATGAACACGGGGAATGTAGTTTCCTGGCGATGAAATACGTACTGGCAGCTTATCTTCAACGACGACTCTCCGACGACTCACGGGGCGTTTAGAGGTAACCGCGACCGGTCTACGAGAGATCTGAGACAGATGTTATGAGAGTAGTGAGGACACTCACGCATGCTTGTTTGTCCGTTTGGCGACGTCCTTCTTTGGTTTTGGGAACTGGTCTGATTTTTCCTTCGCCTCGCCTCTGACTAGGCCGGATGGTTGGTCGTCCTCCGAGGCGCTGAAGGCACCTTCTGATTCCTCCGAATCGGAGTCGGAGTCGCCCAGGGCTCGAGCTTGAGCAAGAGAACGTTGAGCATTGCGGAGGGTACCGAGAGGCAGCGTGGAGAGATCTACATAGATTCGATTAGTATACCTAGATACGACCGAGAAACATGGCAGATACCGACCATCTTGGAGAGACCGCTATGTGTACACGGGAGAAGGTTAGTGAAAAAAAACAGGATGCATATGCACCTCAAATAACTCACTAATCTCCGTGAAGGCCCTGCTTCATTCTCGCTCTCCTGTTCCTCGTCGCTTTCCTCGGATCCTGAGCTCACAGAGACATTGACCTGTTCCTCCTCCTCGAACTCATCATCGTCAACCCATTGGGAAACCCGTGGAACATCGGCGTCGGCGTCGTCTTCCTCCTCGTCAACCCCCGAGCCACTGTCCTCGCTTTCCTCATCGCTAGCTTTTCGGACGCCTTCTATGGTTGAGCGGATGTCTTGTGCACGCTCTGGACCTCCCGGAGCGGACAAGAAATCGATCGCTTTCGGGCGAGCCCGTTTGGCGAGTTGGGCCTTGGAGTGTCGAGCCTGGTCATGTTGGAGACCCGTCTGGTTTGACTTTGGAGGCCTGTTGACTGGGCGAGGTCTCCGAGGCATCACCTTGCTTGCAAGGTCATTGACCTGGTGCGTTCGTCCGTATCGTGAACAGTATGTGCACAGCCACTTCGATTTAGACTGTAGACCTGGCATGATCATAAATATATAGACATCTTATCCAAACATCCTACATAGTACAAACGTCGAGACTTGACATCAAGTGCGTGATAGAACAAAAGCTCGAAGAATATGTGCTACAAACCACGAGTGAGCAAAATCTCTGTCCGTTAGTAAATCTGTCCGTTTTGAAGCATGTAAGTACGAATAGTCCATGTGAGTACAACTAAGTCCATGTCAGCGTGATATGAGTGGGTTCGTGCGTGAGGGAAAGAGCTGAGTCGATCACTTCGACTCTGCTGCGAAGATGGTAAAGTCGGAGCACCAGTTGCCAGAATCGCCGAATACTGGCGAGGGCCTGTCAGTTGCGATTCCGAAGTATCTGTGGACGATCACTTACAAACAAGAGAGTAGTTATGTCCGGTGGAAACGAAAGGGACTTGAATTTCAACCCGGCCGTCCGTAATGTTGAAGCCACTAGCCAACTCTTGGTCTGAAACATGATTGAGTACAGACGCTGACTGAGCTGAACCGGAGACTTACTCATGTCGGTGAGACTGTTGTTCCGGAGGTATATCATACCATATTTGTTGGTGATGTTAACAGGGGCGTTGCGGGTGTCCCTGTGTTGGGTATGAGTGATAAGGTATCGATGGGCAACTAAGAATCGATAGACATACCAAGTGACATTGTGGTGTTGTCCAGCGATCCAGACAGTGCCAGCATGTGGGTAAAGGATCGGAGGGACGAAGACATCCCTCTTTTCAATGCGTGCAGACAGTGGTAGTGAGACCACGAGGGCAAGCAGGGACATGAAGGTCGTGAAATAGGTCATGAATGGCGTGAACATCGTCGTAAAAGTTAGGGAGGTAAGAGTGAACAAAGGCCCGTGAGTGAGGAATAGGATGGTTTGGTAGCGAGTAAGACTGGTTGGGATTGGTATTTGTACCTCAGTCCGAGGGGCGGTGTTACAGTAGCTGACCGATATTCTGAGTCGGACGACCTGTCGTACTAAGCGAGTGATAGCTCCGTGCTACGGTTCAGTTCCGGTAAAGACGCACCGGCCATGATCTCCATTGTGGATTTTCGCACCCGCCCTCTTCCACGCCGGTCACACCAGCCGACACTTGCACAGGAGTCGAACAGACTTGGGCATCCCATTCCGTGTTAGAGTACCATGGATTTGACTAGACGTCATCGGGCTCGGGCTCCCCATGCCGGGCGCGGGATGGCCATATCTTCGAAATGCTGTGGCAGCGCATCGTACCACGGCGCAGTCGTCGCAGTGGCCAGCCGGGCCAGCCGACGCGCGCTGTATCCTGACATGAGGCTTCTTTCATTGACCAGGTTTTGGACGTATCTCTCTGTCCGCACTTTGGGTACACAGGCGCGGTTCATCGCCGGAATATGACCGCGGTACGATCGCAACGCCTCCGGTGTTCTGGCTGATCAGAGTCGCCAAAGAGGCCCTGTTCCTGCCCCTCTGCATTTTCCTCTTTGGATGCTCTTGCACCGTTGCCATCGGAAGTATGAAAAATTTGACGATGAACTAAACTCGTCCGACCATCTCTGCGGCCAGCCCAAGCCGACACAAATCAAGGATCAAACGCTGGATAGGTGCATGGGTGACTCGTGCTAGTCGACAAAGTACCTTTGCACTACTGCTGATTTCAAGTGCGTACAAGCAGTAGTTGTGCTAGTAATACTAGTACATCTGTACTTGTACTTGGTCGACTTGACTAGTCGCGGTCACATGATACAGCCAACACCAACCGGACCAAACATTTGACGCGACGCGTAAACTGGCGCGTTTAATTGCAGTAATAATTGCAGCAATTATTTTGGTATTTAGCCGTCGTTCCACACTTTTACGCGTTGAACGTTGAACGTTGAACCGCGACGACTAACCGGTCCACTATCTTGTCTTCACACATTCAAGACATCCGTCGTCGTGGCCCATCGTCTACCCTCATGAGTCTTCCCACTCCCCCTAGTACCACTCATCATCGTGACAAGGAAAACCGTCTGCCTGGTTGTCGTGTCGTATGGGCTCAACAAAATCAGTATTTCGTCCTCTCTCAGAGCCCTTTGGGACCTGTTCGTCATCCGTACAAATCTTGTCCGGAGCAACCCACCAAATCCATTCTCAAGAAGCGCGACCACGCGTTTCTCCTGCCTCCGGATGAGGACCAGAGAGAAATCACCCCGGAGCCCGAGGATCCTCTCATCAATCTTACTTACCTCTCCCGGCCAGTGGAACAAATAATTGCTCCTGATCCAACCCTCCACGATCTCATCGAATCATATTCAATTCTCCATGCCCGACTACGCGCGACTGTATCGGGTTCAACAGATGCGGACGCCTCTTGGCCACTCTTTCAGCCTCTTCGCAAGAATAAACAGGCATTCACCGACGCCGTCCTGCGTGATCTCGATAGGGCATTCGTAGAGCCAAAGATTAACACGCAGGAAGAAGACGAGTTACCTCTTGATTGCTTCCGGGAGTGCGACGACGAAGACTTGCCTTCCCTGTTGCCTTCTCCAAAACAGAGCCCTAAGAAGAAGAAACAGGGCATGTCGGCTTCCCAAATCAAGTTCGCGCGAGACCTTTGCACGACGACGCATGCTGTTCTACGACTCCTCAGCGCTATATTCACGATGCAACCTCTTTACCAATTATTTGATGGTATGTCCGCGGAACGCTGATCCAGGAGACTGACTCACCTCCTGGTAGATGCTCAGTTACGCGACATGCTCTCACATGTCCTTGCCATACCTATGGCTGATGAGCTGCCCACTCCGAATGCACGCAAAACGTGCGCCCTGTCAATATGGCTCCTGCAGGTTCAGCGACTGCCTGAAACTGTGTTACTTCCCACTCGCGACCGAATAGCATTTGCGTTGCGCCGTGGCATGGAAGGCGAGCTAGGAAAGGAAGGTAAGAAGGGGTCAGCGTGTGATGGGCTTAAGGTAAACAACCATTGAACAGAAACGAATCTTCCGTCTGACCTGCTCTATGTAGGCCGTGCATGATCTGTCGCTCCACCAACCAACTACTTTCATACCAACTTTCGTCGGACTTTTGCCTTCAATATTGGCAAACCTTTTGGCACCGACACTGGGTTTGAGGGTTCAAGCATGTCATGCCCTTGGCGGATTTGCCCTAGGCTGTGTTGCTCTCCCACCATCCGACATCCATACCCGCATATCAAATATCGTATCTACCTTCTTGACCACTCCTGCTGCCTCTCCCCGGCGAAGTCCCAACAAACCCATCGCGGAACCCACCATTATCCGAACATTCAGAATGACTCTGAATACTGTCGATCCCCAACACGTTGCGCAGGGGCCCGTATGGGCTCTTAGTGTGCTGGCGGCTCTAATCGTTTTACTCGGACCCACAGTCTACGTTGATGTTCGACTGACTCGCATCGCATCTGCACTTCTCTCACTCGCCATGCGCAACAAGAAAAGCTCTGTCCGTGCTATGGCTGCCCTTTTGTGGAGGTGTGTCACCTGGGCATACCTTCGTCCACCTTTGGAGCCCTGTTTTGAAGAGGATGCGTCCGAGGATGCCGAAGAGCATGACGTTCAATTGGCCCGCGAGAACTACTGGAAGGTGGTCAAGTCTGTGGTCGATATGGGTGCAGGTGTCTCGTCTGTCGCGGCGCTCCTGGGAGACGACTGCGATGACGAAGACCGGTTGAAGAAGGCTTTATGGCTAGTCAAGTCAATGGTTGGTAAAGGCGGGCAAACCGCTCTCGATGCCATCGATATAGCGAAGATCCTCGTCTCCCTCGAGACCAACAATAACTCTTGGTCGTTGAACAACTTACTGCCGCATTCGCTCTTTTCTTCGAATCCTGGACTGCTTACCGCTGATTACAGGACACTCTCGGCTGTTGTTAAACCAATCTTTGACGAGTGCCCGCAGTTAAGCGATATCCGACCTCTGACTCGCGAACAACTGTCGACGGAATGGGTTTTTGACGAATTAGTTGATATATGGAGAATAGCCCTGAGTTGTCTCGAGGCATCGGGCGACTGCGCGATACCAGTAAGTCTTGCCATTCATAAAGAGTTCTACGCTGAAGAATTGAGCTAGTCCGAGCTTCTCGCAACTTGGAGGGGTCTGATGCAAGTCAACGTGGCCGTCCTTCTCGGTTGGTAGTTTGTCGCGGACAGGGTTTAGTACTGACTGATCCTCCCGTATTCAGATATCGATGACCATGATGGTGTAGTTGAATTCGCTGCTCGAGCAGCCAGTATTCTTGTGGAGATTCTCCGTGATTCACAACTTGACCTTACTGTGGCTGCTAGTCCTCCACCTTCCAAAGTGGTTCCCGGTTCACACTCCAAAACGGCCAAAACCGCGTACAAACTGTCCAATTCTGCGATGAAACTTGGAGCTGTTCGCAGCCTTTGGTCATGTATGCGAGCTACCTTCCCGAACAATCTGCTTCACGCGGGCGCTGCAAAACTTCTAGAGTGTCTCAGCGAAGACGAATGCGATCTCGTCTGGGAGACGGGCACTGTCGACGCCGCAAGAAAAGAGTGGGCTAGGCTCTGTTGCGAAGCCCTCGTCGTTTGTGACGTCGATGAGTTGGAGACATTTTGGGCGAAGCGGTCGTACTCTCTCACCTCGGTGGCTTACGAACCTGGACTGCAAAGCTTGGTATGGGGCTGCTTCGTCGAAACATGGAAGGCCGATCGTGAGGGGTCCTGGGAAGGTGCGACGATCCTCCTTGGTGTACCTTTTGAGTACGTTCTGCCATTTTACGTCTATTTCAACTACTCACTGTAACGGATAGCAACCGCAGCGCTTGGGAGCTCAACAATGACGAGTTTACTTTGTGGGATGGATTCCTGAAGCATGCCACAAACACGGCGAACGACCACGGTATCGACGCGATTGCAGTCCTGGATCACGTCGCCAGTGTGGTGGCACGATCCCCTTGCCCTGCCTCTGCCTCTTCGACTCGCGTTGCCGACTTACTCCTTTCTCATTGCGACATGGACGAGATCAGAGACCTGCCCTCCAACGTTTTCGACTTCGTGAATGACACGCTAGTTTCGACCTATCCTCCTGAACCCCGTAACCTGAAGCCATCCCTGTGGTTGATCGCTTCACTTACACGGGCAATCGATACTTGCCCGGTGGACTTCCGCCTAGGTCTCTTGGAAACGATTCAGGATGGTATCAGCATCTGGTTGTCGGATGAATGCCGCGTCTTTACGAGGGATGAATACTCGTTCGATGTCCTTCCCCTGTACCAAACAGCCTTGCTGGGTCTCCAGGAGTTTCCTCGGAGCATTGGGGTCCTCAAAATACTCTCACCTATTCTCCAATCCGTATTCGTCGGCCGGGATGACAAGCCAGAGATTGCCAAGGAGGCGTTCACTGAATTCTGGAGAACGACCTATGCAGAGTTCGAAGAACCTGAGGGTGGATGGCCCGAAGATATTCAGATTTGTTTCCGCCCCATCGAGGAAGTTCACGACGACGTTGAACCCTCTAGCGACCCTGAAGACAACGAAGATTCCACTGTGAATCTGTCTTCACCCTCGAACAGGGACACCAACTTTCTTCTGCGAAGCCTACCTTCGTCACCCGTTGTGTCAAGTCTGTGCAACAAACAAACCCCACAGTCCTCGGAAGACCGGAGAGTGTCCTCGCCGTTTATTGGCCGTCTTGGGCCTGCACTTTTTGCTTCCCAGGCAAATCCTGTTGAGCCATCGGTCAGTCCGATTCGAAGCCGTTCACCTTCGCCCAATGTTGCTTGCGCGGAACCTTCCACCCCTATCTCTGCCAAACGACCTCTCCGCACCAGCACACCTCCTCGTCCCCACAAGCCTATCACAACTCCGGAACCGTTCCAGTCCCTCCTTCTCAAGCCACCGGCTGGAACACTTCCGATTCACCCTACGACCCCAACAACTCCGCGTCGCTCGCCGTTCAAGGTACCGTCTAGTGTTTCTCCAAGCAAAAGACGTAGTTTGGGAGACAAAGAGAACGTTTCGCCCTTGCCAGTCCTTTCCGTTATGGAAAGGATATACTCTGCATCACCGAGCTCGAGGCAGCCAGTTTCTGTACTTGGGAAGCGCCAGATGCCCGATGATTCGCCTGAGGAAAGCGCAGTGAAAAGGGGCCGGACGTCATTCATTCGCTCTTCCATTGAATTCCCGTCTTCTGGTGATGATGATCTTGAAGACGAGATGGCCGTCGATGCCTCTCTCTCGTCACCCCCGCCAAAAGCTTTGGCTTTGCCGCGTCGCGAACAGTCCCTCGCTTCCACCGAATTCTCTCAATCAAGCACGGTCTCGAGCCTGAGGAAGCGTAAACGTCGGCGTCTTGTCATGGACGCGGTTGTGGTTCCATCATTGGCAGATCTACGACGACAACGCATCATGCAAAGAAGGGCCAGTGTCGAGTCCGTCAAGGCGGCTACGCCACCGCCAGACCTCCGCCGCTCGTCATCAATGCCTGGGCTTCAGCTTCGTGATTCGGACTACGATGAAACTGCGACGTTGCAGAGGAAGCGGATGAAGCATTGGGATGACGTTGACTTTGCTGAGCTAACTGGTTCGTCACCCGCGCTAAAGGTACTGGAAGAAACGATCATTGCGGGAAGTGGTAAGTGGTCACACTGGGGGAATCGCTGCGTGCTGGTCTGACCACCGTTTCGTTTTATCAGACGATTCGATCATGCTCGTCGGGAGCGTTGACCAAATTGCTGGATCGCAGGATTCTGATGATGACCCGCATCTGGGACAAGTGTCCCCACGTCACTTGGCTTCTCCCGGCCCCAGACGGCATATGGACCCGGATTATGATCCGCCTAGTGATGATGTACCATCTTCCAGCCCATCGAGAGATCTGGTTGCTCGTCGCCAGCAACGCTTTGGGTCGATGGTTCAACGTTATCGGGCGGTGTGTAGATAGACGGCTTCGTTATTCGCATCTTTTCACTTTATCATCATCTAGTCTAGGGGGATAGCATTGCCAAGTACCATTTGTATTATTCCACTGCATATTGTCTCAATAGCCACTAATTAAATCGAGCATAAATGATTCTGATCTTCGACTTGGAGCTGACATTAACGATCAACGCCGGACTGCATGGGCCAATGATCTCTGGACTGCTCTCAGAGAATGAATCTTTCATCATGCCAGTGGCTGGACTCGAGTGTTAGGAGGTAAACAGATCGAAAGTTCTATGTCTCCAATGTCTAACTAATCCCACAGATCATATCATAGCGTTTACTCGAGAAGGATATTGATGCGAAGTGCTAGAATGACGAGGTGCAAAAATGTACTCTAATAACAATATGGGTTGCCATTCAACCATAGTGAGTGTTACCCTACTATATCACCCCATCTTCTTGCCCATTTGCTCGGTCAACACTGCACCGATTTGGTGGACAAGTCTAGTCGCTTGGAGAAGTTCGGACATGGGTATCTGAGACGCGCCTTCAGCTACGGAGGTATAGACGTCGAGCAAGGCGTCGAGTCGTTCTGAACCAGTATTTGCCCTTTGCAAGGTTTGACGAGTTGGAACAGAGGGAGAGCCTTCGCTGCGCGACCTTGCCTGTCGCAAATTGAGCGGTGGTAGAATTTGTGGTTCGTCTTCAGGTTCTGTCTCAGATAGGTTGGCGAAGCGAGCCATAGGGGTTCAAAGAGAGCTTACCTTGTGGTATGGAAGTGGGACTGCGTGGAGGGGAACTGTCGTATGCATCCGCCAGAGATCGTTCGATATTGATCTCTGTATGGTTCCCGAGGTGAACAGTTGTCCAACGCCAAGTAGAAATCTTACTGACCTGACGATGTGGCATCGATATGGAAGTTCTCCCAGTCGAGATTTTCATCAGACCCCACAGACGAGGGCAAAGTCTCTGGTGGTGTCCGCGCGCGGTACGCGCCTCTGGACGAAGGCGTTCGGGGAACGGAAGTGAGCCCTGCCAAAAGACTAGGAGTATGCTCCCTCGTTTCCACCGTCGTTCGCTCCTTCTCCCGGCACAGAACCTCTCGAAAGGTAGGTATCTGTACCCCGTCAAATACCCACCTTCTCTTTAGTGGGACAGAGCTTGTCCGGGTGACGTTGGCGTTCACGGGCGTCACGTCGCGGGTGGCAGGCTCTGATTCTAGTTTGCGAACAGAACGAAGAGTGCTTCGAGAAGTTCGACTTCGCTTCCTAGGAGTATTGTCTAATAAAACTGGGTCAGTGATGATCCCTCGTGCATTGTCCATTAAACCAACCGTACCTCGGTCTGAATGCTTCCGTTTCGCGCTCGCCTTTTTCAAAGCTCTTGCGGGCAATTCGATGGAAGGAGAGCTTGGCGATGGACGGAGAGGAAGCGGGATCGACGAGCACGATTCCTGGCCAGGTTTGCTCATCGCCTGCTCCAGTTCACCCAGCGGCGATATATCCATTTCACTCCGGTACTCGTCGAGTTGGCGCAAAACCGTAGGTCGAGTTGCCTCGTCGTCGCTGGAGGCCAAGAGGAACGCCGTGTCTTCCGGGCCCGCGAAGGACCGCTGTCGTGTTTGTGGTGCTTCGGCGCCTAGAGCCCCTGACGAGTCTTCGTTCCGCATTGACGACAGAGAGCTTTCCCTAAAACTGATTTTGCTTAAATCTTGATGAGGTTGAGATTGAGATTGAAAACCATCAATCTTGAAGGCAACAAAACACGTCCGTAATGGCAACGGAACTCGCAAAAGAGAACTATCTTACAATACTTTGCTGCGATTCAATGGGCAAGGACAACCCGTCCGTCAAATCGCCTCCGAATGCATCGACGAAGCAAGCCAAACACGACAGAATCTTTGGGGGGAGAGAACCATAGAATTCGGTATGACCGTGATACGTTGTTCTCCAGAACTTTTCAAAGGCGAACGGGGCTACGGCTGGCATCGGAATCCGAGAAAAGGCAGATGCGAGAAAACTGGCTAGATCCTGTAGAGACTGGACAGACAAGGGGAGGGCTTCGAAGATTTTGATCGTGTCACAATACAAGGAAACAGCCTGAAGGAGGTTCAGCGTGTCAGAAAGCTCGACGAAAGAGAGATTGTACCACAGAGTTGAAATCGTCAATGGACATAACCTCCGCACGATCTTCAATCCAAACACAGAGGCAGACTTGAAGGGTTTGGACTATATGCATCGCTTTCGCTGGGCCCGACGAAATTATTGCAAGGCGGACGACAGAAAGAAGTTGAAGGGAATGTCTTAAGGTCTCGGAAGAGTGACTTGCCCGGGTATATGAGGTAGTCAACGAAGCATTGATGGTGTGTAGGAGCTCATCGGGCGGAGAAAGGCCTTGCTCATTAACATAGGACAAAAGGAGACGGAGCACAGGTGCGGTCGATTCCCTTCAAGCAAAGGCATAAATAAGAGCACAGCGAATAATTTGTGAGAAAGGGTACCAATTTTCGACCTCTGTTCCTTGAAGACACTGCGAGATGAAGCGCTGGACCAGGAGAACGGCATCCCCTGGGAGTGTTATAGCACTGCGAAGCATTCCCTCCCATGCCTCTAATTCAAGGTCAGTCAAGACCCAGGCGCTAAAACATCCTGAGCAATAGGTTCGCGGAAACAATAAATGCCTTTACCAGACGGGGATGGCGAGAAATTTGACGAGTTCCTTCCACTCGAGCTTAGGCTCGGAAGACCATAAAGACTTTGCGACGACTGCCCAAAGTTCGCGTTGCGTGGATACAACCATTTGTGATTCCGTGAGATCGTGAATGTCGCGTAGAAAGGAAGGGGATGCTGTAATCATGAGATCGGCACAGAGTACACCCCACATTGTTTGGACTCCAGGATCAAGAACGTGAAAAGCATACTTTAAAATCGAAGCTAGGATATTCGAAGCGGGGTCCCAGAGATTGAAGGTAGCAAAAGCATCGTGCATTACCGACCATAGTTTGTCGATGAAGCTCAGAATGTGTAGTTGATCCTGGACGTTCCAAGACCCCCAGTCGGGCTGGTGATCAGCGGAAGGCAAGGATGGTAGACATTCGACGATTATTGCCGACGTATATTTCAGTATCTCAGCTGCCCTGGCAGCATGTCGTCCGTTCTGGAGCTGGTGTGCTTGCGCAACCAGGACGGACTGCCAGGTTTCGACAAGGTCCGACTGACAAAATACAAGCACTCAGCACATGGAAGAGACAGATTACGAACTAACTCACGTCATGTTCCCGCGTCCTTCTGGACGCAGCGTACTTCCATACTTGCAACAATTGTTTGTGGTGCTCAGCTATCTCCATCTCCTCCAGCCGACGCACAGATGGTTGGACCACGGGGATAGATTTGATAGCGAATGTGAGATCGTCCCACTCGGCACCAATGACGGTTCCGTCAAACAAAGCCAGTGCAGGAGTTTCGTACATGCGCAGTGAGAGTGGTTCCACGGCAGCACCAGAGGTGAGTGCGCGAAGCAACATAAGCCCTTGTCGACATGTGTGTTTGGAGCCCATCCGAACCATTGCCTCGATTACTGAAAGTGTTTGGGATATCATGTCGGTGAACTCGTGGGATTGGGTCGCTGATACCTGATTGTGTGTGAGCAGGGTGGTGGCAAGCGCGATACCAATGCCTCCGTCAAGTTCCTGCTTGATCACATACAGGGCCGAGCGAATGGACGCTGGATCATCGTCGCTGGACAGCATATGGCTGAAAGTCCAGACCAGACACCTCCAAACGTGCGCATAGAGAGCACGTACGATGGCCCGTTCATGTTTGAGTGCCAAAGCTAGTGACTGAAGGATGAGATGTAGAGCTGCTGGTTTCGAAAATAAGGTGGGACCGCAGATAATTATCAATGAAGCAAGAACGGCAAGTATCCATGTTGGACCATCCCCTCGGTGTGTCTGAGATTCCATGGAGATTGCAGCACGAATAATCAGAAATAAACTTGTTCCACCCGAATCCACCCAGGCATAATCGGAAGGGGATTCAAGATAAGCCAAGATGTCGTCGGAGAACGTCTTCCACTCGACTAAAGAATGGTTCTTTCGATCAATAAGCACGTTTGCAAGTGTTCCCAGAACGAAGGAGGCCTTCAACCGAAGTTCCACGGATTCTTGAAACAGAACCATGGTGATGTGAGGAAGCAGCGGGGAAAGGACGAGGTGCAAATCCGTCGGGTAATATTCTAGAACGTGCATGATGGCCTAGCCTAAAGTTTGAGCGCGAGAAGCCGAAGCAAGGGTCTCAACCTCACTTTCAGGCCATCGAGAACGACGTTTCCTGGCTGTCTCGTTGTATCCAAACTCTGGCGAAGAGCGGAAACAAACTCATCTTGGCGAGAACGAAGGACAGATACGGGCAGACGATGACACGCCAAGGTCCACAACGACAGGGAGTACATCTTCGCCTCGTTGAGAACCGGCAGCTGGTCTGCGAGGGCAACGTCCAAAACATCGCCAAATAGTATAGAGAGGTCGTGTTCTGTATGAAGTATGAGAGAGCTTTCTCCCTGTTCTGATGGGACATACCAGTAAATAAGAAGTGAAAGGCAGGAAATCGGAATATTGTCGTAAGAGCGCACAGGGCATGCTGGCATAATGAGGACAAGTCTCTAGCATATTGCTTTGTATCGACTTTGATGCTAGCTTGAATGTTGCCTCCAGACATTGTCTGTTCCGAGGATAAACGATGGCGCGAAAGAGTGGTAAATGGATCAACATGAGCAAGTCCGACATCCCGTCGCAACGCCCAAACGAAGTTATCTTTGTGAACCATTAAGGAGTCTAGGGCAGGGAGTGGTTTATTGCAATCTTGTAAAGTCCGACTTTGCGACCTGATACGGTTTGTGAATGTGGTATATGCGTCAAGAAGATCGTGAGCCGAAGTGAAGGATTGCTCATGGGAGACCGCGATCACTTCTACGACTGAGAGTAGGTACGAGGGATCCTCTAGAGGATTTGAGATTGCAGCTGGGGGAAGGTTCATCTCGATGTCTGACCGACGTGCTGAAAGTGCCCGACTTGGCAGAGCAGGCGGTTCATGGCCACCTGAGTCCAGACTGGAGTGGCGTCCCACTGAAAAGACGAGAGCCTTGACCGCACGGGAGTAGGCCTGAATGATACGGTGAGTCGGTGTAAGATTTGCTGACGAGGAGGAGTAACTCACTCTGCGGGGCGAAGAATCCCAAAAGGAGTCATTACGCCCGAGACGCGGTTGTGGCAATGTGACGATAACCACGTGATGTGACACGACATGACAACGTCTTCTCTGATGAATGTGTCGCATGGACTCCAAGTTTCTATTGACCGAATTTGGGCGCTCCACGGTGAAGCTTTGAAGCTTCGAAGGTGTGTGAAGTTCCTTGGTCGATTCCGCTGCGGCCCGGATCAGAGCTTCAGGGTTCTTGGCATGATCATCTGTTTCAACTCCCGCTAAATGGACCAGTGGCACAAACGGGCGATATAAAACCACGTTACTTCTTGACGACCATTTCAGACCATTTCTACCCTTTTTTCCGCTACGACTACCATTGCCAATCCCTTCCAGCACCCTAGCGCAAATCCACTCGTTTTAACGACCCGTTAATTTCAATCGATCGACATGTTCACCTCATTGTTCGCTGTCTTTTCTACCCTCCTCTTGGGTGTCTCTTATCCTGTGACCGCTGCACCCGTCAAACCCGTCGAATTCCTCGCCTTTGCACCTACCATCACATACCCCTCCCTTGGCTGCGTCTGGTACAACGGCACCAAGCAGAATGTTACTTGGATCACGGACAATGTTCCCGCAGAGATTCAAAACACCACTGTAACTATTTTGCTCGGTTACTTTACCCAAAACCCTCAGAGCGAGAACTTGGATTATAGTGAGTGCAGGTTTACCCCATAATTCATCTTTCTGACCATATTATCAGAGCACCCATTGGCAACCCAGGTGCCGATCATGAATGGCACCGCTGAAGTCACAGTCCCATCAAATGCTATTCCTCGGGACAATTACACTGTCATCGGTATGTGCGCGGCGCTCAATAGTCTACATTCGTGCTGACGTATTCCAAGTGCTCGGCGATTCTGGAGATGCTTCTGCGCCCTTCACTATTATGACAAAGTCCGACCCTTTGGGAGGGTTTGGTCTTTGAGCTAGAAACCTTTTATCGGACTATGATACGGTTTTACTTCGGACATTGCTTGACTAGCCATTCTTTTCGATAACGCGCGAGTCAGTACACGTAGTGTAGACCTCTCCGGACACTTTATGGACAGTAATTTGCCCATGTTTCAATCGATGTGTTTACATAAAAAAAACCAAGTGCGAGTCAAGTAAGTAGAGTAGTATCACTATCAGCGCCGGTACCACTGGTTAGGTATCCAAGATGTAGATCAATTTTTCTTCGCCTTAGCGTTGGCTTGAACCTGTCGTAAAGATCCAGCAATATGTCCATAGGAGTCCCACATCAACCAGAGGGGAATCAAAACCCAGCTGGAATCGAGATGGTCACCAAACTGGCAGTATGATGACGAGAAAGTATCACTTACATGACATTCATGAACTGTAATTCCAAGCAAGGTTTACATCAATTTGCCCCGGCTTCTTAAGACTGGAATAGGGAAGGGGACTCACTACGAGGTATACCCAAAGATAAAGTGGGTTGGAGGTATCAAGGCTGGGACTGCCGGTCAACCATTCAGGGCAGAACGTCATCCAGCTATGTCATCCCAACGTTTAGCGCTCAGTCCTGCAACTGACAGACAAGACTCACCCGCCATAAAGTTCCGCAGTACTCAGGACAATAATCCAGTAGTGACGAGCAGGGTCGTCCTTGACAAGCTTGTTCAAAATATAGCAGCACAATGGTCCGGCACCAAGGACGGTCAAGATTTCGAGTGATACGACAGTGGGGTCTGAGACACCCCAGCGCGCGTCTGCATGGGTGTACTCCTTCCCTGGTATTTTCCTTTCATTACAGTTCCACCCATGCTAGTCGCAGAGAATACTCACAAAGTTCCGCGAATGGACCCACGCTGGAGTTGACCGTCCTGCCAAACGTGGAGAGGTGGAGGAAGGATCCCTCGAAGGAGAAATGGATCATTGCATCAAAGGCCTAGATGATAATGATGCGTCACGCATAATCCCTAAAGTTTCGTGCTCTGAACTTACCAACCAAATGAACGTGTATCTGTCCTGCCATCTTGCGTTCTTGGGTAGGAGGGCATTTGCACTTGCGGTTGCAATGAGACCAATAGTTGCAACCCCTGCGAGAGAGTAAGCAGAGGTCGTCGTAAAGACTTTCTCCAAGGAATCCATGGCTGAAGGGAGAGGTGGGATATAATTGATCGTGTAGGTACAGAGTGGGTCAAGGTCAACCACGTGCTGGTCAACCTCACAACGTCCTTCTCACGGAGCCAAGCTGTCGGTTCCATCTGAGGCGCCATCTCATGGGCTTCGACTCCACACCTCCCATCAAGCGGTAGTACATAGTACATACAGTACAATAGCCAAATTCTCAAATTCTTCAAATTCTTAGACTATACATATGGGACTTGATATTGGGCAAATTGCACAAACCCATGAGCTGGCAGCTTTTCCCTTTAATCACCGTGATGTTGCGGTCCTCGTTTTCACTTGGAGAGCTGCCTATCATCCCGGAGGGCCTATCTGAGTCATTCGCACGAGGTCATTTCTTGAGAGACCTGAGAAACGGCCCATCGGTCGAGCAGATTTGTGTGCTCTGATTGGTTGGCTCTTCACAAATAAGGGAATTACCTGATGCTCCAGCCATAAAAAAAAATCGGGCACGAAAAGTTCCAATTCCAAGTTTCTCGGCAGGCAGACGCGGGAGGGAGTTATGTAATCGTTTGTGCGGCAGCCGGTGTACGATAAGGAAAATCAAAAACTCACGGTAAGATTAGCCAAGCAACCTAGAAGCAAATGCATGGGGTAAGGAGACTCGGAGCATACGAACTCCTTAGAAGGTAGGAACGAACTGTCTTCCTACCTAAGGGGCTGCCTACGGGAGACTAATACGAACTAGTATTAGGCTAGTCTTGGATGCAAGCCTGGGACCATGAGCGCGTTGTCGACCGAAAGAAGACCGCGATACGAATTTACCGTGAAGGTGTCCTCCAAGGATCATCGATCATCCTGCCAAAGTATTATAAGTATATGTAGTTTATCATGATTACCGAATGATGCGGCAGTACTTGCGGCCGCAGGTTGTGCCCTCAGCCGTAACGACGCACCTTTGGCAAGTGCGAGGCACAGGGCGGGGGAAAGTGGACAAACTAACCACACAAAACGCTGCATGAGTTTCCGTATATCTTCTGGAGATTGCTGCAATGCTCTGTGTGGTTAGTCCATGGATTCTTTGAAGCAGGAGCCACTTGTGGTGGTATCTTGAAGTATCTTGATCAAAGCCATTGGACGGCAACTCCCAAGTTGGCAGTTTCTCACACTGTGGCAGTCGCTGATGTCCTCAAGTTACTACTAAGTACTAGTGTAAGTACTATACTGTGTACTAGTACGACGTCAAGGAAAACATGGTATCATACTCCATCCTACACAAAGCCTACGTTAAGATCTTCCTCCACGCCGCCAAGCACCCCCACAAACCAGTCAACGGCGTGCTTCTCGGAAAGTTGTCCTCGAATGTTGTGATCGTCGAAGACGTTATTCCCCTGCTCCACCACTGGACCAGCCTTAGCCCCATGATGGAGATCGGGCTAGACCTGGTATGTTCACAACTTGGATTTGCTAGTCTCGTCCATTCACTAGACTATCTTCAGGCAAGAGGGCATGCAGGATCCTTGAATCTCTCCTTAGTAGGATACTACCAGGCTTGCGAGAGATTGGATGACACGGCTTTGGCACCCATAGGAGAACGCGTCGCCGAGCAAATCAAAAGTCAATTTAGCGAGGCTATTGCATTCGTGGTAACGATGTGTTTCCCTATATTGTCGTTCCCTCTCACTTTCGCTGACAGATTGACGGCGATTCTCTGGGATCAGGAGAGGCGGCACTGATAGTATGTTCCATCCCCCCTCTTGTTCTCCACTCGATCATTCATGATATTTTACCAGCCATATCTTCCGCAATCTGGCCTAACCGCCTGGCGTCCACAAACATTCCATCCACCAGCTTTCACTACGGGCTCTCAAGTTACGCTGGCGAATCCTGACACACCTTCACGTGCAGTATCCCTGGTCCGGGATGGCCATATGCATCAAAAGTTTGGAGATTTTGACGATCATCTCGAGGATGTGACGATAGACTGGCTTCGCAACAATGCATGTAACATCGTAGATATATGAAGATACGTTTTGCCTCCTTGCATCGCGGAGTAGTCTCCAATAGCTGACCTAATAAACAATAATATGACAGTCGATATTATTGAAGGGGCCCCGAAAATTTTGACAGTGGACGTCAGGGAAGGTAAATTTCGACCAGCCGACGACAAAAGTCACACATGGGAACCAAGGCAGGGTCTTTGCCACCTGAGAGAGTGGTCATCTCATCGTGCTCCTGAAGCCTTTCGCGAGCCTATGTGGGGGCTTAACGAGGTCTCTAACTCGACCGGACTCGGAGCAGCCTTGTTGGGTTTTGCATTTATATCCTACTCGTCGGGCACTTGAATGAGCGCCTATAGCGCTTATGAAGGTCAGATATTTCATCTGTTCGGACTCTTTAATGGAATGACATCCAACGCGATGTCAGAGCTCCTTCGACTACTTAAGCTCGGCCGCTTTGCCTTTCCGCCCTTCGAACACAGTCACACACTCTCGTTAAATTTGACGACTCTCCGACGGGTTGTGGTTCGACCGATGCTCTCCGCTGCGCTGAAAGCCGTGTGGTTCTGCCTGTCTTTCACAGGTGAGGTTACAAAACATGTTCTTTTCTCCCTAATTGAACATTTGTCACAGGAATTATCGCGGCATGGATAGTCCTTGTCTTATTCTCGCGGGCTATTGGTAGCTACTGGTATCCGATATTGTATTGCATCTTTGCGACACTGATGCAAGGGATATTCTGCCTTGGTGGGGTGCATTGTACGAGTGTTAGAATCGGAGGGCTCACCTAATTCAAGGTATGATCTGGCATATGGATCCATACCAAATGCCGAGAGGGTTTTGTGTGGGTGAGCGAGTTTGTTTGTATCAATTCGGACCCAACTGACTTAAATGATGGAAGCCCAAACGTTCCTTATCTATTACGCAGCATGGTCGCTCACTGGTCTCTGTGCTGCATTCACGTTCGCTACAACAAGTAGCGTGCTCTGGCCATCGAGCATGAGATTTTCAGCTACCTCGTGCGTAAACTCATCCATTATTAAATAACCAATCCCGGCGGGAAACCTCACTCAGTGACAATTCCCTCTAGGACTCTTGCGTGGAGCAATAAATATTATTTCCCTATTATAGGATTTCCTCTTGCATGTCTATCCGAGCAATAAATATTATTTCCCTATTATAGGATTTCCTCTTGCATGTCTATCCGTCTCAGTCCCTGTTCTCCTCAAAGTGGACGCTATTCAACCCACAGACGACCTCCATTGCGATGCGACCCATCCCGAGTGGTATGTTGATCCAGCTAACATTTATTCTTCTCTCGGTGGCATCTCACTGGACACAGGGGTCGTTTTCTGGGATACGGTGGATTCTCCATGATTATCACCTTACCATGCTTCTTTCTCTCCGCCGCAGCGGCCTTCCGGGTGTGGAAAATGCATCTCAACAACCAGCGTTCTGGTTTCTCGCCTCGTCACCAATCGCGCTCGTATTTCAGTCAGGTTGGCGACCGAGAAGTCACCCCACACGCACTCACGAGCCCGATCACCTTCAACCCACGTCCTCTTGACCCTGAAACACCCTTCAACTCGCAATCATCCGAAGTTGCCCTCACGACGCCAGATGCAGACATGCCATCCATGGGCCGCCCCGGCGATAATGGGGATGAATCATCAGATCTTCCCGCGACCATTGACGATTATACCCACCCTCAAAAAATGCCTCCACAGTGGACGGTCACTGCTACGATCGATGAGGACGTGGACTTCAATGAGAGGAGGCGGACAACAGCCGTGACTAGTGAGCCACGTCTAATTCGGTGGTGATGGTGAGACTGAAAATGATGCCTATGTTTAGCATCCAGCCGTGTTGTGCCCAGTAAGCCAAACTTGATACCGGCCATCTGGCGAATGATTCTATTTCAGATGTATGTTCCATTAACTCGGTCATGAACCTGTGAATCTTGACGTGTTGCGCTGGGTCGTGATCGTAGGGTATTTTTCCTGATTGAATGTCTTGCTGCGACGTCGACCATTGTTGATGTTGCAACATCTCGGCCGACACCAACTGCATTTGGTTCACAGCACATTGCCCTCGTTTTAGTGGGGTGGGGACCTGCTGTGGTGTTCGGTGAGACAACATTTATGATCCTCCAGAGTTAGTGTGCGATGACACGGCGAATTTTAATCACAGGGCATCTACCAGCTGTTCGAAGTCAGCTGATCTTTTGGAAAAGATAGGTCATGGAGGTGTTTACTGAAAAATGTTGTGGACTACTTGGGCTTACCCATGGCGCGGATTTTATGATAGTCGTTTGACACTCTACTTAGAGACTCCTTGTGCAAGCTCTACTAATGCTGTTCTGAAGTGTACTGTACGAAAGATTGTACCATGTCGAGGATGATCGATTGACGCTCTGGTCGGCATTCCGGGTATACACTACATCTACTACTAGGGCAGTATCCCAGAGTGCAAGACCGCCGTGTTAGCGTCGAAAGTGTTGTCGATACCATATTATCGCAAAACCAATTGCAAAGAACCAACGATGATCGATGATCTGCCACTTGACGAGCGTCGGTAGCAATTCTATAATAGCTCACAAGCGATGACCGATGAGTGCAGCGCGAGACACTGTAGTACTCGTCACAGGAGGAAGCAGACTATTTGGTTATGCTAAGGCTAGATCTGGGCTTAGCGACGTCTTTTACCGCCCAGCTCTAGTCCCGGAGTTACTCGTGCATGTTCCACGCATACCATATCATCAACCGGTTCCCCGTGAAGTGTTTACCTACAGTAACATCATTCCCATGACTTCTGCATCTTTAGCTATTCGAGGCACTCTAGTGCACTGTCCTGCACTAGGGCACGTAGATATCCTCGAGGACCACCTTCTCTGTATGATAAACCTCCCCCATTCTCGTTTCACCCGATAACCCCCCTGACTAGTGATTGACGATCGTGGTTTCATCACTCATGCATCTCCGGCTTCTTCACAATCCTCAAGAAAGTACATTGACCAGCACGGATCCTCTATCAAGATCCTTCCAGCCGGGAGCTTCCTACTCCCGACTTTCTGTGACCTCCACCTCCATGCACCACAATTCATGTATCAGGGGACTGGTCTCGATCTCCCACTCATGCAATGGCTCGAACATTATGCCTACAAATCTGAGGAAGGCCTCGACGGCAATCTGGATCTGGCGAAGAGGGTTTATCGTCGGCTTGCCCAGCGCTTGATAGAAGTAGGTACTGGCGCCGTGCTACTGTTTGGTACCATCAAGACAGAAACGAAGTGAGCAACTCAATCATGCACCCTCTTAGAGGTCGACCTGATTGAATCCCCAAGCCTCGTCCTTGCTCAGGAGATGCAGAACGCGGGTTTGAGAGCATTCGTGGGGAAGCTGTCAATGGATAAGTCGTCACGGCCGACGTACATGGAGTCCAGTACCGAGAATTCATTGAAGTCCGCCGAGGATTTCATAGATAGGTGCAGAGCCTTGACGACAACACTCGACAAACATCGACGGTTGGTGGAGCCGGTCATCACGCCAAGGTTTGTACCCACGTGTTCCAACGAGTTGCTGTCGAAACTCGGGGAGCTTTCCCAAAAGACGTCCACGCGTATTCAAAGCCATCTTGCTGAATCTTACGAAGAAGCAAAATGGGTGAGGGATGAACGCAACCTCGAGGACCTCGAGGTCTTCAAGAAGGTACCCTTGCCGTCTTTCTGCAAATACCCTATACTCATTCGGTGTGATCCCAGCATAACCTGTTGAAAAGAGGGGCCGTACAGGCACATTGCACGTTTCTGAGCTCAGACGAGCTCGACAAGCTTGCGGCTAACCTGACGGCGGTTGCCCACTGTCCCTTATCCAACGCGTATTTCTCAGAGAAGCCGTTCCCTTTGCGCGAGGCCCTGGAGAAGGGAGTATCGGTTGGCCTTGGCTCAGACGTCGCGGGAGGCTATAGCATTGATATTATGAACAGTATGAGGCAAGCAGTTGCAACCTCTAGAATGCGCGAAGGTGCTCGCATTCTTGAATCCAAATCTATCTCAGGCACAGGTAGCGAGGTGAAGTCACTTGCGGTCGAGTGGAAAGAATCTCTCTTCCTGGCGACGCGTGGAGGTGCGCTGGCACTGGGTTTAGAAAATACTGGGGAATTTAGAGTCGGGGCATCCTTTGATGCACAGCAGAGTAAGTGTTAATCTAATCATAGATCCTCGGCGTTCATTGATGCGACTCTAGTCTCCGTGGTTGATTGGGAGAGTAAGGCGGGAGCCGGTGCCCTTGACTTTTTCGATCTCCATCCCGAACACAAACAAGTCACCATAGACATGATTGAGAAGTGGTGGTGCATGGGAGATGTCCGGAATCGAACTGCAATGTGGGTGCAAGGTCAGATACTTGGATAGCAATGAAGACCTGTGATGTACTAGTATGGCCTTGTTCAATGTATCGGTTATTTGTCCTTGTATGGCGACAGCCTCGAGTTCGTTTGGATTAGGAAATCGGATATGTAACTTGCTTTCATGGCCTTGACCGGCGCACATGGACATGAGTGACTCTCCACGTTCATCGACACCGTCCAGGTGTGGCACACCTCTCCCAAGATCACCATCCCCCATAACGATACCCTCGACTCCCAGACACGCTGCGTCCGCACCCACCCTCAAGGCTCATGTCTCCCCGTACGCTTCCCACTCCCCATACATCCAACCAAAGACGGGCTTCGAGAGCTCCGCATCGTCAGTACTTAATCTTGATATAAATGATGGTATTCTGGTGCACGACGTCGATGCAGAGGTAGAAACCAACGAAGAAACCATCGCGGTCGGCCAAATAGATGAATTCGCCGACGAGGAATCGAGGAAGGGTTTACGCGATCAACTAAGGCGCACGCTCAGCAAGAAGGAATATCAAGGTTGCTAGCATATTATTCCTGTGGTCGTATACGCGTTCTAAGTAAGTATAAGCTCCAGATACCCACCCACCAAAATCCCAGGCTTCGGTTGCCCCTGAGATCTCCACTATGATTGGTCGGTCATTCGAACCCAACACGTACGTTTATGCGTTGACTTTTAACTTAATCCTCAGATGGTCTACGTGGACCGTTTAAACGTCGGGAGTACTTTGTTCTTACTGATGCAGGCAAACCCGTTTTCGTAGGGTATGTTACCCTTTGTACAGTGGAAATAACGACAAATAAAACTTTTCTATCCCGTTCTCAGCAGTCCCAAAAGTGAAGATGAACTGTCTTCGACTATGGGCATTGTCCAGGCACTCGTGTCAGTCTTCATCGATGACGGGGACAAGCTAAGGTGCATCAACTCTGGCCCATTGAGGATCACATTCCTTCTTCGGTCGCCACTTTATTACGTGTGTGCATCTACATGGGGAGAACCAGAATCTGTCGTAAGTATGATATGATATGGGCTCACGCGGCCTTGGTGCCACCGAACTGATTCAAGCAAGACACGATCTCATCTAGAATATCTACATATGCAAATACTGAGCGTCGTCACAGCCTCTCAACTGCGACGGATATTCGAACGACGAACTAATTTTGATTTGCGTCGTTTATTGAGTGGTATTGATCATACATCTGGTGTTTTACTCGTTGGCTGTCTGATATCCTCCACAGGGACGGAACCTTTCCTATTTTCACTGCTTGAACGGTTAGAACTCGACCTTGCTATGGCGATGTCCTCGTTGCATTGTCTTCAGCTGGACTCTCAAACAAGGACTCGAGTTGCTGATGCTCTGGTACCTATCACAAAGATGAAAGTGCGTTCAGCTATCAATCACATTATTGTGGTCGTCACTCACGAGTTACTAGGATACTCTGTACATCATCCTTCTTGCACAAGGTCGTGTAATCACACTTGTGCGACCGAAGAAGCATTCAATACACCCAACGGGTTCGTGTCTCGTTGATCTGCCCTGGCTTTTGATTGCAGATCTTGTTTGACTAGACATCCATATCATTGTCAATACCATCCATGCACCCTCGATATTGAATTCTCCCGCGGCAGCGTCATGGATCCCAGTGTGCCTCCCAAAGTTCAATCCATCGGGCTTCGTGAATGCCTATATATCCTTCCTTCGCAAGCCAGAACGAACTCCGAACAACGACCCTGGTGGTCCAAGTGATAGATCAGAGCACGCTGGTGAAAGAGCAACAGATCTTTCTCAACGAAACACTTTGCTGGATGCAGGTATCGGTCTTGTGTGCATCAGTGGAGGTGGCGAATTCGAGACAGTCCGGGGGTGGTGTGATGTCGTTGCTGAGGTTCGTCGTTTGATCTCCCTATTTCGCTCGTGAAAGAATGATCCTCGTCCAGAAATTGAACAGCAGTGGTCTCCTTGATGCGATATCCGAAGCCGTAGATTCCGGGAAAGCAGAGTATTCTGTGTCCCAACTCGGCATTCCGGGATTGCGACACTTTGTGTATAAATCGAGACCTCATGTCCAAATCACGTTTCCTGTCTTTGAGGATCCTTACGAAGAACTTGAAGAAAGACGAAGGTATTCGTCGCAGCTTCGTGCAAGGCTTGAGATGCTCACATTACCTTAGAATCATGACGCTGTATCAGATAGTCTACGATGGAATTCACGCCAAATCTGCCCAATCTGGGCCACTCAAACTGCAGTACATTCGCACAGAGAAAGAGACCGTTATGGGCTGGGTCAGTTCTTTTCATCTGCAATCGATCTTCCGTTCATCTTGGAGTTCGCAGATAACCCAGCCGTTTGAGTTGTACATCGTTGCATCTCCCCGACTGCCGAAAACGGCAGTCATCAATGCTGCTAACGCGGTTACTCGGTGGGTAAAGAAGGAGGAAGGACAATTGTTTTTACGGGATGCACCAGTATTTTGAACATTGTGGGATACTGCAATGGAGTGTTCTCATGACAATATCTAGTGTTGCCGCGAAGTGAACTGAAGTGAACTCAAAGTGACACTTCGTTTGACTTCGATTTTATGAAGTGGGACGAAGTGCACTTCGAAGTGAGTTCGAAGTGAGAGAAAAACGGACCGGCATTTCCCAGCCAATTACATCGTGACTAGATAGTAAGGATAACTACTCATTTAGCTCCTCGAAGTTTCCCGTAGCAATGAGTTCACGAGCAGCATAATCAGTGATCTCAGTAATACTGTAGTCTAGTGGACTTGCAACGAGATCCGAGGTAAAAGAGAGACCTTCCTGCTTGTACTTGAACTTCAGAACCTCAGGCTGGAGTGCTTCCATCAGCTTCGGGGAGAGATTGTTCCGCCGAAGAGTGCAAGTTTCCTTGCTTGATGAAAAAACACGTTCACAAGGAACCGAGGACGCCTGTGCGGGGAGGATATCCATAGCAACCCGAAAGAGCAAAGGGTAGATATGTTCGTGCAGCTGCAACTGCGAGATGAGTGGATTGGATGCTGAGCCAGTATTAAACTACGCACCTCCCAAAATCGTACAAGGTCGGTTTTGCTACGTTCGGACGAGCTGTAAGTTGTTGGATCATCCGCTTCGTACCTGAGCAACTCGCACTCCGCCACCTTCTGGTCATTTGCCCGAGCGGATGCTTCCTGCTGCACAAGCTCTTCAGGTGAGAGGAGGGGACTGGAGAGAAGCCTGTCCTGCGAATGGCGAGGGCGTAACTTCACGGGGAAAAGGAATGAGGTGTGGGGGAAATGAAAAGTAGGTTCGAATGAGGTGTGGGGGAAATGAAAAGTAGGTTCCGGGATGTGGAGATGCAGAATATCCGTGCGCAGCTGGTGGATAATGCACATAAACTGGTGTTGGGTTGGAGCCAGCAGTGCCGGGGTAAAACGCAGCGTGATCGGGAGTGATCGACGGTGTTGGACCGACTGGAACAGGAAAGGCAACGGGTGTAGAGGGATTCTCATGAGGAGGTGCGCTTTCACTGGGTTCATAGTGTCGGATGACTCGCATCGTGCCAGGCGATGGAGGCGTTCGTTCGCTGGCTCATCCATCGTCGCTGTATTAGTATCCGCCGTTACCTAGGCACGATCTCAGGTCTGTTGAACGGGGGGGCCTCGTGGACTAGATTGATCATGGTATTCGTTCGTAGCTATACATGTAGTATCGGAGACATGGAATTAACTTTGGTAGTTGGCCGACGCTCTCCGACATGCCCGCTCGCGGTACCAATTGTTGCTTTGCAGATGGGAGAGTCTTACTCGTTCTGTTGCTTGTTGCAACGCCACACTTCGATGTCACTTCGATGTGGATTATAGTTCACTTCGCTGTCACGAAGTGCTGAATTGTGAATCGAAGTGAAGTAGACTTCGAATTCAGTTCACTTCGACTGCAACACTAACAATATCTTTCTTTGGGTGAAGTTGGAGAGCTTGGGGAGCTTGATTTACTAGTCGCCGATCACGTGACCCACAAATGAATTTGAAATTGAATTTTGTGGTATGACACGCAACGGACTGGAGCAACCAAGGAGCAACTGAACGATGTCCTTTGCACTACAACCATCCCTCCGACGCCTCACTCAAGCGTTTGTGAGGTCCTTTCAGAACAAGGCTGCCCTCAGACCTGCACCACCTCGACGAGGTACGTTCCTCACCCCCAAATACCTGAAACCGCGACGCTCACACATGATGCACTAGGTGATATTACGACTCCCCAAGCGTTCCTGTCCGCAATTGGGAGATCTGCAGAGAACAAGGTCTCCATAGAGAGCTGGGAAGCGTTTTGGCGTACGTCAGGTCACGATCTGAGGAAGGCCAGTGTCCCTGTAAAGGATCGGAGGCAAGTCTCAAATTCTGCTCCCGCGCATGTTCGTTTTTTTAAACTTTCTATAGATATATCCTCTGGTGCATGGAGAAGTACAGGCAAGAGCTACCGATTCAGGACTTTGCTCATGAACCACGGCCAAAGAAGAAGATACGGGGGTAAGTGCAATTATCGAATGAACTCGGCACGCGCTCATTGCTCTCCTAGACGAGGTCCACGTATTCAGAATGGCAAGCTCATACGGTCACGCCGACCACGGTGACAGACTGCCTGTTCGTACATACAGCCTTCGTCGATTAGCAACCGAGTTCCTTACTTTCACCGTGCAAGCTCTGGCTGAGCATTATTCCAGGGGTAATGCATGACCGATATTGGAGTGAAAATTGCTTGTCCGCATCCGCATGATATGCCCAGGCCCGCACGAACATGGTCCAAGCTGCTTGTATCCCGCGATCAAGATGATCCTGTGATGGCCAATGTCTGATTGGCGCGGAAGCAGACATTCGGCCAATCCCGCCTCCACGTTGCAACTTAGAAGTGGGATTGGGTTGACTGTGATATGATTCTGATCGAATGCCACAGGATAAGCCATGCAAACAAATGCTGCGAAGGCCCTTGGGTACCTGTCATAGGGCAGTGTAGCGGTGAAAATGGGGTAGGACGGGCCAAGGGCCTGGTTGTATAAGGAGGGGATATCGGGTAAGCCACGTGGCGACCACTTTACATTGTCACATTCGCACGGCTGACTGCCTTTTGTTCTTACACGCGCCAAGTTGTCGGACCCTCCGCTCTTAATTAGCCGGCTTCTGCGCAACAAGGCTGCCTCGATGTGACCTGTGTCGAGGGTACTTCGTCGGAGTTACCACAAAGAACAAAAACGAGGTCGGCAACGCGGGCGAGCAGACATGAAAGAAAGAGATCGCCAAACCTATATAATCACCCTCATACTTTCATCTCCGCAATATCCCATCTCGCCATGGCCTCTTCAGTCTATCGCCGCCAGTCAATGGCTCAGCTCTACGAGAAGCTCCGTGCTCAGGATGACGCAGACGATATGGCCTGGCTAGCCCAGTTCAGCCCAGAGGACAAGTTCAACGAACCATACATTCCAGCTGTTCGTAGTCCAGCAGCTCTGTCCTCTATCTCATCTGCTTCTACATCCAACTCCTCTCCCCCTTCTCCGGGTAATCTCGATCTAGACAGTGAATCCATCTATGACCACTATGATCTGGACTCGGACTCGGACATCGATTCTGAACCCCTCTCGCTTGACTTGCCGCATCCAGAGTATGGAGTACCTGCATATCCATCTTTGATTTTGTTCGTACATTCCTGTTCATCGTTCGTATTCGCACTGTCTGATACCAAGGTAGCCAGCCCCATGACCTCGCTGACGCAACGGAGCCCATGGATTCTCCATATGTTCCTCCAGAAAATGACATATCTCCCCTTGAACCGATAACCACCCCCGGATCCGCTGAAATTCAGTCACCACCTACACCTCCTCTCCCCTCCCCCAAGAAGCTGGCTGTCTCCCCAGCAGTCGACTTCGCTTCTTCCACTGCACTTCATCGCACCACTCGCTACGCGCGAAGTTCGTCCACGAAACGTGGTACACCAACCTCGTCCATCGACTCGAATGAAGATTCTGAGAGCGAAGGCAACGGGACTGAAGACGAGTATATTCCGTCTCCCTCCACGAGCTCTAGAAAGCGTCGCCGGGCTACTCGCTCCCTGCCGACCACTACTGTTACTGCATCACAAAAAGGTGGCAATGAAACTCCACCTATCAAGCGCCCTCGTCATTCTCCGCTCCCTCGGAACGTGCAAGCCGTCTCAGGCGCCATCCCTGACTCCCCTGCGGCGAAGAGTAATCAATGGGCCTGTCCCTACTGTAAATGGGTTCAGCGCAACCACCGCACCCCAGATCTCAAACGTCATATTCGCACTCATACGCGACTTCAACGCCCCGCGCAATGGATTTGCTGCGGTGTCCTTTTGAAGGATGCCGAAAATTACGATCTCCCAGCGGATGCCAAGACTTATGTTTGGGGAGGCGAGACGATGATTGGGGGCTGTTGCAAGGAGTTTAGTAGACGAGATGCACTCAAGCGTCATCTCGACAACGACCATATTACGTGCATCGGCAACTTCAGCGCCTTTGCCGACATCTGTGATGATGATGATTAGCTCGTATGTACATCCATCACGCCTTTATGGTGAGTGTTTATGATCCCATCGAAACTACGACACACCAGCTGACATTTGAACCGCAGATTTCCCCATTTTTTCCTCAACTGTAGCTGCTACCTACTTAGACGCAAATACCTTTATAGCTATAGGCTGTATCAGCGGTGTCACTTTTATCCTTTGTTCTGTACCAACCATCTCTAGGAGGAGAGTTTGTTATACTCGCTTATATTATCGGAGGATTGTACCGAATCATTACTATTACTACCCACTTTTCGGCAATATGCTCAACCTTCAAGTTGCAATGCGGACCGATCTGCTGACCGAGATATTGATATAACTCTCCATGCCTTAGATCTGTTGAGTGTACAGAAACTCAATTTCGATACGGTGTTGCGGTTGGGTGGCATTGATTGGTTGGACGCGACTTGAACATATTACTACTGGTTTTGGTTACACAGCGCGTGATAGACGCGTTGATCAACAACAACCTCTGTGCCGACAAAGAATAGCTCGCTCAACGCCGTGTACGACGAGGGCGACAATGCCTAAAACCACGTCGAGAGCTGTTCCGAGTTGTCGTTTCTCGACTGAACCACAACGAGCCCTGTTGACCCCTTCTGCGTCACCCTCCGTGGGACCACCCGATCGACCACCCGCCAAACGAGCCCGGTTCAGGAGCACGCCATCCTCTTCCGTCTCTGCCACTCCGTCCGCCTCGAACGAGTCAACGTCTTCTACGGACGTCAATTCCGCTCGCAGAGCATCCACCCTCCGCGTTCTAAATGTCTGGGCTCAGCTCGCAGAACGCTACAATAAACGCCTCGATGAAGACGACATAGTCGACCTGCACAGCTGTGCGATCATAAGAGACCGTGGCGTGCTCAAAGGTGCTTCTAGGGACTATCATTTCGGTCATTTCTCCCAGGCCGATGACGACCAGGATTTTCCGGACGCAGAACAGGATCAGGAGGATAGTGAACAGGACGACGATGAAGACGACGAGCTTAACACACTTCCCCCTAGCGAAGCTAGCACCTACGACGACCCTCCAATCTCGAAGAAAGATTTACTACGTGGTGTGCCACCTCTGTCGACGGCCACTGACGCGGATGACCTCGCGGAGTTCTTGGAGGCAGAAAAACGGAGGAGGGAACTTGCAGGGGATGCGGAAGAAGAAGAAGAAGACGAAGAAGACGAAATGTCTCCGGAAGAACTAGCTGCTTTGAGGGAGGCAATGGAAGAAGAAAGACAGAAGAACGAAGCTGCGATTGCTGAGCACGTCGAAGCTGTATTATCAGCAAATGCTCCTCAGGAAAATGAAGCCGATGCTACGCCAAAGCGTGCTTCAACTCGCCCTCCGGAATCGGACCCCGAATCAGAAGATGAACTAGCTGTCTGGACGCACGACGAGTCTACCGCTGTTTTCCCAGTCTCCCCAACTGAACCCGAGGAGGATGAATCGGATAAAGAATTTGAATCCATCCTGACGCGCCCTCCTCCCCGTCGACCACGCTCTCCGGTCGTCTCTCGGACACCCGAAGTAGTTATCATTCGGAAAAAGCAGCGGTCCGTCGCGAAAGAGACGAGTGCTAAGCCGCCTGACGATAAAGAGCTAGTTGAGGAGGAGGTTGGTCGTCCTGCCCCGGAAAAGAAGCATAAAGGCAAGGAACGGAGTTTGGATGAAGACGATGGTCGAGCAACCGCGAAACCCAAGCCCTCGGAAGCTCCACCGCGAGGGAAAAAGCGAAAGCGCGCTCCATCATCCTCGATAGCTGATGACCAAATGCCACATCCCCCAGGTGGGTATTCATCTACTGGGTTACGTTGGGCTGCGGGTATTGGACCATTGATGCTGATGTGTATTTAGCAGAGCCGAATAACGTTACGCTAGATCATGATGATTCGAGTTCGGTCATACTCCCGCAACCAGATAGCCCGAGATTGACTTCAGGCAAAGATCGAACAACCCTAGGTGTGTGGTCTCACAGTCACTTCTCTCCGTCAAATGACTTACCCTATCCCTCTCTCAGCTCGATTCGAGTTTCCCATTGCAGGTCCTTCGCGCTCAGCGTCTTCATTTACTTCTGCGTCTAAACCTCAACGACGGACTTTCCCCTCCCCAGAATACACACCCCTTGATTCTGAACCCATTGCACCCTCCTCACACGAGTATGAATATAACACTGCGTCATTCTCCAGCTCCCCTCTCCCTTTCCCTCTTCTCCATCATGCGCGACACCCTCCTCATCCTCCCCCTATCTATCCTTCACCTCACCCAACAACGCCAGGTCCATCGCTTCCTGGACACCCACCCCCGCCCATGGATCCTGTACAAACTCAACAAGCCCATTACCTGTTGGCGCAAGCGATGCATCAACTTTCCTACATCATGTCTGCCATGCCTCCTTATGCCACATACCCATCTAGTCCAGGTCAGCCATGGCCTCCACATCCTGCATACAGTACTCCACCTCCTCACCACCCATCGAACCTACACGGCACTCGAGCTTACCACGCACCGTCCTCAAGTCTCTCTCACTCTGTATTACCGCCATCATCTCCTTCTGTATCTCCTCCTGTTGAAGAACCTCGTTCTCGGAGTCGAGGACGAAGTAAATCTCGAGGAAGGCGAGTGTCATTCAAACTCGACGACGAGGATAACACTCGTGGCCCACAAAATACTATCCATCCCGAACTCTACGATAGCCAACAAAAGGCACACAAACAGGTTCAGGATCCAACGCAGGTGAAGGGGAAAGGAAAGATGTCGGAGCCGTCCAACAACTCTCTGCGGTTAGAAGACGACTCGAGTGATGTCCCTCTACGAGAGATTTCTAGGGGAAGGACGCCTGGGCCACCTGACCGCGAAAAAATCCACAAATCGCGGGGCAGGTCACTAAGTCGCCGGTAGCAAGATCTATGCGACGAAATGTTATGGTTATACATTTAATTTATGTGGACGGCGATACCGAAACTGTTTTGCTCTCCTAATCCACGATGGTTTGCTACACCTCCGCACTCGAACTTCTAGAGTAGCGACTATTGTATCCAGAGACCCTCGATTATATACCAGGTGTCCCGCAGTGCTGTATGAATCGATGCTTTTGTTGTATCCATGAATTCTGACGTACAAAAAGCGCTGTGCCCGACTTGGAGAGACTTGGCGGACTCGGTCAGGAGCGCCAGTCGCCATCTTTCTCCTCGCCCGTGATTCAACTGGGGCTTGTTCTGGATGAGCAGAAGTTGTTCTCCTCTTTTGTGACTTCGTAGCTAGCTGGCTTGTTGGATAACTAGCGTCATCGGACCCATACATCCTTCCGGACAACCATATACGCTAGGATGTTACGGGGACCAATCGCGTCGTACCTCGCTGCGTTATGGGCAAGGAGTTTGAGTTCGCCGACGGACTCCCGACAAATGATCAGAGAATTTGGACTCTTGAGATATTGTGTGGGGCGGGGCCAGGACTTTGAGTCAGAGTGTCATTTGCTCGATGGTGTCGACTACGGTGGGGTCAACGGTTCTGGGTGCGGATGGCCCGATGCTAGTGAAACAGAGGGTTGTTCTCATAGCTTCCACGTATCACCCACGGAACATGATCCACCATCATGAAGGCTTCCCGAAATTGGCCTGTCCGAGAATCACATTGCGTTCGAGAGACTCCCGATAGATTTGCTAGCCATAGTCTCTCACCCACCTCCCGGATCGCTCGTCAACGTCGCGAGCGCTTCTCGCTCGCTACGGAGGGCATCTTTGCGAACGAGTACTGCGCACATGCCTGGAGGATTCCCATTCCGACTCGACCGCCTGGAATCGAAAACGGTCAAGGGAATGTCGACTACGACCATTTGGCTTACCCAGCCTTCAAATGGAATCCGTACGGTCAGAAAGTGCAAGGTCTCCTGAAGGCTACTGGATTGGGAATATGTTGGGCGGTGTGCGCGGTCGGGATCAATGCACAACCGTCGGCGTATATAGAACACGGCATGAGTGAGTTGTGGATTTGTCTAGCGTGTAAATTAGAATTGTTGTCCAGAAAAGGTCCAGTAGGATTGGTTAGCATGATTGTTGGGGAAGTCTCTGGCAGTCGCGTCGCCCATGCGCCTCTTATTTACAATGTAAAATGGTCCCAAGAGGCACAAAGGAGTGCCGAGACGAGAGCAGGAATATGGTGATTGCTTCCATCGCAAAACCTGTGAACACTGGCCCAGACACCCCAAGGGTCAACGAGAAAAGTTTGATCTCAAGAGCGTTCAGAACCCGCAACCGTGTCCTCTGTCTTCTTAACAAATCGTTTGGGCATCTCTTCCATTACCCTTGCTAGTTTGTGACGTTCAGCTTGCAAGTTTTGTTGACAAACGGTCCTGGGAGGAGTCAGTCGAGTTTCGAGAGACTTCATCGTCGGACACATACCAGGAACCCAAAGAGATAAGCATGAACGTCCCAACAGCCCAGTTAGAGGCGACGAACGGGCCTAAGTGGTCAAAAATGAGAACCCGTAGAAGGAAGCATCAACCGAACGCGTACTGGCACTCATGGCCCGAATGAACCCAATACCCGCCCCACTGGCAATTCCACTAAGCAGACTACTTCGCGCACAAGGCATCTCCCCAAGTCGCTGAAAGTCATCAACCACCGATATTCGCTAGCTTCGCAAACAGCTGAGGTTACTGAAACGTTCCACCAGGGAACTACGCACCTTGAATGCGACCCATACGTCTTGCCAGTAGTTACCAGTCGTCTCTGTTTTGTAGATCGGCGGCGGTCGTGAACCTTCCGCGACCCTGTGTGTCTCATTGGAGGGATTGTCGCCTGCTGACATTGCGCAAGGTAATAATAGAGCCAGTGGCATCAAACTCAAATGCAAGCATTTACCATTTCCTCACGTGATCACTAGTCCCCCTATCCGTCTTGACCACAGATCATCACCACTCTCGCGGTGCTCCGAAACTGAAAAAACTCAGTCTACACGGCCTGGAACCCTGGAGAGTCCTGCTCGATTTTATATACCTATTCAGCTTTTCGAGTTGACAGATATCGTCCTCTGTGACCTGTTCTCTCCATCTGCTCCGTCGCCGTCGTCGTCAAACACGAAATCTGACCAAGACTTTTGAGAGCGACGTCATCATCCAGCTCGCCAACATTTCCCTGACAGGAAGATGTGGAGAAATTCGCCTTCTACAAGCGTACGCGACAGTTTTGTAGCGGGCAAGTATGAGGAACTGGTGTATTGGACATTGGTGTTTTCTGCAATTCGGGAGATGCGAGTTGAATTCTAAATGGCCTTGAAATGGCCGGTGCCAGCTCTGGTGCTCCGGCACGGAAATTCAGCCCACAGACCGACTCTCCTCAGAATATCTTTGATGAGACAATCACATCCGTCATACGGTGTATCCGGCGGCCCAAATGCCGTGATATGGCGTTGAGGAATCCGGTTTAGGTGCCTGGTTCAGCATCACCTTCCGTAAAGAATTATTATGGCTCTCTCGAAGTGACAGATCTAGAAACGTGTGCCCGGTTTGGGTAATAATAAAACGGGTCATTTAAACTCACTTGCGCCGATTAAGCAAAATAATTTAGGTTCTGGTTGCCTGTCTCTCAAAGACAGCCTTCCGTTTCAGAAAGATGGAACGAAGCGGAGATCAGGTGAAATTCTTCGCGCCCCGTACGCCCGATGGAGTTGAAAGGCTTCTCGAGGAAATAAAGATGTAATTGACCCAAAGGCGTTAGGTAGGAGAGTTCTATGATCGAGGCATTTATAGAGAGCAAATTACCACTGGGATATTACTTACACAGGCGATAATTAACGTGCTGCTCGTTTTCATGGTTCGGCGAGAGATCACGATCCGCCTAGGCGGCCGCGTACTTGTTCTACGGCACGATACATGTCCGCTGCTGCGGATTCAGGAAGGCCAAACATTTCGAGAATCCGGGGTATCGCCTTGCGTGTAAGGAGGATACGGTCCGATGGTTGGTGATCGCTACTGGTTGATGGAGATACCCCTGGCAGGGGAACGGCATCCGTTTGCTCAGAAATTCGGCTTTTCTCCGAGGATGCCGATGCTTGAGAGCTCGATGGGAGGTTTTGGGAGGTTCGGGACGAAGCGGAGAAAACATATAGTTCATCGAATTGTGAGCTTGGTTTTGGCTCGATCAGGCCGCGATTGAGGAGAGAGTATAGATATTGGGAGGATCTATAAGCTGCGTTCACGTACGAAAGATTTACGAGGAAGCAACACGTGCGTTATTAGTGCACAGGGCATGAAAGAGAGACTGGCTTACCTCTATAGTGTGACCACGATCTCCAAACACAATAGAAAAAGGGCAAATTGGGTATCAGTGCTGAAGAGCATTAAAGGCGGGTGCGTCGGAATGGGAAGCAAAGGTGAGACTTAAAATGAGCGGAGAACAAAGGGTACCCACGTATCAGCATGATAGGTGTGGTCAGAGGGGCGAGGAACATCCAGAGATAGAAACCTCTTCGATGCTGGGGTTCGCGTATTTCCAGAAGTGCTTGTAGGTGGGCGAGCGATGGATGGGTGGCGCATCGCGAGTCATTGGCAGAAGTGGAAAATACAGGAGGATAGATAAGGGGTATCTATTTGCGAAAGACACGCCAAACTCTGAACACTAGGGCGAAGAGGAATGGAGCCTACCGTTGGAGACGAATGAAGTCCTCCACTGTTCTTCTGAGCACCTTGGACTTGTTGACTCGATGCGTTCGGGGGTACAGCAGGACCCAACGATGGGTCAACGCTCTTCAGTGCCAGCTCCTCAAAGTCTATTCGATCAGCTATGCGTTCACCTAACTCGTAAGTTCGTAGCTATCTCGCGTGAATTAGGCTTTAGCTCACTCGCGACACCCTGCGAGGACCACACACACCTTCCAACTGCCTTCCGGTGCTTTCCCGAGGTTGGCCCATGTGTTTGAAGCCTTTTCCGTCAACATCTTGAGTAGTCTTTTGCCCCCAGAGAGTTCTCCTGGTGTACGATCCGGGGAGACGAGGTCAAAGTGGTAGAAGACCAACATTCTGTTGGCATTAAAGACGGAGTGTGGTTTCAACTTTGCATCTGGATGTGCCTTTGCCCTCGCGAGAGGAAGTGCGATGATACGCATTGACTGGGCCCTGTTCTGTAGTAAGTTCATCGTATGCAACTGGCGGGTCAAAGTCCGTCGGGAGACAAGGTAGCGAGCACGTGATCTAGTGGGCGTCGATGGTCGTGCTGGTGTTTCAACGCAAGTTCACCAACTGCCACGATGAACTCTCCTGATCCAGGCTCGCCCATATCCACCGATACTTCTGAATCACCACCCCCAGATGACTTCCAATTCTCAAACCGTGATCAGCAACAAATCTTGAGTCCCGCCGACCCTAGGCTCAGTAACATCCAGTCCTCATTTCCTGCATCATCAACATCGGGTTCCTCGAAGCGTCGCCTCCCCGAAAGATCCTCCCTTGAACAGTCACGTCGTGACCCCAAGTCTAGGAGACGAGAGGATGTCATGGGCGCAGCGAGCTCTTCGAGGAGAATGATGGTCGAAGGACAGGGTGGCCACATGGTCGGCGGTTTTGGCGGGCCTATGGGAAGCGGCCCGTTCCTGTCGAGAGGGGACTACGGCTTGCGCCGGGACAAGGAGGAGCTGATTGATCTATCTTTGGTAGAGCAGCTAAGGCAAGGTCAGTCACGATGGCTTTCGGTGGCTCCTCGTCCCAATCTTCTTATCCCTTTGCTGGTCAGACTTCGGAGATCCATTTCTGGATTCTGGCCTGAAGCATCTCAGCTAATCGAACAACTACTGGTGGGTAGCATCGACAAAGCGAACTCGACTGTTCCGCTTACCCGTCGACGGTAGCTCTCCCCACTATCCTGTCTCTGAACAGTCTCTGAACACATCACGATCACGAACGCAGTTAATTACGTATTAAGAACGTAGCACGTACAACCCTTGTTCAGTTCTTTCTCTGAATTCCCCCCAAACCATCCATGCTCATTGCGATGAGCGGTACCGTGAGGCACCCAATGGGCACGATGCGGACTCCGATGCATTTCGCCGGACCCAGCTTATTGCTATTGGAACGGCTGTGACTATGCTCTTGGATATTTGTAGGGATCCCAAACTTGCTTTGCTCTTTGTGAACTCGGAACTGCTAGCGACTGTCTCACCTGACTGCTCAATCCCGAAGATATGCCGTTATCCAGATCACATATAGCGAGCTTGTCCACTTGCCGGTTCTTACCCCGCATTCCCCAGCCTCCCTGATACTCGATCGTTTGGCCACCCCAAGTCCAAGATGGTTCGCCAGTACAAGCATCTTACACGTTCGTTGTTTCTTCCTATCCTCTACATCGCATACTAATATGTCTATAAACAGCTGAGCAAGTTGACTTCTTTATGGAGAATGGTTTCGTCGTCGTGAAGAACAGCTTCACGAAAGAGAAGGCTGCAGAATGGACCGAGAACATCTGGGTCCGTCTCGGCCTTGACCCGAACGACAAGACCACTTGGGATAGAGAACGGATCCACATGCCACATCACAAGCGCGAGGACGTGGCGACATTTGCCCCTAAGGTATGTTCAGCCTGAACGTCATGTTCTCCGCCTCATGCTGTTGTAGGTGTGGGAAATTATGAAGGAACTCCTCGGTGGCGAGGAACGCATCGATCAATCCAGCGGTTCCTGGGGTGATTCCTTTATCGTGAACCTTGGCACAGATGCCCTCGAGAAGGTCGATACTGTCGACCCCAAAGACCTCGACAATTGGCATGTTGACGGCGATTTCTTTGTATGTCCTTATTCAACGAATGTTCGCAGATGACTCATCAACCATACAGGTCCACTACCTCGATTCCCCAGAACAAGCTCTGCTAGTCATTCCCGTCTTTTCGGACATCAAGCCCCGCGGGGGAGGCACTTTCATCGCCCCCGAGGGTATCGACATGGTTGCGAAGTACTTGGCCGCCCACCCTGAAGGTGTTCTCCCAACGGGCATGTCTTTCACCCCGTCCACCTCCACCTACGCCGACCCCAAGGATGACCCTGGGCACTATTCCCACCTCCAAGAGGTCAAGAAGTGCACCAAGTTCTTTGAGATTACCGGCGAAGTCGGCGACGTCATTCTCCTTCACCCTCTCATGCTGCACTCGGCCTCGAAGAACCAGCTTCGTATCCCTCGTATCATCACCAACCCTCCCGTTTCAGTCAGGGAGCCATTCAACTTCAACCGGGAGAATCCTGATGATTTCAGCTTGGTCGAGAAAAAGACTCTCAAAGCTCTCGGCGTTGACCGGTTTGATTGCAGGATAACGACGGAACGCAAGAGGATAATTGCTAAGGGCAAAGCAGCCAAGGATAAGCTGAAATTGGATGAAGAGAGGAGGTTGGCGGAACTCGCTGCCAAGAAACATATGGCTGCCGGGATTTCTTCGTTGCCTGCTCCCATCTCTGTTGCTTGAATGGTTCTATGTATGGCGTTATGTTATCCAAGACCTGTCGTATATACCTTGTATTGTCAAAAGTCAATTCAGAGCCTTTCGATCGTCAACAATAAGTAGCGGGTATAACGTTGGGTAGAACATGCTAGTTCCAAAATCTGGGCTCACCCCCACAAAGTATCCGAAGCGATTGAGACAAGCACAGAAGATTCCGTCCGTAGTACTAAAAACACTTCAACGCCGCTCTCCCATCGTAAGACGAAATGACATGGCGAATACGGGTGCTGTTGTGAGACCCATGGCCAACTGACAACCCCGCAGGTTGCTCAGTTCTCCCCCTCATCTAAGATGTAGATCTGACAGGCTAAAATGGTGGATCCGCCCAGGTACCTTTTCTGATGAGACCTTAAATTGATTGATCCGAGAATGTGGACATGTCTCATAGGCTTCCAGGTCATGCGTACACAATGTTAATGGGCATCCTATTTTATCCGCTCGAGGTTTCGTGTTGGTCTCGTGGTCACGGCAAACATACAAACGGACAACCGTCTCAGATTATCACCCAAGTTCCCTGCCTAGAAGGACTTTCGAGTACAGAACTAACCCCAATCACTCTCAGGCCAACGATTGAAATTAGTATTCAGTCCGGTCAAAGTTGCTTGAGCACCTAAGAGCAAAGATGGTTAGGGAATACAAGTACCTTACCCGTACGTCCCAAATATGCAATGTCATTCAACTGAAGGCTTGACGTTGGAGTAGCTGAACAGGTGGACTTCTTCATGGAAAATGGCTATGTTGTGATCAAACAAGCCTTCACCAAAGAGAAGTCAGCCGACTGGACTAAAAAGCTTTGGATCCGTCTTGGATTTGACCCCAATGACAAATCAACCTGGCCCACAGACAAGGATCGTATTCATATGCCTGTACACAACCGGGAAGCTGTCAAGATATTTGCGCCAAAGGTATGAAGTACATGTACGATGACGAACCCTGGACTCAGACGTTCATAGGCTTGGGGAGCAATGACAGAACTCCTTGGGGGCGAAGATCGTATCGCCGAAAACAGCGGTTATTGGGGTGATTCTTTCATCGTCAACCTGGGCTCAGAAGAATTGGCGCGTCAGTCGGAATCGCTTCGCCCTCCTGAACTTGATAACTGGCATGTCGATGGCGACTTCTTCGTAAGTCCCTCCCGATAAGAGACATTGATAACTTGAGTGACACGCTCGACGCACAGGTTCACTTTCTCGACTCCCCTGAACAAGGCCTCCTTGTGATTCCTATTTTCTCGAATATCCAACCCCGTGGTGGCGGAACCTATATCTGTCCCGAGGGAATCAACTTGATCGCGAACCTCCTCGCCTCGCACTCCGAAGGAATGTTGCCCAGCCCGGGTCTCTGGCTTACTCCCTCGAACACGAAGTATGCCGATCCAAAAGAGGATCCCGGTGCCTGGTCCCACCTGGAGGAGATCAAGAGATGCAACAACTTCGTCGAGGTGACTGGGGAGATCGGCGACGTCGTGCTCTTGCACCCACTGATGCTGCACTCTGCGTCCAAGAATCACCTCCGCATTCCAAGAGTCATCACAAACCCACCCGTGGCATTGAAAGAACCTTTCAACTTCAGCCGAGAGAACCCAGATGATTACAGTCTGGTCGAGTTGAAGACATTGAAGGCTCTGGGTGTCGACCGATTGGATTACAAGATCACTACTGAACGCCGTGAGGTCGTACCCGAGAGAGTGAGGATTCAGCAGAAGATGTTGGAGGAAGAGAAGAAGAGGCTTGCAGACCTTGGTGCAGCGAACCACCAATCGGCCGTGACTTCCCCGGTGCCCATCTCGGTAGCATAGTTTTCCATGGTATATGTATAGTTTTTATACGTCTCATCCAATCACAGCAGACTCCCGAGAATGATGAGGAGAAGTCGGAGTGGTTGTAATGTGGAAAGAAACACAGTTGCACCCGGCTACAATGTGAGTCGTGCAAACAAGTGCAGTGGTGCCAATTTCAAGTACGAACCTGCATTCGCCGCTTCCGTCGAATTCCGACTCTACAAGTACACGTTTGCTGGCGAACACCAGTAATAGCCAGGTCAACGGACCCGTATTGCTAACATTTGACTGCGCACAGCGGCCATTTCCCCTACAGTTGCCAGTTAGACTCGGATGTCTTCTAACGGACTTCAGAATGTTATCGGGATGGCTCTCGCAATGGGAGCTGCATCTTACATGGTCGGTCTAGCGCCGTTGTCCATGTCAATCTCTAGTGCGTAATCAAACAAGCATAGTCTAGATACCAGACGCGTCTAACAAACCTCGGAAGAAAAGCATCTATCCATGTTGTCCCACCTCGGGACCGGTCTCCTCATCGGCACGGCACTTGGGGTGATTTTTCCCGAGTGAGTTTCAAACCAAAGATCAGTTCGTCAGTGATATTGACCATCACAGGGGCATCGAAGAACTAGTGACTGGTGCTCACGACCAAAGCTCTCACTCATTTAGCATCGGGTTCCCAATCTTGCTTGGGTTCGCCTTCATGTTTCTTGTGGAAGAATACGTGTCTCCACACACACAACCACTCCATTCGTCACCATCTCAGTCGGGCGAGCCTATTTTCGCTGTCAACCTGGAAGAACTAGAGCATCAAGAACAGGGACTCCAAAACCATACCCATCCCGAAAACCCCTCTCAACATCAATTCAAAACAGGCAGCACCCAACGAGCCTATTCGCTGACACTCGGTTTGATCGTCCATGCGCTCGTCGATGGTTATGCCTTAGGTGTCTCTGCGTCAAGCACGCATTCGCCCCATTTATCCTTCATTGTATTTGTAGCGATTATGATCCACAAAGGCATGCGTTTTAATCTTCCCCGTTTCGTGAACTAACCACAAACGAACTAGCACCGACTGCACTTGCTTTGACTGCCTCGCTTCTTGCCAATTCGCTCCCCGTGACGAATTGCAAGAAGCATCTGCTCTACTTCAGTCTAGCCACTCCCGTGAGCTCGATTTTATCGTATGCCGTCTACGCTATCCCCTCCGAGAACGCCACTGGTCGGCCCGGCGGTCCCCTTCTGTTCAGCGTAAGTCATTCGATAAGAATCTTTTCGACTTGTCTCCAGTAGACCAAACCAAATCTGTAGGGTGGCACGTTCCTGTATGTGGCTGCGGTGCTACAGCCCGTATCTGATCATGCACGAGAACCATCCGAATCTCTCAGCGAGGTTAGTAAATCCGTTCGTAACGCGCTACTCGTGGGTGGGATGTTCCTTCCTATGCTTCTTAGTCGGTTGGTGGTGCACGCGCACTGAGAAATATAGACCAATGTTCCTTGAATCCTTCGTCGCTTAAGTGCAGGCGGCATGGCGTCCATTAGCGCTCGAGTATAATTAGCTAGAAGCGAATTCTTTCGGATAGGTGTTCGGGAGGCGTGTGCGTGTTTGAGATCTATTCTCCATCGATCCATGTCGTCGGCGGGGACAGATTCAGAAAGTGAGCGGGACTCAACCCCTCCGCCGCCACCGAAGCGCGTCCGCCAGTCCGATTCGCCAAAGACCGTGACTGGCGGCAACACTCATGTCAAGAACGTCACCAACATCCCCACCAGTTCTACTTCTTCTACCTCCACTTCGTCGTCAGTGATGATGAACAACCCATCTGATTTGCCTCCGCTCTCGGTCTCGATACTCGGCGTCGAGCCATTGGACGATTTCATAAGGGAGATCGCAGATTTCGTACACCATATGATCATGGCGAGGCCTAACTTGGGTCCTGACGCCAAAGTGGAGGTCGAGGCGAAGCTTGGTATCCTCAGAGACCGGGTCAGTGGTCAGAGACTCGCTGTGCCGGTGCTAGTGGAGACGAGTGCGTGTTTTGAAACGCCTTCGACGCGAACGCTGATTTGTTGACGCCTCAATCTACGCAGTCCTGGTTCCAAAGGAGATCGACCTCCGTTTTGAATCAAACATGTCTGCCGTTGGTATCTAATTTCTATTTACCTCCGAATGACTACTTTTCAACCAACGAGGATACTCATGTCCGTGTGTTTGATTTCTAGATGCAACACAGACATTTCAATACCATCCTGAACGAGCTTCAACGCAAGTCTTCAGAACCGTCGTACCCAGCGTCTCCGCTCGAGTATAGGCACTTCAAACTCGTAGACTCGTTCTACGCGCCCGACAACCCGCGCGAGAGGGAAAAGATTCGGGTGACGCGTGACGAGAAGAGTGGGTCGGTCATTGAGGTCACGAAGAAGGTGAGATTGGGGGATCTTAACATTTATTCACCCAAGAGGGCTGCCGATTGGAGGGTTAGCGTTAGTTTGGAAGTTCCAGGTAAGGTGGACTCCGAGGTGGTGACCGCAAGCATTGATGCATTTATTCATAGTTCCCCATCCAGTGGGGACACCAACGCACACGAGAAGAAAGGACAGGATCTGCTACTCGCATGAAGAGTTTAATATTGACCTGACCCAGGTAATATCCACCGCTAGCCCTAACAGTCCGGTGAGTGTGATAGTTCAAGACCATCCCGTGGTTCATCGAACCGTCTAGCAGCCCGAGACGCTACACGAGTTGGAAGTGGAAATTGCACGATCTGGATTTCTGTTGTCGACGGCCGCGAAACGAGCAGATCCCAACGCATCAGAATTCGAACGAAACGCGTTCGATGAGCTGATGCGATCATTTGTGAATAATGCACGGATTCTTGTGAAGAATGCGAGCGAGGGATGGCACTGATCAGATTATGACCCACTTGTGAAAACTCCATGACCAATGAAAACTCATAACTGTACATCGTGTACACGAATACCGGGTATTAGGCATGTAAAATACTGTAGCAAAGCCTCCAGCAAAGCACGTCAGACACCAGCAACTTCGACCAAGTCGCCGTCCTCTAAATCGGCATCTCCGATTTCCGCGTCAAAGTCCATCTTGTCTCCATCAACCATTAATCGAGGGAAAGGAACACCTTTCTTTCCCGTTTTGCCTGGAGCCGCGTCATGGGAATAATTGTCGGGCAACTCTGCAGCTTTGAGGAACGCCTTTACGATCGCTCCACAAGTCGTTGTCTTGCGGACGGTGAGGGAGAATGTTTTGTCCTTGGTGGCCGCGGATCGGAAGTTAAGTTTGATTGTGTCCCCTCCTTCGGCTTCCGACTCGGAATCGGACTCTTGTGCCGCAGACGGGGATTGTTCCGATGCAATATCTTGAAGTGAAGGAGATGGTGCCGGATTGTTTCGATTGTTACGAATGTACTCGTCCGTGTGTTTGTCGCATGCCTCTATTTGTACGGTTGAGCAGTTTCGACCTAATTCAGGTGACACAAACGCACCCATTTCCCCCGATGCCCATATGTGAAGACTATTGGGAGTCCCTGATGCAAAGACGCGCCGATGGTCATGCGTGACCACGAGATGTTCCACCAATACGCCTGCCAGATCGGCCAGTTCCTCGAATAACTCCCGAAAAGTGTCGTTCTGAATTGATGATTAATAGGTCAGTCAGTAGACCACGGAGCAATTGGCAGGGTTCGCACTCGTCTCATTTTGAAAATCCATGATTGCTCTTTCGCTGCCGTGTTGAGTGGATGTGGACGCCAGAGCACTTTGATAGCGACAGCTTCGGGACCACCTTCTGGTTCTGGTTCAAGGCGAGCGTTCTGCATCTGCTTTCTGACAGATTCTGCAATCCTGGCCAAGTCAGGGTCCAATTCTATCGTATCCGTGGAGTCTTCCCCGGATGCGGGAGATGGTGCGCGGGGTTGCGGCGGTTGTACTGCGAGCGCTTGTCTGATAGATGTTTGTCAGCGGGTTGTAAATGCGTTCGAATGGAGGATTGCTGACCTGACCAGGTACATTGCGTTTGCCCGTTGATGAGCGGGTAGTGCTGGGGGCGGTGTGAGCGATTTAGAACGACTGCGTTCTCGTTTCCGTTTGTTCGGTGACGGGGTCTGGGAATTCCCGGATGTATGCTCCACAATTTGGATGTCATCATCTTCGTTATCCGAGGAGAGTCTGAAACATTGTCAGATACGGGAATGATTGGGGGTCAAATCGAGGGGATGCAGTCACGCGCAAGGTACGAGTACGAGAAGCTACTCGACTAGCGGGACCCGATGCACGATGAGGACCGGACGCACAGTTTGACTGTATCGGGCCGTTGCCAGCGGGGACGGTCTTCCTGTTTCTGTTTCTTCTTCTTCCGTGGCCGCGGGGATGAATCCTCGTCGGACAGATCGTCCGACTCGTTGAGTGGTTGGACGGATGGCGCTGCTTCTGATGAAAGATGAGCTGGGGCGAGCCGAGACGCGGAGCCTGAGGCGCTTACTGGCTGCGAATTGTCCGAGCTGCTTCCAGTGCTGGGCTGTTCTTCCTCTGTTTCTTCTAAACTGGTCGTCCTCGTCCTGTACCGTTGTCGCGCTCGCAAGTTGTGTCTCGTCTGCTGTCTTTGCCTGTCTCGACACCAGACGCGGTCGTGGACGCGACATGGTCGACCTGGTCAATGGTCATGACCACGGCCGTGGGAAATTCACGACACCAATATCGTCACACGACCGTCACGTCACGCCAGTCCGTCATGTCTGTCGTATTCAAGAAATCAGCGTCGAGACAACAGCAGAGAAACAGAACAAGAGACGGCGACGATGGCGACGACGACGACAAGGGGACAGGAGAGTCCCAAACGGAATCCCCAATAACACTCGCAGCGAAACTAAAGTCAAAGGTAAAGAAATCTCAAAAGTCGCGTCTCAGCTTTGGTGCAGACGACGAGGTGCGCGTCTCGAATTCAGCGAGTATCATCTCTGACTCCTCTGGTGGTAGACGGGAGAGGAAACATCCTTTCAGATAAAGAAATCTAGTCTCAGTCGCAAACTTACCCTTGGTACACACCCAGCGTGCGTGTACTCGACCACCTTGCCAGCTCGTGCACTCATTCCATCCACAGCTCACTCCCTGCCACCCTAGACCAGGCCACAATCAGCACACGCTCAAATGGAGCACCAGTATACGATCAGGCGTACTTGTCCGAGCTCAAAGCCAGCACACCCTCCACCCGTCCACCGACCAAGGATGACGCATACGACATAGACGTATCTATGACCGTCGACGAGATTACAATGGATACGCTGGACCCATCAGGCAATGTCTCTTCATTCATCACAGTCGATCATTTTGCTTACATCCACCGCAGAATCGGCCGAAACGGTCATCCCTTCACAGTCAAGGATTCTGGCAGCAAAGGAACGACGAGAACGCGTCCGCGTTGGCGGCGCAGAGCAGGACTATATCTCTTTGTCAGTTACGAAACGGAGCGATATCTCGCAAGGTCCCCATCCCGAGAGTCGTTTGGCGCGTGAAGAAGACGAACTCGGCGAAGGTGATGACGGTAGGTAAGAACTCGTTCAATTTGATCATTGTCATTCATTCGTACCCTTCAGAGTATGCCGAGTACACCAGTGCGCAAGAAAGGATAGCCTTGGGCAAAAAGGCACGTAAGGTCGAGGCGTCGAAACTTAGAGACACCATGCAAGAAATGATTGCTGACGTGTAAGTGCATTCGTCGTATATTTACACTGACTCACATCGCCTCTTAGTGTGGAAGAAGACGAGGAAACTCTCGAATGGGAGAGAGAACAGTTACGCAGAGGTGGTCACGACTCTGCAGTTGCCGCCCAGACAGGTCCCGTCAAACAGATCTACAAGGCTGCCCCCAGTACGTTGACATCTCGTTCCACCATTTATTCGCTCAACTCTGCACAGTTCCCCCAGCTACGGATATACCAACCCTCGGTCCAGCCCTCGAGCGATTCCAGCGATCGCTGACCTTGTTGTCCGACTCTCATGCTTCGAATACTGCTGCAGCTACATCCCTGGCGGAGGAGCGCAACGAACTTGATACGAGAGAGACGGAACTTCGAGAAATGATTGCTACCGCAGAATCGAAAAGGAGCTGGTTTGCAGATTTCAGGGACTGGGTCGAGAGTGTCGCTACATTCCTTGACGAAAAGGTCAGTGACCCGTTCGTCGTTGTTCCATGTCGCTCAATCACTATCCACAGTTCCCGAAGCTCGAGAAACTCGAGGATGAGCATCTTTCCGTGATCAAAGAGCGGGCTGAGATGATTGCGCGTCGGCGTGGTGCTGATGACGCAGACGATCTCTCGGTCGTGTTTGGCATTGTTCCTCAATCCAGCTCGCAATCGGAGGACGTAGACGAACTGGGTCGCGCGATACCTGCATCAAACTTGGCGGCTCTAAAAAAAGGGAGGCGCGCGGACAGATTAGCGCGACGTGCTCGTCGACACGCCGCCAATGATCGGGAAGAAGGGTACTCGACTGATTCCTCACTTAGTCAATCCGACGCTCTCGACTATGAGAGTGCGCTTGAAAGGATCACCACCGATGGCAAAGACATCATTTTTGATGTCCACGCTGTCGAGTTCAAAGACCCAAGTCGTGGACTAGCAAAATGGTTCGGCGAATGGCGTGAGCGTTATGCTGACAGCTACACCGGTGCTTGGGGTGGCCTTGGACTAGTGGGAGCTTGGGAATTTTGGGTACGGCTTGAAATTTTAGGATGGAATCCATTCGAGGTACGTGAACCCTTGTCGTCCGGAATTGCTGCTTCAACCTTGCGACAGTCACAGAAGAGTCTCGCCGACTTTTCCTGGAATATGTCACTCCATCGATACTCTCGGCCTCAAGGTGAAAACGAAGAGAGCGATGATCTGGAGCTTGGTCCGGACGGCGATCTCGTTTCGGCTATGACTTCCACAGCGATTGTACCCCGCATGTGCAAGATGGTCGAGGGAGGCGCACTTGACCCTTACTCTGCAAGGGACATCCACCGAATGATTGATCTAGCAGAACAGGTTGAGGCCTCCATAGGAACGGACAGTAATAAATTCCAGGTGCTGCGCTCTTGCTCGTACCGGGCCCCATATTTTTCTAACATTACATGGATCAGATGATTTTGAAATCTGTCCACTCCACCTTCGACAGCGCTACGACCAATGCGGAAGCCCTTTTGACCCCTTTCGTCCAGTTGAACCGTCCTCCGTTCGACCCGGATGCAGTTCCTGCTCGACAACGCCTGCTTAATCATGTGTCGAAACTCGTGGAGAATATGTTACGATGGCGAAAGTATGCCGGTGAAAAGTTTCCGATCGGCCTGCTCTGCACGCGTCTCGTAAACAATTATATAATTCCGATAGCGGAGAGTGGTTGGGAAGTCGGTGGGGAACAAAAAGTCCGCCAGGTGATTAATCATGTTTCCCTGTGTATCAGCGCCTCAACCTGACCTTGTTTTATCTCTAGGTGATTGCCACGCTCCCTTCGGACTTGGCGGGTTCAGTCAGAGCTGTGGTCGCGCGTTGACCTAAACGTCGTGATACAGAAAGAAATTTAACAGATTTGAGTTCTTCTATTCGACCAGATTTGGTTGTCATTGTGAGTGTCAAGCCCCGAGCCCTGTCAACATTACTCTTCCAAATTACGAGGATAATGCGATGGCCCTGTCCATCATTTACCCACATTATCGCCGTTGGTTGCTCGGAAGATGAAGTTGAAGCCTCAATGACAATTCATGCACAGGCTTTCTGCCATTTCTGGTCGTGGCCGTTCCGCATGAGTGGTTCGTTCCGCTGTCAGACATTCCAGATTATCAAGATTGTGACATGCACTCACTAAATTATACTATCCCCTTTCTTAACAGTCTACATCATTTTCCTCGCTCCGGCCTCCAGCCAGAATCGAATGTTACGTGATTTTACATCAAACCAATTGGTCATGTCGCTCGAGGCGTTGATTATTTTCGGTGTCGAGATAGCTTGTCGACTGAGCGAACCATAATAAGCGTCTACCACCCTCGACAAGCGATGTTCTCTTTTCAGTGGCCAATGAAGGGAGCGCAATTTGCACAAGATGCTTGGCTACCCCACCGCGTCTCTGCTAAAATTACCGAGATGGGATTTTTAGTTCTGTCGTTTGTTCGCCGTCGGTCAGTTGATGGCCTCCTCACTATCCGCGGGTCTATCTCGAATCTCGATCATCGGGCCCGCCTGACTACCACCGGGTCTTGGAACTTGGTATTGACTCATACAGTATTCCCCTGCCGCCCATCGACAACTTTAGCTCCCAGCCCGCCTCCTCGGACCAGTTCAGAGGCACTTGACTTCCAGAATTTCTTGAAGTTGAACCGGAACTCTGTCCGTCGTACGTCATTTATAGTTTTGGTAGTCAACTCTCACGTTAATGGTTCAGGAATTGTGTTCATGAAGGCTGCACGCCTTGGTCTAGATCTCCTACATAGGTCCCCGGGCGACAGGCGTTGGCAGTTGACTGGTAGCATTGAAGTCTAAATGACCTCAGGCCTTCTCTTTACCCTTTCAGGGATAGTCGCTTCCTGCTCCCATTCGGTCGCCACGGGATGCAATATGAAACACGCTGCTGTCTGGCCGCCGTCCGCTCCAAGGGTTGTTGGTCAAACTGGTTCATGGAACCCATTCCGAGCTCTACCTCGTTTTTCTGAGCGCAAGCCAGGAAGACGGGGTTAACCATGACGCCTACGTTCGCGCCGATCTTGCCGATTACGCAGGATGTTGCTCGGTTCAGTACAAGGTTCGAGACATGAGTCCCACGCAACAAGCCATGCCCTGGCAGCCTTGCGCAGCATCTCGTTCCATTACCTCGTCAAGTGACACGAGTCTCGTCAACAGTTGTGGAAATTAATCGAAACCCTCGGATTGGTCATATGCAGGGTAAAAATTGTTGATCATCCTTACAATTGATAATTTCGGTCAGAGTTGATATCGGGTGGGCAGGGATCCGGTTTAACGGGTGTTCTTCACCCTATAAAAGACGCCTGAAGAGCGTTGCATCCCTCAGTGTGCCAGTTCATTCCTTACCTGCGCCCCCTCCTTTCCTTGACTCGCTTTTGACGATGTCTGAGATTGCTGAAAAACCCGTACCACGTCTCTCTGAGACGAGCTCGTACAGCAGCCCAAAGCATGACGGGCATGTTGACTTTGCGGACTGTGACCGCTGTACGCGCTCTCCGAACCAGTGGTCAAAAATCAGGTTTGTCATCTTCACCGAGGTGTCCGTCATGATCCCCACTCACGCTTTCCATCAGGGAATACATACGCGAGCCAGCTGCTGAGTTCCTTGGAACCATGATCCTTGTCATCTTTGGCTGCGGTGGCAACTGTCAAGTCGTTTTATCGTCGAACCCAGCTGTCGCCTCAAGTCCTAAGGGGGTCCGTCTTTTTTTTGAGCACTGTCGTGAAATGGTTGGCGCTAACATATCGCCACCAGCAATTTCTTTCCCTTAATCTTGGTTGGGCTATCGGTAAGATATGTTGATCGTTCCATGCCGCCCGCACCTCTGACATTGTTTAGGTGTCACGATGGGTGTCTGGGCCAGCAGTGGTATCTCCGGCGGTCACATTAACCCAGCTGTATGCGTTCCACATGCAGTCCTCTAGCACGTCCTCACCTTTCGATAGGTCACTCTCGCTATGGCTTCATTCCGCAACTTCCCTTGGAAGAAGGTTCCCTTCTATATTCTTGCTCAGGTTCTTGGAGCGATCTGTGGTGCTGGTATCGTTTATGCAAACTACTATCACGCCATCAACGTCTACGAAGGTGGGGCTGGAATCCGCACTATCGCGGGTACTGGCGGCTTGTTTGGAACGTATGCAGTAAGTTTGTCGCATCATTGGCCGAAAGGTATGTGCTGATGAATATTCCAAGGCTGACTACATGACTGCTGTTTCTTGCTTCTTCTCCGAGGTTTGTCTCAGCTTTGTCGAGCGCCTTACCTGGGACTAACAGTGTAGTGACACATCCGTAGTTCTTGGGATCCGTCATGTTGATTATCGCGATCTTGTGCGCGACGGACAAGAGGAATGGCCCACCCCCTGCAGGTCTTGTGCCACTTGTAATCTTCTTCACCATCCTTGGCATCGGGATTTCTCTCGGCATGGAGACAGGGTATGCGATAAATCCTGCCCGCGATTTTGGCCCACGCATTTTGACGGCCATGGTCGGCTACGGAAAAACTGGTATGCCATTTTCACCTGCAAGCTGACAAGGGGGATGACACTTGAATTTCCTAGTCTTCGATTTCAGGAATCAGTACTGGATTTGGTGCCCCATTCTTGGTCCCATTCTGGGCATGCAAATTGGAGCATTGGTCTATGACACCCTCGTCTACACTGGTTCTGACAGCATCATCAACCAGCCGTGAGTGTCACATGCATCGTAGTTGCCTACTATTTAGCTGATTCACTTTCCTTCAGGGACACTGAGGCTGTAAGGAGGCATCTTCATGGATGTGCTCATCCTAAAATACATGGCGGCTCTGAGGCTGTCTAATGGTTTTCTCCGCGATTTATTTTACTTGACGATGGATACTCGATTCATTCACGACTGGACTACTACCTCACGGATCTCACGTTTTGTTACCTCTTCGATTCTGTTGTTATCGTACTACCGGTGTTACCCTGTTGTACTATCCCCTACTCCCAAGGCGGGACCCCCACTAAATGCACAACATTTTCACCTCCCTCGTTCACGTGTCTTGGTTTCTATACTATGCCTACATTTGCGAAGTTGAACGAACAAACAGTATGCAGTAGTTCTGGTGGCCTTTAACTGTAACCGTGACACTTCGTGACATGCGTGACTGCTAAAACGCGGAACTTGATTGACTCTGCTTGCTAGATCCTGCTATTTGATTTCACTGTCAAGCCGGAAGTATTTCCATTTGCGCCCGTCTCGTCTTCTGAATCGCCGTACGTCTTAAGCTTGTCAAGCTCTGCCGTCGCCAAGATGAGCGGAACCAACTGGGCGTAAGCCTGTCTACCACGGCCACCGGTTGTCATCATGGATCCATCTTCGAGTTGTTGCATTACCGGGTCTTTGATTGGTCGAACCTAGGAATGCGGAGGCCCATGGTACTAAGCTTCTCCTGGTGCCTGCTTTCTGTCACCGGTAGGCTCCCGAGGAGGAGCTGATTGGCACGCTGGTGCGCGTGTCGCTCCAGACCAGCCATCCACCCGAACTGCCAGTGCGAGATGCCGGATGATCGCAGAGTCAAGCTTCAAGGATTTAGTACCTTGAAGGTGCTAGATAGGCATCGCGTTTGCAGCAGACGATCGTGGCTCGGATCTCACTCGCCAAAGAGGTGAAGTTTACTGTGACTGTGCAGTGTGGGGATCCCCGCGCCTCTATTACCTAGCAGGGACCGGGACCAACTTCTTCCTGTCGTGTCGGAGCCTCATGCAAAGGCTTACTACCCTGGGTCGAAACCGGAAGCGTCACGGGACTGGCCTACGGTAACTTACCACACTAGGATGTGATGTCAAGCTCATCAAGCAATTCTTCCCCGGGCGGGCCCCGTGTGATGACGCGGGGGAATGGATGAACCAGCCGTTGGTTTCTTACTTCTGTCATCAATTGGCTACAGTATAAAATGCGAAGGCCAACAAATGTCTAGGTGAGGACACTACCTATCATGTCTCGGGTCACGGAAAAGCTCGAAATCTCTCAACTGGAGAGCGTGAGCGCGCATAGCGAACACGCCAACGGCAAAGGCACCGCTTCAGGCACACTTTCATTCGACGAAGTGGAGGACAACATATCATACCCTAACCGATGGGCGCAGATAAGGTGGGGCGTTGCAACGTTGAATATTCATTCTGCCACATCGTGCTAATAAACAGCTCGCAGACATGTGCTTCGAGAGCCCTTCGCCGAGTTCCTCGGAACTATGATCCTCGTTTTGTTCGGAAATAGCGTTAATTGCCAAGTCTTCTTTTCGAAGGATCCCAATGTTGTGTCGTCAGAAAGAGGAGTGAGTGACACTCAGTTATCCTCGTTCCACTCAAGTGCGGGGGTTTGATGGCTTTTTCCAGAGCTACCTCGCCTTGAACTTTGGGTGGGCGACTGGTCAGTATTCAAACGCGTTCTCGGTATCATCGAACCATAACATTTTACTTCTAGGCGTTGCTTTTGGAGTATGGGCGTCTGGCGGAATATCAGGGGGCCACGTAAACCCTGCGGTAATGAGCTGATTACCATTTTATCGAACCTATCTGATTCAGAGCCAGGTCACCATTGCACTGGCTGCGTTTCGGGGTTTCCCCTGGAAGAAGGTCCCGATCTACCTTCTGGCCCAACTTCTCGGGGGTATATGCGGGGCGGGATTGACATACGCGAACTATTTCCACGCCATAAACGTTGTGGAAGGTGGTCCTGGTATCAGGACTATCAGTGCGTCGGGTGGCCTCTTTGCAACCTACCCTGTATGTCACATACATTTTTCAGTTCACAAGATTGAGGCTAACAACTACACCTCCTATAGCTTAGCATCCTCAGCCCAGTGTCATGTTTCTTCGATGAGGTATGTGCTCCAAGTTATTGTATCAGGGGAACTCTCTGTACTTACGATGAGATAAGTTCCTTGGAACTGCAATACTCATGATCGGCGTGCTGGCCGTAACGGACGGAAGGAACGGACCTCCACCCGCTGGTCTTGTGCCCCTATCTCTGTTCATTCTCGTCCTTGGTCTCGGGGCTGCTATGGGAATGAACACAAGTTACGCACTCAATCCCGCACGCGATCTAGGTCCACGGATATTAACAGCGATGGTGGGGTACGGACGTGCAGGTAAGCCCCGGTGAACCGAGCATCCTCTCGATGTTTCCGCGCTGACACTCTCATCCCAGTCTTCGACTTTCGGAATCAATATTGGATATGGTGTCCCGTGCTTGCCCCCATACTTGGAGCACTATTAGGCGCGTTAACCTACGATCTTTTGATTTACACGGGCGAAGACAGTATCATAAATAAACCGTGAGTATCCGCCGGGCTTACCGTAATACTTGACTGATATGTTTTAAAGTGACGGGCGGGCCACCAAACGGCGCCTTCAACGGCAAGGAAAGCTCGGCGCTGCTTAACCTCGCCTGACTCGGCACTTCCGGACCTAATGACCTACTACCTTAACTATGTACGATGGAATAAAAAAGCTGGATAATCTTCGTCTTCCGACGCTTGAACGACTGAATGCAGACGAAGCTTTATACATGGTATGACGCATCGTCGAACACAATACGATAGTCAGCCGTGTCATGCAATATATCAGCAATGAGGTACAGTTTTCCAGACAAAGCGAAGATATGCCTGCAGATATTTACGCGCTACAAAGTCCCGTGGATCAAAACACACAGAAGACATCGCAAACACCCAACCAGTACATGTGTCATACGGTGCAGCATCTTTAAACGGGGGCGGAACTACCACTGCTGTGCCAACCGACCGGCCGCCCAGACGAAAGCACAACCACATATGGGCAGTAGAATGATCCAAATTCCTATGTCCCAGAATAGTCGCTTGCCTAATCGACTCCGTTGGAGGAGCCACTCTTTGCGTTGAAGGAGCGAGTCGGGGGTTGGGGGTCGGGAGAGTTGAGCACCGGAAGATACTGGGGTGCTCAGTGCCGACGACGGCGCGTGAGGTACAACGATAGAGAGCGGACGACGGAAATAATGAATGGTGATGTGTGCCAAGGCTAAGGACATGGGTCGACATCTTTAGTTGTCTCTTTCAGCAGGAGAGAGGGAACAACGCACCTGGGAGCAAGAAATTCCCCGAAACGGCCAAAAATAGTGTGGTATCTTCGAGGATACTTGCGATTTGTGGTGGGACTACGCTGAGTGTGACGATGGCGATGGTAACCAAGAATAAAGCTGGATTGATTGGAGTGAACCGATGTATCAGCCCGCGGAACCCGGGGAGAGGGGGCATAGATAAGATGACGGGAGGAATAGATAATACAAGTGTCGTCATGCGCAAGAGAGGGACGAGCTTGTCCGGCGTAGCTGGGGAGGTAATCTGAAACGAATCAGGTCACGCTGGCTGGTGAAACAGGTTGACTTACGGATTTGGGGGGCGGCGCAGCGATAATCAAGAGAGGAAGCATGAGGAGCGCCCCTAGCGCTGCGGAGAAGGCATTTACAAGTTGAAACGATCTTTCCCTTTGATTTTTGGACGCAGGCGGGACTGTCGAAATTCTGGACATCAGGGAGGCCGATAGGGGTACCGTCAATATAGTAGTGCATGCAAAGGCGATGCTACCTGTGGAACGAAACATGAATGAGGAGGTACGGAAATCAACAGGGATACGGAACTGATTTCAGTCCACAAAATTCCTCGTTGGACCGAACTTGATCTTGGTGGGGATCGTCCAACCACACCGTAGGAACGACACACGACGACCAACCATGACACGTACGAAGCTACGGAGAGCCCAGATGTGAATACCATGGTCTTGGTCTCCAAAGACTTGGAAAGGGAGAACCCAAATACAACAATAGACAGAAGAATTGAGACAGTCAGGGGAGAGCGAAACGCTACGGTTTCTGGAATGAGGAGGAGGGCATCATCGACGGCATCTTTACATGAAGGAGATTAGAGGATGAATTGGATTCGTATGGTACAAACTGACCCCGTAAATACAACGCAGCCAGCAATAGTCTGAACAGACCACTGATGGTGGTAACAATATAGCGTGCCAAGATGGACTTCTGGCCCCTGCGTCGGCGGTGCGTGAATGTATGAATAAATATGTCCTCTGTGGTTGACTTCCGGAGATAACGAGCTAATAAGAACCATATTTGACGACAGAAGGCGGAGAGGAATGCAGCGATGACAAGGGTGGTAAGGCTGTATGCGAGGGAAGTGCCTCCGAAATCTAGCATGTTGATAGCCCCGAGTCGGAGATATGGGGACAAGAGGTATAGAAATACGACTGAAGGAGGGAGTGGCGGGACGGTACTAGCAGTTGTTGTGATTCCTGGTTGTGGGTCGTCATCGTCGTCGTCGTCTTCGCCTTCAGCGTACTGGTCATAAGGATCGCGGTCTTCCGTGTCGGGTAGAAGAACGAGCTGTGAGTTTGAACCAACTCCAAATGACGCTTGAACCAATCCAGGGGTCGGCGGGGAGGAATCGGTACTCGACCGACGACTGTCAGCTGGCATGCCAGACGCCATTCGAGGGCTGAGGAGCGAGCAGAGACGGAGGGTGGAGGGTCCAAGGGCGATGGTGTGTGAGGCAGACGGCTTTTGTTGTACAACACTCTGCGCTTCTGAGAACCGCGCTAATTCAATTAATTAATTAAATTTGTTAACTTCTCACTTAAGGAAAATGTCTCGATAATATTTCCTTATCTCCTCCACCGTTGACGACGTTGACGCATACACGCGACTCATTCACGCGACTCATGAAGAAAAGGCAGCCAAAATTTGCGGAGAAATGGCAGCTCGCCGTCCTCAAGAAGCTTCATTCAGAGTCAGCAACGCCTACTGAAGAACAACGCACCGCAGCAGTCGCGGAGACCGGCCTGTGCGAACCAAGTCATCTTCACCTTTTTGCAGACTTACCCTACCTTTTCCAGGGATGAGAAGTGGGTTAGGAACTGGTTCGCGCGACAGAGATTGAAGGCGTCAAGGGCGGCACCTCCGAACCGGAGAAATCCAGTGGTGCCATCGGATCCCGAAGCTCACTCTGCGCATCTATCACCCAAAATTCTCCCAACCTTTCGATTCCAAGTATCTTCTGAAGACGATAAACCACAACGACCGCCCGGCACCTCTAGGGCAGCATCAGCTCCAAGCGATCCCGTCCCTCGCGTAGATCCACCTTCGCGCACAAGCTTCAGATATCACTCCCCTCGCCCGTCACGATCTCTTTTACAACGAAGAGCTTCCGGTCCATCTACGAGTCCGAACAATCCGCCTGCCAACGAAACTATTCTTCCACGCACATCTCTTATAACAACCTACTTCAGAGATCCGCTTGCCAACCGTTACCCTGACTTCTCTCAGTTCTTTCACCCCCTGGTATACCAACGATTCTCCGACTCCGGATCGGGGGCGCCAATCAACGGCCCCAATCTCTTGATGCAACTCCTAGGCAGCACAGACATGGATCCTCATGCCCCTGCGCATCTCAAGGGCTCGTTGAATACCCCCCACCTTAGCACCACTCAGGTCGATCAGTCCTCGACTTGTTCGCGACCTTGGCCTATCGCATTTGCCGTGAGGCTCGGAGATCTGATGGAGCAACCCTGACTCGCGCGATTCTGTATTTTTCTTCGCTTCAAGGACTCAGGAAATCACTGTAATGCACTTGCCTGTACTTTGTAATGGCATATTCTGTATACATGTAGCTGTAAGCTGCGATGACGCCGGAAAAAAATGTTCGAAGACCAACCTCTCACACAATCCCAGTGCGATGCCCTAAGTTGTAATGACATAGCTCGGTTCCCGATGCAGCCCAAAGACACAACCCTTCACTCTCTTCGACGATTTGCAGTGCAGTGATAGGATGCTCGAACTGACTTTGAAGCGCTGTCAGATGCATCGGATCCAACCCTACTGGTTCGAGGGGTGGACCTCCTCTGCTTAGGGACCAGAGCCTGATTCTGTTGTCCTGGCCTGCTGAGAAGAAAAAACTCTCATATGAGTCTGTTACTAATGGCTGGAAGAGGTAGTCAGCAAGGAATTCCTGGTGGAGGGACGACAATGACTTACGAGTTTAATAGTGTACGAGTTGATGTTGCCAGTGAAGTTCATCACTGGCGTCCGGGAGGGAAAACGTAGATCGAATGTAGATATCTAACTCCCATCTTAAATTTCTTCAACGCAGCGAGAACTCGAAACACTTACCCCACCGTCTATGAAGCTTACTAGGAGTTGATGGTCACGAAGACGCTTGAGACTCGTGATCGAGTTCGGATGGTGAAAGCTGCCATTGAGAATGGAATGGCCCTTTGGTCGTTGCACACGAGTGTCGAAGCGGAGGATGCTACCGTTGCGGAGGCCGGTGAAGAGAATGTTCTGCGTGACAGTTCATAACATTCATAACACTGCCAGGTAAAGGAAAGCAAGCATACATCGTGTTGGGCAAGGGCAAAGACATCGCTCTCGGTAGGAAGCCGTTGTATACATGCGCGATCTGCGATGTTATCGATCATCACAGCTTGTTTGTTAGCACCTGAGTCTGATTTCAGCTGTGTAGCGCGAAGATGTAGACTCGATCTACCAAGCACAAGACGTGATCCCTGAAAGTCCGCAGTCCATACATCATGCACTGTGCGGCTATCGACCTTTGTGATCTGGATGCTGGGTGGTTGATTAATGCATGCAGTAAGCAGGCGATAAGTAGAAACTTACTTTTCCTCACCGGAATCCATGGGTAAATATAATACCTGGCAATTGGGACCGAAGGAAGTAGCGCTAAGATCATGGTCATAAGTTACTCGAAAGGTATGGGATAACAGGTAGCCTACATGCACGCGGTACCAGAGACACAGATAGAAGATACCTGTAGGAGCGTTGAGGGCGCTATCTTCTTTGAAGGCCAACCATGTGAACCCACCTCGGAGGAGAGACAGAACTGGCGCTGCCATCCAGTCGCATACCATCCCATTTCTTCGCGTTCCTTGTCGACGAGGGACGAATAGAGCCAGCCGTTCGTATCTCCGACAAAGCTCCACATATGTCCATTGTATGAGCAGGTCTGTATTCATGGAGTACTCATGAATCGGGGGTACAATGTCTGCTAGACACTCCAGAGCGCACCTGGAAGGCGGAGAAAAGCCCTCGAGGGGGAGAAGCTGTGATGGTTGATCGTGTTACCTTGTCAGTGAGGGAGATCTGCGACAATTGTAGTTGGCTACAAGATGACAGGGGCAAGACCTCTAGCGTTAGATGACAAGCATATGTATCGTATGGAGAATACGACTGACTGTAACAGCCTGTCCTTTTGCACGGTTCGAATGACTGAACGAAGGTCTGCGAGTACGCGGTGTGATGTGAATTTACGATGGCGCTTTACGATGGAATCAGAAGTGTGGCCTGCCAGTGGGTGATCTCGGTTGGGTTCCTTCTTTCTTGGATTAGAGGCAGGGACGGAAACTCTGACCTCATCCGATGTGGCTCTCCGAGAGACCAGAGGGAAGTATCGCTGCCTCTGGTCATCCCAGTACATGCCAGGCAGGTCGCGAGGCATGGGTCTAAGCTGTCTTGGGTGAGTGTCACTGAGTGAAGTAATTCTCCAAGTTCTAGCTTGTTTCAAGTTGTTGCGACACTAGTACACACTAGTAGTACTCACTTGTTTACGTATGAAACTGACAGAATCCACACCGAGTGTCCGATTGACGTTTTGACTTCACACAACTGTACCCCGTGCACAAACTGACCCGCTAGCGCTCAGAGTCAGGATTTTGTCCGCCGAAACGTCAAACATGTCTGCAGTTGCCTTTCCCACCGCGCGTCAACCCTCGCGTGATGGTGATGGCAAGATGCTGATTAGTACTAGTATCGAGTCAAGCATGGACTGCTCTCGTCTTTCTCCAAATTTCGCTACCAGTGGTCGCCAGGACACTACCCCTGCCACAGACGTACATATCGTCTCTCACGAACCATTTGCCGTCGAAGATCCTCGCAGACCTCCCCAGGTGAGCATTTCATTGACAATTCAAAAGTGGAACAACTTTTTCTCCACTTTTTCCTTGGTCTTCACCACAAATGCTACATACATTTTCGGATGATGATTTTCCTATGCCAGTCTCGTTTGCCCCAACTCTGCGGGTAAACTGGCGTGAACGTTCCTGGTTCCTATGTTTCGCTGCTATTTTTCGTTCCCATTCGTTCAGACAGATCACGTGTTTGTCTGGTTACTGTCACTGTCATTAAGTTAATCATGATTAAAAGTGCGTGGAGAATGTCCATGACAACAGCAGCGAATGGCAGCTTTATCCCCCCAGCTTTCGTTTACACGGAGCTTATATCTTTTCTCGTAGTCTCAACAAACTATCACACTCTCTTGGACAATGGAGCCACTCCCGGATGCGAAGCACCCAATTTCGTCGTCATCGTCATCGAAGAAGTCAAGCTTGCTCCACTCTGTCAAGCTACCAAAAAAGCCATCTTTATTTACACCGTCGTTTCTACAACAACCCCCTTCCTTAACAGATTCCCCTCCACCACTTCCTACTCGAGCTCGTTCCTTCTCTGCAGCTCAGCCTAGCACAACTCCAAACGATCTGCTCGATCCTCCGCTCCTCGATATACCTGCCCCTTCCCTCTTAGATGACGACCCATTCGCTAATCTGACCTCCAGTCATATCCCTCATTTTACGGAATCACCCACTTCATTTGAACATCATATCCTTTCAGAGGCTCCTCGACCAGCCACTGTCGTCGTTTCACCGCAGCTTTACGTCCCACCACCTACGGTTGCACGCCCGAGATCTTCCGGTCACGGTCAAGTTCGCCCCGCATCCACCAGACCTGCATTTATGACCCGTCCTTCATTACCGTCCTTGTATTCTCTCGCTCAGATGAACGCCACGATTCCCAGAAAGGCATGTATTAAGAACCCCCGCATCAACATGTTCCAACTAATATCACAATGAGCAGGTTCGAAAAGGGACACCTGGTGCACGTTTGCCTCATGAACCCTGGAATATGGACCTGAGTGCACAGTTTAACCTTCCCACGAGAAATGTTCCGACTGCAGGTCCGTCTCAATCCCTGGACAATCCAACATCAAGCTCCAGAGCATCACCACCAGAAACGACAGTGGAGGCTGAAGACAATACCGCTGTGACGAGTATTCCAGAGCTGCGCTTTTCGTCTCGTGAAGTTGAGCGTGCCTCCCCCGCAGTTGCTGATGAAAGCTGTTCCTCACGGTCATTGTCCGGCGACGATGCCGACGTGGATTCCCTTCCCTCGCTTTCATACACCACCTCCGAGCCCTCTTCATCCGCACTCTCACGCTCTTCATCAATGGTATCGTCCCCCTGGTTGGAAGATACGATGGACCAAAATAATCCCCGAGATAACCACGCACACAAGGACAAGCACGATGGTGCTTCCATCAATCCGCATGCTGGTGATGAGATCCCTGAGGACGACGACCCGCTGAGTTACCATTCAGATTTCGACTATTATACCCAATCACTTTCCGATCTGTCTGATTTCGAACCAGACGTTGAACCAGCAAGTGACAGAACAACAAAACGCTCTCACGACGTGGCGGGTACTCCACAGTGTCATCCTCCTGGAGCAGACGGTGACTTTGAACCTGAAACCTCCGCTGAGACGATGCGCAATAACCTTCGTGAACAGCTGCAGACTGCCGGTCGCTTTGCAGGTTCACCGACCGTGGAGTCGCCACAAGAGGGTGGCGAGTGGCGCGGACACCGATGCGGGCCAGAAAAGCAGAACGGCGAGGGGGATGAGCGTCGGGGACGGGATGGGCGCAGGAGCAATGGCGGCTATTCGGGTAGTCAGCCTTCGGGTGGCTATGGCGGTGGCGCAGGTGGAGACGACAATAAAGGAGACAAGCCGCGCCAACGTAAATCGCCCTCCTCTGTTTCCAGCGCCTCAGACTCCACCTCAGACTCGGACGACAACGCTGACGGTGGTACAGTCTATTACAGTCTCGACGGCATGTCCAATGGTCCCCCTTCGCGAGCGCAATCCCGTACCCAGTCACGCCATTCGAAGGCTGGCGGCGGTTCGGATGACGACATCCCCTTAGCCCAACGAGTTCCGACAGCTCTGTCAGCTCAAAGATCAATCCGCAGACAGCTACGTGACGAGCGGGAGCTGAAGAAACTAGAACGCGCAAAGAGCTTGCGGGTAGCCGCCGCGCCTTCTCCACTTCCCCGGCAGTTAGAATCAGCTCGTGCACCAGTTCCTCCACCAACAAGTTATCGAAAACGCTCTGCGTCTGCGTCTGCGACGCCGGCCCCTGTTTCGCGAGCGCGAGCGCTGTCCATTGAACCATTCCCAGGGGAAGATTTGACCAGAAAGCTCATGAATCTTCAGACTTCTTCCCACACGCCGACCGCCTCGGCTCCCCTGGCCTACCACACGCCCACCTCTTCCCGCACGGCCGCTTATGGCGGCGTCGTTTCGAGAAGTTCATCCCGCGGGAAGTACATAGATTCAGCAGTGTATGGGCAACAGAAGACCACACGGACACCTGACGCGTCATCCCAAGATAGGCCTCTCAGGTCAATGCGTTCTTTCCATAGACCCGATGGACGGTACTCAGAGTCACAAAGGGCAGTTGTTGAACAACCGACGGCTCCCCAGCTTGGACGCAGTACCACTATCGGTGGCTCCTCTCGCACTGCACGTACGGGGGGTGACATAGTCTCACCTGGTTACGAACAATATGCAAAGTTGGGCCGTACTAGCGAGGAAACTTGGAGACCAGCTAGTGCTCCCAGGCCATCTATGGACAGGGCGACTGATGCAGTACAACGTGTCGTCCAACGGCCACCTGTTCCTCCGCTACCGATCCCTGACCCCATGCCGCCTCAACATCATATACCCAGAGCGCCTGTGGTACAACAGAGGATCTTCATCAGGGACATGCAACGGTTCAATATGGTGGAGCTTACACCAGCTACAAGTGCGAGAGACGTGATCGACATTGTGGCCAGCCAAGGCGTGATAGATAGATCCGGGCCGTGGATGCTGTTTGAGCTGGCCCAGGATTATGGCATGGGTAAGGACCTCGTCATTCGACTCGTCTTCTTAATCCTGAAAGTTTTGTTTGATCTTAGAACGGCCCATTCGAGATTACGAGCTTTTGGCCGAGGTGTCCGCCTCGTGGAACAAAGACAAGCTGTTGAATGCATTCGTTATCAAGCAGACGCCTCTGGCGCCCAGCTTGAGCCCCTCCGTCAGTCATTCCGATCACAATGAAGTAATTTGCTTACCAAGTCGATGCAGGCTATTCCTTCCAGTTCTCCCACTCATCGAGGCTGGGTTGAATGGGAGAGTAAACGAGGGAAATGGAGCAAACGTTGGATGGAGCTTCGCGAACATGGCTTATGGTTATCAAAGCGCGACACGGTAATGTCCAATGCGGTTTATCTGGTTTCGTTATGTTCCTCATCTTAGCCATCAGGGAAAGGACGAGGCCTTTTTGTGCTCTCTGTCCAACTTTGATGCCTACCTCGTGACTCGGCGACACAAGGCACACAAGGGTTTCATGTTTGCCATTAAGTCCACTGACCATCTCTCATTATTTGAAAATGCCGCGGATTATCTTCATGTATTCTCTTGCAACTCCAAGGACGGTGAAAAGTGGATGCAGGTCATTCTTGTCGCCCGTGTAAGCCGACCAGGTGTCTTCAGGCATGACCAAAACGCTGATGCGCCTCCAGTCTTATGTTCTCTACCAAGAGCGCAATGTGTTGTTCGCGAAAACAGGGGAGTCACCTTCCCAGCCAAAACCTCTCGCACGTTCCCGGACCCGAAAACAATCAGTATCCGCTCGTCCTGCGCAACCACTTGTCAATGTCCCCCCTCCTTTCGGGCAGTCACCGGCCGCTAGTATCGCCTTTGAGCCTGGGTCCCTCCTGGCCAAACGGAAAGATGACATACAGCCATATGCATAAACCATCACACCCTTCTGTGTCATGCCATTTAACTGTTGACTCAATTGTATATTCTGCCTGTATACTTTCAGTCGATGTACGTATTGTACTATACAAATATTATAGATGACCGGAAACGATCTATGGGACACGAGAGCAAGTGCTAAACAAATGAATGCGACACCGATGAAATTCAACCTGAGGTTTTCTGTTTCTTTTTAGCTGGTCCATCTTGATCAACCTGTTTGACTTTAGGCTTTGGTTTCGGTTTCGGTTTCGCCTTCGGCTTTTCATCGTCATCCACATCCATGGTGTCGTCGTCTTTCTTAGGCTTGGACTTGGCTTTGGCAGGTTTCTTCTTCGGCTCATCCTCTGCATCACTACCGTCTGCTGGGGCCTTGGCTTTCTCTTTCTTCTTCGTAAGCTTCTTCTTCTTCCCTCCCTTGGCAGCTTTGGCTAGCTCGCGATCGCCACTAGCGTCGGAAGCTGTGACACCCTCTCCAGATTCTGATCCAGATTCACTAGGTGAACCTTGGTCAGTCGACGAGGCCTCGAAATCCTCGTCTATACAGACGCCATCAGCACATATACAACCCAAAGACCACCTGACCAACCTTCTTCACTGTCGTCATCATCTCCACCGAGCCTAGGCTTCGGTTGCTCGTCACCGCTGCTCGCCACACTTTGCATCTCCTCGTCCGAGTCTCCGCCACCGGCAGCGAGCATCATGTCCACATCTGCCACCATTTCGTTTTTGAGCTTGACCTTCTTATCCTTGAGGAACGTTTCCACAGGCTCGTGCTCCTCTTTGTTGATCGATGTAAACGTATACTCTGGCCCGCTCTTGGTGACGATCTTGAGGTCAAATGTTCGTGCAGCGCTTGCGCCCATACTCGCTCCCACGCGAGAGAAGACGCATTGGTGGATGTCAGAAAGTTCAATGAGTGTGGGTTGTTTGGACACGAAAAAGATGTATTTCTCAAGCATGAATAGGTCACCCTGGACGGCTTTGAGATTGGCTTTAATACCAGGGTGGCCATCCCGGCTGAAATACGTGTGCTTCAGTGCCTGCCGGGAAACTTGAAGACATGAGGCAGACGCTACCTTTGGAAGGTTCCCGAACCAACAATCTTTTTCTTTGAGAGAGCACGGAAGACACCCGATACGACCTCGAAGGTGGGATCTTCGTAGTTCTTTTTCAAACGATCGTAATTTGCGATTTCCTCCCTAGCGTCGCGGCGATTCAGTGAGAATCAGATATAATTAGACCGTCGTCAACATACTCAGACATGTTAAGTTCTGCGGTCGTTTCTTCCTCTCGGGCAAATTGCATGACAAGGTATTGATATCTGGTCTGACCTTGTCTGATGGGTGTGCTTAGACCGAGCTACTTGTGGTTTGAGCGTCACCTGCAATTTTGAAGAAACAGTTACCTACAATGAACAGCACATGTTGGTCGTCCTTTGGGAGCAGGAATAATCTCGCGATGCTCGAGTAAAGGATCTTGTAATCGTACGTCTTGCCACGGAGTCGTAGGAAGTCAAGGAACATGTCCACGTCGTAACGTCCACGAGGGGTGAGCACGAGAACCTCCTCGAAGCTCAAAACAAGATCACCAGATACTTGCGCAATTTCGGCCTTGTCTTTGATAGCATCGTGGAAAGCCTGAGCCGCGCTCACTTCTTCGCCGTCCTCTTCCTCAGCATCAGACTTCTGTGAGCCAGCATCTGAACCACGTATTTTTGTGTGTGTACCAGGGACGTAGAAACGGATTTCGACCATCTCATCGGGGGCATTTCTAGAAGCCTTTTTACCGGCTGCCGTCGAAGACACGAATTCAAGAGAAACCTCCGTCCTGCCTGCGATGTTGGAATTGGCAACCTGGCCGAGAGGCAACTCGAAGGCCGTTTTGTTTGAAACCAAGAAAGCTAGATCCTGGCCTTGACGGGAGTGAGAAGTAGCTGACTACCGGCTCGTTGTACACACCTTGGATATCCGTAACTCCCCAGTTCCACCCTTTGAATGTCACGTCCTTCACCTCCAAAGTGACTCCAAAGTGTTGCTTGAGTAGGCCAGCGAGTCTGTCGTGATCCTATTATCATGCCAGTCAGTCTCTCCCATTGAACGGCCCGCAGTCTGCGCACCTCGCGCATGAATCCATCAAAGGTTTCTCTGCGCCTGTCCTTGAGTCCAACTCTGAGTTGGAAATTTCTTGCGACTCGGAACCATTGCGCCCACTTGATATCGTCTGCAGGTATAGCGGCCACTACTTCGCTTTCTTCTCCTCTCCAGGCAACGCCGCTGGCTGCGAGTCGCAGTTCTGGGTGGCGATTCATATGTGGAAAGACGTCTCGCGAGGACCGTACTTACTTCCGACTTCTGATTCCATACCATGATATATCCGGTCGAACTGTGTTGTAGCCATGGCTGGCAAGAATGGGGCGTGGTTGAAGTTGTTGGTCGTGGATCAAAGTCAAGACGCGTGAATACTTAAATATATGAGCTTGTATGTAATCGGCGCGTCAACGCGCTACTAGGGCGTGACTCTCCTCTTCTGCTTCGTTCGTCCTTGTATCGTTTGTACTCATATCTCTTCTCTTTAACGAGGCTCGTTCGTTGCAGGGATACCGAGGACAACTCGACAGCGTATACCCGTGGTCACGTTGGCTGCACTGAGAGCCGTCGATACCTCGAGGAAAGCTCACCCGTCATGGACTCAACGCAAGAAAGGACATTCTGCAAATGGTACGCCCATTCTCTAAGCCAACGTCGCGAATTGTCGGACTGCATCACCTGCTTTCGATTCTAGGCTCAACTCGAAATTGGAAGCAAATGGATACCCTCCTATGTGCTCGCTCGTGAATGATCTCTCCGATGGCGTGCGGTTGATTCAATTGATGGTCCGTGATGTCCTTGGTTCATGATTTCGTCGCCAGATTTCACTTCCGTCGCTTCCCAACAGGAGATCATGGGTAACTGTCGCCCGTACCCTATATGATTCCAAGCTCAAGTCAGTTTCAGGAGATACCTCGCTTGGGAGATATAACAAGAATCCAAGAATGCGTGTACAAAAGGCAGAGAATGTCAACAAGGCCTTGGAGTTTATTAGACAGAGGGGCATCAAGTTAACCAACATTGGTCCGGAAGGTGCTGCGTCACTGCACAAGACCTGAATGACTTTTCTCACCGAGATCGAACACAGACATCATGGATGGCAACCTGAAACTTATTCTGGGCATGATATGGACACTGGTCCTACGTTTCACCATCGCAGATATCAGGTGAGTGACGAGCACAAAACGGTTGTGATGCTCATCTGAAAGCCGACCTTTAGCGAAGAAGGTCTCTCAGCCAAAGAGGGTCTTCTGCTTTGGTGTCAGCGAAAAACAGCCCCATATAAAGAGGTAGATGTCCAGGACTTCTCCGTCAGTTGGTCCGATGGGCTTGCACTGTAAGCCACGCTGCCTCTTTCTTCAAATCCCCAGCCTCATCGTTTCCAGATGCGCCCTCATTCACTGCCATCGACCTGACCTTTTGGATTATGACAAACTCGATAACGTAAAATACCCTCTTTCTCTCTCACTTCCGGAGAGTGACCTCAGATCAGTCAGACCGACATGGAAACACGCGTTTAGCATTCCAGGTTGCAGCCGATCATCTTGGCATTCCAGTCAGTTCCTCTTTCCTCGCATCCACCCCGCTTACAATACCCGATTGATAGCAACTTCTTGAAGTCGAAGATTTGTGCGACTCCGACCGCCCAGACGAACGCAGTGTCATGACATATATCGCCAGTTACTTTCATGCGTTCTCCACGATGGGTCAGAAAATGGGCTCCTTCTGTGATCCCCTTCCCTCATAAGTCTGTTTTGCAGACCAGGCAGAAACTGTCTCCCGTCGAGTTGAGAAATTCGCGGAGCTCATGCAGTCAGTATGGATGAGCAAGAATGATTATGAACGGAGGGCCCGCAATGTGTGTTATGTTTCATGGTCATTCTGGCCCCACTGTGACTATCATCCATAGCTACTTCGTGCACTCGCCGAAGTCCAGGAACAGTGGACCGCAAGCAAGTTCACTGGCACCTACACAGACGCCAAGTCGCAGTCCACAGCTTTTACAACTTACAAGCAAACAACGAAGCGCACTTGGGTCACGGAACGGCAAGATGTGACAACGCTGTTTGGCAACATTCAGACGAAGCTTCGGACGTATGGTTTGAGAGAATATATTCCACCTGCTGGACTCGCACTTTCGGTGGGCGAACTTGAGATTCCCTGCTTGCTCTGCGCTTACTGTCCATGGTTACAGGACATCGACCACGCGTGGGCCGACTTGTTGGACTCGGAGGCTAAGCGTTCTCGCTCGATAAATGCACAAATACGACAGTGAGTGTGCTGCTTGATAGCACTGGGAAAACTCACGGCTATTAGGATCAAGGAGTCGCTCCGAAAGGAGTTTGCGGAACTCGCCAATGACTTTTCACAACGCCTACATAGTATTTCCCTGGACCTCGCTAGCGTCGAGGGTCCATTAGAGGTTCTACATGTTATTTCTTTTTGGGTACTTTTGTTAACGGAATTCGTCGCATTTTCAAAGGGACAACGAGGACAAGTCCGGAAGATACAACTTCGAGTTCCTGGTTTATCCGACGCCCTGGCTCGCGTAGCGAACGCTGAGAGTGACTGCCATGCCGCCAACGTCGAGGAAAACGATTACACGGTGTTCACTCTGCAAGACCTCGACTTCGAACTTGAACTAGTCACTCAAGCGATCGCTAAGAAGATCTCATTCATTGACAACCAAGTACGTATCATTTCAGTTCTTACAAAGGAACGCGTTCTCATGAACATCAGATCGTGTCCAGGAATATGACCAACCTGACGCCAGCTCAACTGGAACAATTCGAAGGCACATTCCGATACTTTGACCGAGAGGAGACCAATACCCTCATCTTGCCAGAGTTTAGCGCGGCTCTGGCCAGCCTTGGCATCATATACTCGGTGCGCGGAAATTTCGTTTGCGACTTGCGCGAGATTCTGAGAACAAAGGCAGGACGAGGACTTGGTTTATATCTACGATCAGCTCGTTCAAGACTACGGTGCAGTCACCTTTGAGGCTTTCATCAATCTCTTGGTATGCATTTTATGCGCTATGCGGTTGCATTCACGTTCTAATCACGAATGAAATAGGTGGATATAACCGAAGACCAGACTTCGCCAGAACAACTAAGAGAATCTTTCCGTGGAATCGCTGGGGACAAAGTAGGCCTTCGCTACCCTCTTCACTACACTGGTTCATCTCATAATTTTGGCCATAGCCGTTTGTCACGGAGCTGGATATGAGGTTAGCCCATCTCCCGGTCAGTGCAGTTGATTATCTACGGGAGGTGTTACCCTCGTCCAAGAATGAAGTCGGAGAGCCAGAATATGACTATGACGCCTGGCTTGGTGATGTATTTGCGTGACACCTGTGTCTACACACACCGACACCATTGGCCTTCCTTTGATACAGGAGATTTCGCCGTCTGCATGTTCTTTCTTTGGTTCGTAGCCAAATATGACTGGCTGCATCTTGCTCTTGATTTACTTGATGAGAGGAGCCAGACATCACAACGTGATCAATTTTAAGTTTTGGGCGTATGTATCGTAAGTTATGAATGCAGAGGAGGCACGACCATGAATATCACTACGCAATACTTTTACGAGTCGAAAGTGATAGAGGCGCCGACCTTGTGGGCAGGGCCACTAGGAGCAACTTCGTTCAGTCGTTGAGTGTCGACGGCAAGACCAAAGGAGGCCTTCACGCCTGGGCGGAGAGTCTGGGTGTAACCTATGTGTCTCATTAGTACTGTAGGACTCTGTTGAAAGAAGGGCAGTACCGAGGGCAAGGACACCAGAGTTGTTGATCTTAGCCTTGACGAATGCAGCAGAGTCGAGGAAGCTACAGATCGTTTGGATGAGTATATGCAATGGCGACCGTGAAAGCGAGACTTACGCCTTGGCACCGACTTCAAGGGCAACACCGGACGTTGTCGACTTGGTGTCGTAGACAGCCTTGGCACCAGCCTCAACATCGGAGCTTACACGGTGGTAGTAGCTCGCGGAGAACGTGTTGAGGTTGTTGAGACCGTGGAGGGTGACAGCGTATTCAGGGGCATTGAAGCCGATGGCAGCGGCGTAACGCGTGATCTTGCCCTCGGTCACATTGTAAGCAGCCTCAGCGCCGAAAAGGAAGCCATCACGACCAAAGACGCTGTCAGCGGTGAAAGTAGGGCCCTATATAGAAGATGAGAGAATGGCGGGTAGATGGAACGAAATTGTGACCTTGAACACGTCGAGAACACCACGGGTGTGGACACCAGACTGCTTGTAAGCGACGTTGAGGAGAGCAGTCTTGGAACCCTTCTCTGGCATCAAGGAGGTGTTGATGTCGAGTTTCAAGCCCTTTGAAAGGTAGTTCTCGAGCTCGACTTGAGTCTTGAGAACGTTGGCGGTAGTCCAAGTCTGAGTGAGGACAAGGCCGTTCTTGTAGTCCGCATACTTGGCCTCGAGGTCACCGACGATGCCCTGGGTTTTGGAATCACGGAGACCAGCGACCTTGAAAGCGACATTGGAGGGGGTCTTGGTCTTTACTTCAAGGGAGGTGCCCGAGAAGGGGTAGTCCTTGGACAGCAAGTCGTTGGACGACTTTCCGAGGTCCTGTATGTGATTGTGAGTAAATCAAGTGTAGCAGAACGTGTAAGATAGCGACCTTCCAAGAGGGGGGAACAGGCTGAGGGAGGGACATGATGAGCGAGAAAGAAAAGGAGGAACTGAAGCGAAAACTTGAACCGACCCCAACTTTTTGGCCTCGGTACTCCTCCGGGATGATTCGTGGGAAAAATAATCTCGCGTGCGCCACGGATCGCTCTCATTGGTCCCGGGGGAATAGCTCACTGGCCTTGGGACCAGGGACGTACAAGATCGCTACCCATCCTATCAGTGGACGAGGGAACTGATCCTACATAACCCGCAATGTAAAATTGAGGTATCGAGCATGTGCAATTACCTGGTGTTGGCCTGGCGGCGGACCGAACAGATGCAAGGCGGGTTCTCTCCGGGTGAGTTCACAAGTCACAAGGTCTTCAACGCTCAAACGTTCATTGCTGTCATCTCCGAGTATGATCAATCCTTGATGTGAAAACGGCTAGTAACGACTGGCACGATTCACCCACTGAAAGGATCGTTCCGACTTGTTTAGGACCAGCTATTTAGCTGACTAAGCCAATCATAGCAATGTTCATGACCATGACGCTGTGGTGACCAACTTGAGATAACTCTCTCGAATCAGTCAAAGATGGGTCGAAGTGCAAAAGTTCACAAGCGAGTGGTAAGCAGATCCATCCCCGCCCATGTCCGTTTGCAGAAAAGATCGTGCGGGCCTAGCAGAAAAATACAGCTTCATCGCCGACAGCCCACCCGAAGCCTGTAGCTCCAGAGCTAAAGGCGAAGGCGAAGAAGAGTGCAGAAGCCTCTTCGTCAGTTCAATCAGCCAAGAAACGCGCAGACCTGAAATCAAAGGTCAAGGGAAAACCAACGAAAAGTGTGGAACGAGGGCATGTTTTGGGTGGTGCAGACTATGTTACATTGCAGTTGGGAGGACGACGAAAGGCAGTTGAGGAGGCACTGAAACTACCCAAGGAGGAGTAAAATAAACACGAATCGTGAACTTGTGCAGTGCAGATCTGAGATCACGCAAAGGTCACTGGTTGTATTGACGTAATCCCCCACAACAGGCCGGAACATGGACACCCTGAGATGGTCAAGTTCCGGGGCGGTTACTTAGTACTCAGTAGCTCGACCACTCACTACCACCACCACAAATGTTCAGAGCGCTCTCTTCTCAACTAGTTCTGGCCAGGGCACCGTTGCGCTCGAGAGCGCTCGCGACAGCCACGCCGAAATTCCCTGTCAAGGACAACGGCGTCCTCCCGACCTCGCGCTCACCAGTGGTGACAAAGCTCCAGTTCTTCAACTCCGTGACGGAAGGATCAGGACAGATACCTACCTACAGAGTGCTTGATGGCGTCGGAGTCCCTGTCGAGGATGCAGAATTACCCGAGGTTCGTCTCCTTGGTTCAACAATCTATCGTCCTCACCAAATGTATCTAGATCAGCGAAGCGTTTGCTCGAAAGCTGTGCGTTCGCGTGCTCTCATGCTTCTCTGAGATGATATGACGTCCCCCGTCTAGATATGAAAATATGCAGCTATTGCCGATGATGGACAACATTCTATACAATGTCCAACGTCAGGGCAAGATATCATTCTATGTGAGTCTCTTGCTTCGACCATGTCCATGACGTGACCGACATCTCGTTAGATGACTTCAGTAAGCTTATTCCCCAAGCATCATCCCTCGTTACCCCTGACTCGTCCCAGTATGGCGAGGAAGCCACCATAATCGGATCGGCCGCAGCGCTAGCCAACGACGACGAGTGCGTATCCTCATTGATTTCGTTCCTATCACCTACTAACGTAACCATTAGGGTACTAGGTACGCATTTTGATCCCTCCTGGCGGTAATTGCTCCAACTAGGCGCCACAGGACAATACCGTGAAATGGGCGTTCTACTCTGGAGAGGCTTTGGTATTGATGCCGCAATGGCCCAATGCTTCGGAAACCACGAAGACAGGAGCAGCAAGGGTCGTCAGATGCCCATGGTAACCCATTTCGCCAGCATCCCATCACCCGGTAACACTCACGTTTTCATCGCAGCACTTTGGCTCTGTCGAACATCACTTCCACACTATCTCGTCTCCGCTTGCAACGCAGATACCGCAGGCAGCGGGTGTCGGCTTCGCATTGAAGCGTGACCCGGCACGACGCAATAAGAACGTGGCATGTGTATTCTTCGGCGAAGGTGCTGCTTCGGAAGGAGATTTCCACGCGGGCATGCTCCTTGCTTCGACGATACCCACACCAACCATATTCTTGGCACGTAACAATGGTTTCGCGATCTCGACGCCCGCGCATGAACAGTATCACGGTGATGGCATCGCTGCGCGTGGGCCTGGGTATGGTGTCGACACTGTCAGGGTTGATGGAAACGACGTGCTCGCGGTGTTCAACGCTGTGAGAGAAGCACGTAGACGTTGCCTCGAAAGTGGACGCGCTGTACTAGTCGAGGCGATGACGTACCGCATTGGGCACCATTCAACATCCGACGACTCGTTCGCATACCGAGGACGACAAGAGGTCGAGAACTGGAAGAAGATCGACAACCCGATCACCCGCTTCCGGCTGTTCATGGAGTCGAAAGGCTGGTGGAACGAGAATGAAGAAGAGCAACTCAAGGCGAAGCAAAGGGAAGATGTGATCACCGCGCTCAAGCATGCTGAGACGCTCCAGCAAAGTGACCTCCGTGATTTGTTTACGGATGTATACGGTGGTGATGAACCTTGGAATCTGGTGAGTTGCGCGCGACTGGAAACGTTTATGAAGCAATTATACTGATCCACGAATCTCAGAGAGACCAGAGAGAGGAGCTCGCTCGGCTCATTGAGAAATACGGAGAGGTCTGGGAGCCATGGCGGAACGAGCTCAAACGGTTTAGGGATGGAGGAAAGAAACTCGCTGACTGAACCGCATACCACCGCATACCAGGATTGACAGGGCCAATAGGTCAAAGTTGCTGCAGTGTAATTATTTTCGCTATCGTGCAATCATTCCCTTTGAACAGACTTGATATTGTCAATGGGAGTGTGTTTTTGACACCGACAGAGACGGAGTTGAATGGGAAGCAAGTCGTTCCTTTAGAGTCACCGCCTGAGCTGGCGCTAGTCTCCCCTAGGCAGACCCAAGAGTCAGATGAAGACAGTCGTTCACCCTTCAAGCTGGTGCAGGTCAAATTAAATGTCATCGCCGCCGAGGAACGCTGAGCAAGTGGCAGAGCACAGATCTCTCAGATCTCAGCGCTCAGCTCTCAACTATTGGGAGCACTGTTGCTCAACTCGCCGGTGACGGGAAGTAGGTCAGCTCGAGGTTGCTGATGGATCCCTACTGTCCCGTTGACTCGGACGTGACTAGTAGGTGGGAGATACAGTCGCTGGTTAACACTGAGGCGTGTCGTCAGCTACGAGGTTTCGGATTACATCATATGACCTCATCGCATGGTAAGGGGGTATAAGAGGCACTTCATAGCTCTCACTTGTCCAACATTTCGAACAACCATGTCCACGCACCCACATCACCACTCGCTCGAGGGGAACAACCCTCTTGGCGGTACCGACTACATGGAGCGCGCTCCCGGCAACAACCAGGGAATCGTCGACGGCAGGCCCGAAGGTATGTTGTGTTTCAATTCTGCTCACCTCCCGTCTCTCACAACCTCCCTCGATGACCTCTGTACACTGGCAGGTCGTCAGCCGAAAGGCAGTGCAGTTCTCCTCGATACGGTCGTCGATCCAGACGCTTCGGCGGATCAGGAGACGGATGACTTGACATATCCGAACCTACCACCCGGTGCAACGTCTCAAGATGTTTATCAGGGCATTGGCGTTCCTGTGCAGGGTATGTCTAGTAAGGAACTGAGGCATGATGGTCAGCCTGGCCGCAAGCGTCATGGAGGAGGGGTAGAACAGTTTGGTGAAGGCATGGCTAGCAAGTCCGATTGAGGTACTGGCAGTCAAAGAGTTGACGACGCCAGCGAGACGGAGTTTCCGGAGCACTCATAAGGATCGTAATGGAAGCCATTGTTTATTGATGCAGATGAATGTAAGGTGTTTTAGCTAAACCATGTATGAGCATAATGCATATTGGGGAGGACGACGAATGTGGTGTAGGGGAATAAGAATACGATAGAATAACGAGCCGATAATGTATCTCTGAAGCGAGGGTAACAGCCAACAAAATGGACTAAACGGGATCCTTAGAAGTTCAAGGTGCCCTGACCGCGTTCGGGATCACTCATCCTGTTCACTTTGACGGTGGGTCCGAATGAGACGTTACTCATATCCTGAGGTGTAATCAGGACGTATTGCTTCTTGTCAGAAGCGTTTGCAGTATCAATCTATCGAGACAGTCAGAGACGATCACGCGAGAGAATAGTGTTGTGCATACAATCATGCGCATACTGATGCGGCGGTTGACAGCGTCCATGAAAACATCGAATTCATCTAGGGCTAATGTCAGCAATCGATAGTGCAAGAAGTCGAGGCCAAGTTTACCGAGACAGCGTATTGGGCAACCGATGGAATCCCACAACGATAAAAGCAGGCAGAGAGTCGAGAACGACTTCTCTCCACCACTGAGAGAGCGAGGATCTTTATCCCTTGCTTGAGTCAATGTCTGATCGTCGGTTTGGACTTTGAGTTGGAGAGTCTGGCCGACATGATCGAACAAGACTTTTCCATAGTAACCGCGTTCAGATAGGTGATACTGGAATACCAATTTGCAACGAAGGGCGATGTGACGTCGGAATTCGTGCCACCTATCCAGTCGAATCAGGAGAGATTTCTTCAACGCCTGGACGGCTAGTGAGAATATGCCACTAATTCGAATGGAGGTGAACTTACATGGTTCAGGGTGGCCAAGCTCTTGAGATCACGTTCGGCATTATCCAGATCGGCCTTAGCTTTATTAACCTCAATGGTCATCTCTTCAACGGTTGCACCTTGTCTGTAAAGTCCAATTAGCAGTAGGTCGGTCCCCGGACGAGAGAACCCACCTCTTCTCTCGCTCCTTAAGAGCTGCTTGAACCGAATCGAGTTGGCGCTGTACTTCGGTCACTTTACGAGGATTCTCGACTCTCTCGCAATACTTCAGAGCGCGGTCTGTCCACTCTGTGAACTCCTCCTGTAGAGTCTTTGCGCTCTCCTCGATATCTGAGACCTTTCCCTTCTCAGCGTTGAGTTTCGTTTCATAGAATTGATGGTTCTTCTGGGCCTCGAGTCGATTTCCAACAGCATCCTCGATTTTGGCCTACGAAACCAGTTTTGTCAAATTCTTATGCGCAGGACCAATAGAAGATGCTTACCATGACTGCACCGCGGAGCTGCTCAAAGTTTTGAATCTGGTCCTTAAACCCATTGAGTTCTGTGAGGCGGGCGCGCTGCTGCTCGTTGATCAAAGTTATGCGCTTCGATACCTCAGCGAATTGCTCCATGATGTTCGCTTTCTCTGCTTCTGCATCCTGGGGGAAGGGTTAGATGCTCAGTGGTTCAACCAGTTAACGCAGACAAAACACGCACGTCTTTAGCGGCCTGGAATCCAGACAGGCCCGCTGGCATATCTTCGTTAGCCTCTTCTTGGAGCTGAGAGTGTGCAGTCTTTGCACTTCTCAATGTTTCGTGCGCTCTGCGTTCCGCTACCTGAACACCACACGCATCAGTCTATTGTACCAATGCACGGTATGAGGTTAACTTACCTCGAGCGCTTGGAGTTCGCGGGATATGCTGTCATATACTTGACGGCACTGATTACACTCAGCCTGAGTAGATTTGTATTCCGACTCCGCCATCTGCAAAGCCTTCTGTGAGTTGCTATGAAATTATAATGAGACGCACGAACGATGGAATAGAAGACAGAGTACTTACCGGAGTGCCGTGGCCAGATCGCTGGTGGTGAAGAGCGTGCTGCGATGATCGTTGGCTCTGACTCCTTGAAAACCGATGGATGATCCACCCCCTTCGCTGATTTATTACATTGAGCACACGGAGCAGGAGAATGAGTCCGCGAGAAACGTACGGGAATCTGGTTACTTTCATGTGGTCAGCAGTCCATGCGACGCCACCCCCGCGAAGGCTTTTGAGTATGTCATCGCCGAGCTTACGATGTTCCGCAAGGACAGTCCGTTCAATACTCGCCGAGTTGATCAATAATCGTAACACGAATGGATCGGAAACCTAAGCAAGGGTGTGCGTCAATAAGCGTCAGGGTACCTCGAGGAATTGCCTACATCAAGAGCGCGAAGAACGGTAAGAACATCCTCGCGAGGTTCCCCACCGCTGTAGTCAAACAAGTCTCGCTGTGAGATGATGATATGGACATGATGGCTGAGAGAAGCGTCAGTGCATTGTATCCGAAGAATAAGAGGAAAAGTAGTACTTCTTCGTTTGATCGAAAATCCTCTTCAACTGTTGTCGATCCCTCGGATCCGTACACGCGAAGGATGTCATCAAGGCTCCGAGCTGCGCCCTCAATATCTGAGCCCACTTCTGATCCTTGAGTTTTACATATAGGCCAAGGGGCCCAATGGGGGTCTCTCCGTGCCAACGCATGTTGCCTATATTCTGTAAGATGCCTTTGATATCATGACCATACGATGCAAGACTGTTCTTTTCTTGTTCCTTCAACTTGCTAATCATGGTCTGGGATTCAGTGATACGTTCCTGAAGTTGGTGCTTTTTGTTCTCGGCAGCTTGCCCTTTGGATTTTGCCTCTTCTTGTTCATTGAGTTTGCAGCGTCTCTGTTCAATGACCTCCTTATTTCGGCGGTCGGCTTCGGCAACAGCTTCTTTGGCAGCATCGAGACGACGGTTTATTTCATCGCGCTTTGCCTGTGTGTGAGCTTCCAAGCGACGCGTCTCTTCCGCGATTTTTTCGTCATACTCTTTGATGGTCCTGTTTAAACTCATTATGGTGGTGTTCATAGTTTTTTCGTCGTTCTTGAGGGAACGATCAGCCACGAACATCTAAATCGGTGAGATGACACTTACTTTGACCTCGCTGAGCTGATTCTTGTTGACTCTGATTGTCTCTTGGAGCGCGTCACGCTGAGCATTGAGATGGTCAATGTTCCCGAGGTCTGCGTGTTCTTTCTCGTGACGTTCCACCTCTTCAGAGGCCAGCTTGAACTGGGACTAAAGAGGGGTGATATGTCAACCTCACACAGCCCATAATCATTGAAGTGCAATGAGCACACCTCTGCTGTTTGGAGCTCAGCCTCGATTCTCGGCAGGCGACGCTGAGCCTTGGCCAGATCATCAAACTTGGCTTCCATTTCCTGGACACTCAAAAATAAGACTATTTAACCGTCGCAGTAGGCGAAGAATCTTACCGTTTGTTTCCCAGCCACGTGAGCCCATGCTAACTCCTTCTTGAGTTCATCGACTTTGAACCGTTGTTCACGCGCCTTGGAAGCCTCTTGAAAGCGTGCAGTAGCTTCTTTGAACACTGCGCGGAGGTCTGGAATAACCTGTCTCTTTTGATGAAGTAGTTTCTTGGTCTGGTTGATGTTGTCCAGGCAAGTATCGTACTCTTCGCTGAGTTGACTCAATTGCGTACCACGAAGGAAGAACTAATGAAAAATATGGTGAGGATTGCCACAAATACATGGTGGACCACGGCGAACCTTGTACTTGTCGGAGGGATGAGATGCATTCAAAAACTGGCGCGCAGCATCTGGGAATACTCGTCAAGATACTTCAAGGTTCAATCGTTCATACAGACCTTGGGTGAGGACATTCATAGGGTTATCAACTTGGATGTTCATGTGGTCGCATATAGCAGCCAATTCGTCCCTCTTGGTCGAGATAACCACGCCATCCTTGCTCATGACTTTCCACGAGGAAGACCCATCCTTGGTAAAAGCGCGGCGAATGACAATACTCCTGCCGTACTCTTTGGGTTTGTAAGCTTCATCACCCTGATTCTTCAGTACAATGGTGACCTCCGCTCTCCTGTTTCGGGGGGTTAGCCATGGGTGGAACAGGGTTGAAAGGCAACTCACTGTTGACCTTCTCGAATGAATGACTTGAGACCACTTCCACGACCAGTAGAAGTGGATTTGCCACCGAGTGCAATGGTAATAGCAGATAAAACAGCACTCTTCCCACCTGATAGGGGCACGGTTAGTTATGCATACCAACGAACACATTTTGATAGATAGGACGCACTTCCGTTATGACCTTGAAACGTGTCTCAGCATTCTCATCGCTGGTAGGAGACAACCACTTACCGATGATGAAATTAACCTGAGGTCCGAATGTAAAGGTGAGGTGAGCGTGGCACATGAACTGCTTCATCTCGACCGACTCGATGATGCCGTGGTCTGCAATACCCTTTGAGATCCGTGTTAGTTTTGTGCATCATTGGCAGGCTGAAGTTCCTTACACCGATGGTACTGCGGCGTTGCTCAAGCTTACGGCGAATGGCCTCGCCGTGGTCCTCTTCAAACTTCTTCTCTTCCTCTTCATTTGGTTGACCATCATTGTGTATGTCTTCTTCCTCTTCCTCTTCGTCACTATCGTCCTCGCGGGCTTTGGCCTTCCCCTTGCCGTTGATCCTCGGCTTTCTTTCGCGTTGAGGGGAAGAAGGGGGGACTACATGGACCTCGTCATTACTATCCTCGGTTTTGGCGCGCTTAGATGCCTGAGAGGACTCGAGCAAGTCGTCATCGCTGTCGACGACGTTCTTTCGCTTCGCCATGACGCTGTGCGTGCAATTGGGAGAAGAGACGCGCACGCGACGCGTCGTGCCGTGTTCGTGTCAATGAACGTCAACAAGACCACACAAATCCGCACGTGATCTTGAGAACCGATTTCCGATCCGATAGATACTGCCTACGAGTAGTAAGTATACGCTCGTCAGACGTCTGTGACGGTGAGCTCGAGATTGTATATTTCGCTGTCATTGTGTGAACGTAATATATTTGCGAGTGAAGTCAGAGTGGTGCGTCGTCACGAGGTGCATGTTTAGCCGACGTGATTCTTTGATTGCCTGTCCCACGAGTTGGTTACCAACCCAAGATATAATAATGATATATTTTGTTTCATATTCTCCTTGGCCATCCTCTTCCTCTACTCGGTTTGTGTCTCCTTTTCTTTCTCTTTCTATTCTTCGTATTCAGGCTCGAAATCGACACCGCTGCCTCCCTGAACTCACGTTTCGAGTTTCAGAGGCTTCCACTCGCTTAATATCAGTCCTTCCCTGAAGACCTCCATTCCATCCCCATCAGACGACAGCACCCACTGCAGAGCCAGATCAGAGCCGCACCAAACAACATGTATGTTCATCAGCCTCCATATTATCACTGTCCCTCACCTTCCTTGCAAGGTACAATACACGTATAGACGGCCATAACCCACACCACGGTTTTGGCCCCATGGCCAACGGCGCGCCTCAAGGAATCCCCCTTGCGGCTCCTCGCCCCGGATACCCTGCTCCCGTCTCCAACCTCAAAATTCCAAGTCCTTCCCCCTCAACTCCCGAAGGCCGTGTATCAGAACAACTGCAGATGGGGCAGGTCCCTCAGGCGCTTCGCGTCACTCACCCACAGGCAGCCATGGGCGCACCCATGATGCCCCCGCCAATTTATCAGACATCGTCCCAAAGGCCATCCGTACCCAGCACGCCTCACCCGCTTCAACCACCGATGACTCCCATCACGCCCGTTTTCGCCCGCCCGTCAAAGTCTCCAGCACCACCGGATGTCAAGTTCTCCTCAGAGGTGGTTATCTTGCGGGGTAACTCTGAAGATAATCTCATACCAAAGCGTGGTGATAAGGGTGATGATTTCTGGAGGAGATTTAGCATGGTTGCCAAAGAAGAAAAGAAGCCCAGGTAAGACCGTTCCGTTTAATGAGATTGTCATTAGTTTATTCCCCCGCCTAGTATGTGGTTGACGAAGACACAGAGCGGGACGAGCCGCTTGTCACGCTGGGTTTGGATTGTCGGCATGATCCTCCTTATTGTACGTTCGCATTGAAGCGTGCAGAACTGATCCCTGACTCCTTGCCAGTGCACCGTAGCAGGAGCCTCCATCGGCTGGTATATCTCACACAACGCTCCATCTCATCAGCCACCAAAGGCAGTTGGTGGAAGCGCGGGTGAGACCGCCGGTTCCGCCACCTCGACAGTATCAGCGAGTCAAATGGGTCAAACTTCGTCTCCCCATGTTACTCCTACCTTCACGCTCGCGCACCGTGATGCAGCGCCAGATCCCACACCAGCAGTATTTGAAGGTATCCATATACCCACTGAAGATGCTGCAAACGTTTCGAAGCACAGGAAGCACAGGCTTCGCAACTTCTGACATGAACGATTCCTGTTGACAAGACACTCTAAGCGTTCCACAGCATCTTCATTTTTATTATGCCCATCAGGCCTCATCACCGCATGCAATCCTGCATTTTTGGTAGGATTCCTCGCCTTTGATCTACTCCAATTACTTGGGACAACGTCAACCTAGACAAATGTCCTGTCCTCTCGTTTAATCATCATCACGCTGGAGATGGATTTGTATTTATCCTCTATTTGATCGAATCATCGGTTGGTTACATCGTCTACACCTTGGTCTTTTTCACGCCCTGTGTTGCCCCTGGCCACCTGTTCGCATTATTCCCCAGTTAGCCTTCAAACCTACGTGCTACGAAACTGTTCCCGGTTGGAATTTGAGTCCTCTTCCCATCCTATTGCAACCGCTTTGCGTGTTACCATTGCTATACCCCTTAGGTACACAAATCTGTCATCATGGAGCCACTGGCCTGTCATAACTTCATCCATGCTCAAAGGCTGATACTTCGCGAACCGAGCTCGAGTAAGACTGTGCACAATGTTTCGAGCACCAGTTACATTAAGCAATATGGTATGGTTTGTAGGGTAATAGTAATCGCGTTGCAACGTGCATGGCTAAAGTGTATCAGTACTTGCAAACAGTGAAATAAAGCATGCGAAAGCAATTGAAACCCCTCAGGAGCACAAAGCCAGCATCATGCACTATCCACGGAGCCTCATAGCGGGTCGTTTCTCCCTGGCGACTGGCGCCGCTTTTCTACTCGGAACTTCTTCGATCTCCATGTCACCTTCTCTACTGGGCCTCGGTGCGCGTCGTTTCCGCCCGGCAACTTTTCCGTTCGGAGTCTCAACGATGTCCACTTCACCTTCAGAGGATAGATCATCCGTATCTCCCTTCTTCGCCTCTTCTTCTCTCACCAGCTTCCATTCATCTGAAAGCTCCGAGATTCGAGCGATCAGATTATCTCGGACCAAGGGAATTTCGTGATCCTGCCATCTCTTCTTACGTTCGGAGCTTGGGATGGTCCCTCTTGTCTGTTAATGGGGTTGGACATCAAAGAGCACAGCGCGGTGAATGATACATACGGAGAGCATTTGCTCCACGAATTCCGCCGGGGAACTCATGAACACCTTGACAAACTGGAGGAGGTAGATTCCACAATCCCATGTATTGGGTTGAACCGGGACCTGAGCACCGATGAGGTATAGCGTGTCCAAACGACCAGAGCTGATTTACCTGAACTTGCTTGCCGATTGCGTCCCGCACTTCGTCAAAATTATGTTTGTCTTTTGCCTCTTGTGTGAGGTAGTGTTTGAGAACTTTGATGGCTTGGGGATGTCGAGTACCAAGGGAATCGAGGGTAAAAATGTAGGTTCTGAAACGAGGACCGTGAAGGAATCAGATCACCATCCAAATTATTTAAGAATATCTTACTGGGGAGGGGAAGTCGGGCCCGAAGACTGTGGCACAGCCAACATATCGTCCACCTCTGCCTCTTGTTGTTGATCTTCGCTCTCTTCGGCAATCACGACAGGAGCATCGGCTGGCTCGTCATCCCCCTTGTTGGATGCCGACGCATAAAAGCGGCCAACCGGAATAACAGACGATGACTTGGAGCTGGAGAGTTCTGTTATTTCCGTTTTCTCGGGCATCTGATGCAACTCCGTGACGGAGCTATCCACGTCGATGTCCATGATGTCTGAAGCAGGCAGTAACAAGTCGGGAAGAGGTGAGGAATACCGAGACTGGGTCTTGGATGAAGTAGCAGACACAGGCTTGGACGCCGAGATAGAACAGGATTTGTCAAAGGCGGCAATTGGAACATCAGCCATCTCGATGTCTTCAGTTATGTGCGGTGTGGATGCGCATGTCGCGGTGATCGAGGATAGGTCAACTTCAGTCTCCGCATTCGGTTCTTCAGGCGATATGTCAGCTTCAGGATGCCCCTGCTCTTGTTTTCGCTTCCGTGTCATCCGTGCATTCTGGGGCTGCGAGGGAGGAAGAGGTGGCTCCAAGGTGTGCCCGGGCTCATATATGATAGCGAGGTACCAATGAACGCTACCAACAATAGTGAGTGAATATTATCGGGCTAGAGCCAAGCAAACATACTTTTCATTGATAGGAACGATAACGTATTTCTTGGAAAATAGAGGAACTTTAGAGGTCCACTTCCGCACACTGCGATATCCTTCCTCGGGGCTACAGATAGAATTGAGTCGTGAACAGAGGCGACAGCTTGCGAGAGGCGTGAACGAACCTCTTTCTGTTGTTCAGCTTCTTGTAGAAGAAAGAGCTGAAAACATGAACTTGGTCCGCAAGCGCTGGATCCTTCTCACGAAGGTCATTAAGCCAAAGCCTGCAAAGTTCGGAACAAATATCTTATAGGTTGAACGGGACCCTTACTTGAGACCAAACTCGATGAGGGTATCGTTAAGATACTCTTCGGGCGCCAACCTCTTGATATCACTGCGCATAATGCTGAGTGCTCCGGTACCCGTCTGTGGGTACATTAACACGCTGAACGAACATGAAATTGGGACTATCTTTGCAGAATGAAAACGAAGCGTACAGTTCATCAGGTTCTGGCTGAGCTGGTGGCAAACGTGGAGGTGGACTCTCTACGGTCTGGAGTGCAGACTGTCGCGCTGAACGACGGCGCGGTATGGGAGAACCCATATCGTCGGTTGGGTTTTTACTGACAGCAATGACATCAGCATGTCCCCAAGACCGATGCACATATCTTACGAGTTGGGCCTGGACATTTGCGACTTGACGGAAGTCGAAGAAGGCGTGGTACCGCGAGTTCGAGACAAGCTTTCACCTGCTGTAGCCTCGTGCATCTCAGCGTAATCGCATGCCTGTTTCCAGCAGGACTGTCCGGCTTTTGGCCTAGGAAAACTGTGAACCGCACTTTCAAATAAATCAGATGTTTGCTGACCTCATGGTTTCAACAGCAGTTTGGTTGAATGCCTTCTTAATCGCGAGTATAAAATTTTGGTACGAAGTGTGATTGAATCCTCGCTCTTTCGCGGTTGAGAATAGGAATGTCAGATATTCCATATGACGCGATCCACCTTGGAGACAATCACGATATTAAGAAAACGATTAGAAGTCAAGACTGAGAGACACACCTGCTACAAAACCGTCGAGTTTGCTTTGGTATTTCTTTAGCCCAATCCCGGCAGTCGACGTAAATTGAATTACAACATTGCTCGTCAAAGGTTGATCCGTGTCGTTCACAATCTAGTGTCGATTATTCAACACAGAGCACAGGAAGAAACAAAACATGTCACCTTCACTGAATCCACATCTCTATCGAGCTTGAACTTAACTTCCTGACGCTTTCCAGTAATTACTCGCATTAGTGTCGACGTGTGCTCGTACTTCAGGCTAAGGGGTTCTTCCTCAGAATGTGGAATTTGATGTAAGCCAAAACACCAAGCATCCAGTGGAAAGGAAAAAGTCCCCTCTTTCTCACGTGCGGAATTTGTGAAGTGGGACGACGAGGTGCCAACAGGATCAAGAGGGCTCGCGGTCCCTTGGCCGCGGGGAGGGTGCTGAAAAGCAAGCGTACATTGAGAGAAAGATGGTCACCTTGTCGTCTTGAACGTACCTCAGACTTCCCTTTCATCCCGCCAACAAGGTTTGGCTTAACCAAATGGAGGGATGGAACCCCATTTTGAATGGGTTGCCGCACGGCTGCAGGTACGGAAACCCTCTCATATGCGACCTTGCGGTTCTTCACAATGTCTTTAGGGATCACTTGTGATGTTTTAACGTCAGATGGTCGTTCTTTCGTAGGAGGATTGGGGAATTCTTCAATTTCATCATCCTCCGAACCTTCCACGAAAACCGGCGAAGGAGCGCGGCCCTTCCCCTTCCCTTTCCTCGATATCGGAAACCCTGTCTTGGGATGCGTGTCGAAGTCGTGCGGTCGAGGCTCGAATAAACACATCGGATCCGGGGAGGACCTGACGGATCGAACGACTCGCTCGCCAACGTCCTCAGAGCTCATATCGACAATGATGATCTCGGCATCATTCGAAACAGGATTAGGATGGTTAACCTCTTGGATTTCAGGCTCGAAAGCATTGCTGGAATGGGAAATACCCCTAGCATGCGACGAAGATGAGCCATTGATTCGATACGCTGGGCCCGCAGACATGGTGTCATCGAGCTTTTGGCGTTTCCCTGCACGATACTCCACAGGGCTGGAGCCGATGGGAGGCTTTGCTAGCAGAGTTTGACCGACATTGGGGTTTCCTCCACGGAATTGACCACCACTGGAATGGAGTGTGTTGTTGTGAACGAATGGATTGCCATTGCCACGACCCAGTTTGGGAGCTGGTTGTGGGCGCTAGCGGGCGGAAGTGAAATGATAAGAAAGCTAGTAAGGAGGAGTCGCTTTCACTCACTTCAGTGGACGATGGGGCGGCTATGGGTGTTGGTGGCATTTTCCATGGGCTTTCGCAGGAAATAAGCAGATGGCCGAGCACGAGAAGATGAAGTACTTACCCGGGGTTATTACTAGATGCGTCCCTGTAGTTTGCGGGTGTACTCGTCGACCCGTGCATAAATCCGAGTTTGCGCCTGTCATCCTGGGTGATACTGGGCCTCATCGGCGCGTCAGGATTACGCTCTTGACCGTGTGCAGACGATGCAGAAGGTACGGTGTGGTGTGTAGCTTACACCTCGGCGCGAAACGATGAAACTTCGGATGCACGATGTAACATTGTTGATTTGTCAGCAACTCAGAAATTGCCGTACTACTACATTGTCCACCTGCAACTACACAAGCCCATCGTGCAATAGTAAGTCCTTGAACAAGCGATAGAAATCTGCAACCAAGTACAGGCTCCCAGAGAGAACAACCAACTTCTCATCTTCCGTGGCAGCGTGGCCAGCTTCTGCCCACTCAAACGCACTTTGCAACTGACAATTCACCGGAACATCCTCTGGTGCAGTCCACATGTCCTCGTCCCCAAGCGAGATCACCTGCCGCACCGTGTCTCGTATCTCCAAGGGTGGGACACAAGTCACCCATGGCATACCCTCTGGGGGTGTGAACCGCAGGGCCGCAACCCTGACTTTGGTCACAGAATCTTCAGCGTGACATCGCGACATGATCGGAAATAGTGTGTCGGAGGGTGTTTTGGGCGGGGAGTGAGAGATTGCGATGATGTATGTAATGTGCAACTTGGATCTTGGTCTGAGCCGGGCCACAAGTTCGGAGACATACGAAGCGAGAGTCTCTGCAGATGCTGTATTATGAGCTCCATCTACCAGAACCGTCGATGGGTGAAGACCCCGCACAGTCACAGGAGGTGAATGGAAGGTGAGCCTCCCGGGCCAAGAAATCCTCTCTATCCCTGCACAGACAGCTTTGGTCGTGATCCGGTCAGAAAGGTTTCCCAAAGCTGTCCGATCGGATGGTTGAGTGATCAGGGTAGAGACAACGCTCAAGGAGAGCGCTAGATTATCGAGTTGATGAGCACCATGTAATGGGAGTTTGGCATGAATCGGTGAATGGAATGCGGGGGAATGGAACAGGATCGGTTGCCCAGGAGGAGGGACGAATGGTTGTACTGAAGGAGAGAAATGATATTCGACGGAAGATGGCTGTCGGTAAACTGGCGTGCTGAGGATGAGACAGCCGGCCTCGACAACGCGTCTCACGGTTGGCTCGACGATAGCGTGCTTCTGTGCGCCCAGAACAAGTGGCTTACCGGGCCTCGCGATCCCAGCCTTGTGCTCCGCAATCAACTCGATGGTATCTCCGAGGAACTTTTGATGGTCTAGGTCGACCGATGTGAGAACGGACACCAGAATGCAGCTGTCTGGGATTATATTTGTGGCGTCATCTCGACCACCCATCCCGACCTCGAGGACGACTATATCGAGCTTTGCATCTTCGAGGATCTGAAGCCCCGTGAGCGTCAAGAGCTCGAAGGGAGTGGCTCCAGTCTTAAGATCCTGTTCTGCAGCCAAAACTTGTTTCTGGGCGCGATGATAAGCATCCGGGGTGACGGGTTGCCCATTTACGAGAATGGAGTCGTAGATTGAAACTAGATGGGGGCTGTTGAACCGGCCGACGGAGAGGCCAGATGCGTGGAGAATGGAAAATATGATGGCTGTCACGCTTCCCTTTCCATTTGTCCCTGCAACGTGAATTGTCGGTCTCGTGTAGGGATCGAGGTGGGCAGCAAGACGTCGAACACGATCTAGGGAGAGATTGATAGACATTTGTTCGAATCTGACGAGCGAGGAGCAGGAGATGATGGCAATAAGTATGTCTAATCTCTGGCTGACAGCAAGCTTCAGACAGGACAAGACAGCGAATACAGTATGACGGCCAAGATCGATTGATTTAGTAGCGAGAGCCGAGCAGGAATCATCACCCTACACGTGTTGGATGAGCTCCAGGACGAATGACCCCTCCATTCTTGACGGATCCATCGGCGAACAAAGCAACGCCTCAAGTTGTATAAAAACACCCGTTCTGCTTGCTCCTTGGCAGCCTTGAAGTTGAACATCTAGCAGTGCGTCCCCCATGTCTGACGCAGGGATCAAAGTCAGTCTCGTAACTCGTAACTCTGACCGCTTTCCCGAATTGCAATTGTATACTGATCACAATGGTTTGCCACCACAGAAAACCATCAAGGAGCTCGAGAGCGGCTCTACTGAGGCGGTCGCAGAATTGACGGACGTGGCTTTGAAAGCTACCTGTACTGCCGATCAATTTCGTTCGATCTCATCTGCCATTTACGGCGTTCTCGATGACGCCCATCTCCGTGTTTCAAAGAAACAAGACCACAAGGACCAGTCTACATACCCCGTGTTGCAAGCAGTATCCCTTGACTGCCTCTCGTCCATCATCCCAAGATGGATTTCTCGCAAAGGTCACACAACTCTCCGTACTTTCACGTTGCACTGGTCTGCTCTGCATGCTTGGGTCATATACCTCAAAAACAATTTTGTAGACCAGGAGAGCATCGACCTCGCATTTCGCATCGTCGTCAAAAGATGTATCGTTAATTTCTTAGGTCTCTGTCGCACCCATTTTCTTCGCGACTCGTTCGAGACCATCGTCACATCACCAGGCATCATTTCTACACTGTTTTCCTTGTGGCGCATGGAGACAGAGGATCGAAGGTTCAGTTTCTGTTTGGATGATACCTCATCTCCTCCACTCTTTGAGATACCCGCCACACTGGATTCCTGGATGTGTACATTTGCGCACGAAGAAAAGTGGAACTGGACAGAGATCTTACGCCCTTTTGATGGCGACGGTGATGCTCTAGCCGCCACAGCCTTGGATCACCTCCAGCACGATCTCGTACGCACCCCCATCAGCTATGATCTCATCATTTGGGACATCCATCTCATCACGACCCTATCCATTCACGACACGATCCGCATTCCCCTACTTAACCAGCGTTCCATCGCGATCCTCACAAATCTCGTTTCATCTCTGTTACTCGAGAAGCCTTCCAAGAAACAACGCCCTCTCGTTTCCAAATGTATATCCTACTCGTATTGGTATATCCGCGCGTACGTGGAGTCTACCGATGGCCTCCCTTGGATCATACAAGCTGTCGAAGCCGGTCTCGTGCCTGCCATGCTTTCCACGGAACCTTGGATGAAATACTTAGACTCCGGGGATGGCGAGGACTGGGAGCCGCTGCTATTGCTTCTCGGACAGATAATCCCCAAGTACTCGATGTTTCGGTCTGTCCTTAGACTTATGATCGAATCACTAAAGGTGATCGATGCGGACAACTTACCGGCCAAGCTCAAGCAGGATGGCGAACTATTTCATCCGTGGTCTATGTTCGAAAAGGTCGTTAGGAACAGAGCGGGGCTCTATGACCTCGAAGTCAGCAATGAAACACATATAGACTCGTGCCAGAATGCGCAGGTAGGTTCTTCGCGCAGCCTGCCATTTTGCCCATCCCATACTTGTCCTCTCCCTCTAGTGCAACAAGTCTGGCCCCTCAGGAACATTCAAGCGTTGCGCAGGGTGTCTCTACGTCCACTACTGCAGCAAAGAATGCCAAACCTACGACTGGAGGAATGGAGGACATCAAAAGTACTGCCGAGATATCCAAGCTCGTCGTGCAGGTGGGTGAAAACAGTCTCATCCGAATATTACATACTAATTACCACGATAGATGGCCTCATGTCACGTCTCTCGAGGCGCGACCTGCGTTTCATCGATCGGGTCATCGCTCACGACATTGGCTTCTTCAGAGACCGCATCGAACACGCCTCCGCGGAGATGGAGCTTAACCCAGTCGTCGTCGAGCTAGGCTACATGAGCATCCCCATGCAGATCGGCATTGGTTCCCTTGATTCTGTGTCCGCACCAGAGACATGCCAGTGCGACGCGTCCATGACTCAAAAATGGAATCACATGGTCGACCTGGCGCAAAAGTCAACATCCAAGCGTATTCTCGTACGCGCGTTTATCCCCGCTGGCACCTCTCAGAAGGTGAAACTCCAGTGCCTGCCTCTCGGGCGGATACTTCGAGACTACGATCCCGCGGTGGATGAGGATCAAACGTTGGAGCTCGACGACACATTTGACCATCTTTACTCGTGCGCCGGGCTGTCGTTCGGTATTATAGACGAAGCTTTCCCAGAAGAGGCGATGAGGTCGCTGAACGAGAAGGCGCAACAAAAGTGCGACGATCTAGATGCTCTCGATTGATCCCTCGACGGACCACAGTGCTGATCTATCCTACCAAATACGTCTTGTTTCCAAATACATATGATACTTGGCATGCAACTCTTTAGTCTATTGCTGGATCTATAGTAGTGTACCTTAACTTCCTCAGGATGGCCATACAACGTTAACTGTACACGTTACCAGTGACGGGACTTGAGAGTAAGATCCACGAAGAGGGAAGTCCTACGTATGAAAATAGGATGTGGATGATCTTAAGGAAGTTGTACGGCAGTGCGAGGAGTGTCCGAATGATAAATCATAATAAATGCGTGGTCGTACAATAGGAAGAATGCGTTCCGAAGCGGAAAAAGGTCAACCAACATCAAGTACATGTGCTGGTCATCCTATTTGGCGGGTACTCGTAGTTACCTTGCGCCCAGGTCGTTATGTTTGGATTGGTATATGCATTGAGATGTCTAGAAACACTTGGTTGAGGGGATGGCACTCAGGAGACACGAAGATCATCACTCACGCGTTGATGTACGCAGCGGTCGGATAGCCAGGAGGATCGCACGTCAATGCGTTTTGTAATCCTTCCCGTTGATATATGCGGACGTAGTCCACATACATCGTGCTAGGGAATTGAAGGTGCATGAAATCCTGTTGCTGGAATGAAGCTAGAAACACGTTCAAGTAACTCTGATGCGCTCGTGGAAAATGAGCTGCTTACGAGACATGCCCAGGTTGAAGATCATGTACTGCAGAGAAAAAAGATCAGTCAGACTGCGGATAGAGATGTCATAGAAACCAACCATCGGTTCCTCAGGAATTAGTCTTGCGCTGACCTCCGAGATGGGATCGGAGCCAACGGAACCCGAAGTCACTTTCCAAGTCTGGGCACTTTGACTGTACCAGGTGATGTATCCCGAAGGTCGATTATTGGGGTCCGACCAGTACTCGAACCCGTAGGTAGCGTAGTGTTGACCATTATAATTTTGACTGTCAATGTTGGTCAAGGCCGACAAAGCCTGCTGATAAACGCTGCCCTGATAAGAATTTATGTAGGTGATTGCCGTATCATTGAGTGTCGTCGAGGGAGATGCGTTGTTGAACTGGTACTGGTAGTTGTAAGGGGCAATTTGGAAACTTTGAGAGACTTGTCCTTGGAAGGTCCCCACATCTACTTGGGTTTCCAAGATATCGATTTCAGGGACACCACGGCCACGGTAATTGCCATTACTCAAGACCGGGCCTGGGTGGTCAGAGTTCGGACACGTGCATGCAGAGAGCTTCTGGCATGGTTGGTAGCTCAGCGGGCCGCCGTTGATTCCTCCTGTGGCAGCCGCGGCAGGAGCCCCTTTATAAGTTTGGTTGGGAAGGGTTCCCAAGTCGCAGGAGTCATAACTGAACGGCCATGTGCCTATGAACAGAATCAGGTGAACATTTCGACGGTACGAATAGCGAACGTAGACGACATACCATCTGTTGTCCCTCCATAGCCAGCGCGTCCCTAGCACATAGGTAAGATTAGATAGTTGGTCGCACAATAGAACGTACCAAATTGCCCATAGTCCATGCACCTGTGGTAGTTCAGTAAATAACGAAACATACAACGGGTGTAGGATACTCACCAGGCCAAAAGCCTGGAGCTGTGGGCGATCCTGGCATACTGATGCTAGTCTCAATGTACCCGGTTGTGAAGCACAGCTTGTTCCATGAGGTCACCATACCTTAGCAACGAGTTCAGCACTGTACGTACCCACGCATGCGACCTACGTACCACTCATGAAGTTCAGATTATTGATTGGTTGTTCGGTCATTGTGAGCTGGAGCTTCCCGTCTTTCGTCGTGACCGCCTTCGAACGTGGGTTCATGACCATATCCTTTCTTGGCAAAAAATCTACATACCTGAGGATCGTACCATTCCAGATCACCTGTGGACCTAAAAACGTGTCAATCTGAGTGTCCCATCGCCGTTGACGCTCGGTGGAGCTCACCAGTAATGGAGGTTGGCCGCTTCCCAAAAAGGATCGTCACCTGGGTAAAAGGTGCGTCCGTTCGTGTTGAATTCATCGCTGAACACAAGTTGGTACGGATACCCATCACTACCAGTCCGATAGTGTGCGGATGCGGGCGTGGCGGGATCAATGAGTCTTGGCAAACCGGGTAGGTCTGGTACTTGACCCGTGGAGTTGATCCCGCCGAGGTTGTATCCGGGCACCGTCGTTGGTAATGTCGCGTAGTAGTGGATGATAGGATAGCCAGCGAAGAGTGTTATCAATCCAACCACGATAACAAACAGCGCTGACACGTTGGCCCACCCTCGAGCCGAGAAGAAGGTGAAGGAGCTGTTTAGTGCTGCGTCCTGTATGGGATCGGGGTTATGGAGGGCGTCGTCTAGATCAGGATCCTTCGTATCCCACATGTACGGCGGCACCACCGAAGAGGAATTTGGTGTGACTGCAGGCATTTTCTCGCCCCCAGCCAAAGAGGAGACTTCTGAGGGCGCTGCACTAAATCGTGATGGGTTCTGAAAGGTACTATCCCGGGCCGTCGAAGGGTTGTACTGCGGGGACGGAGGGTTAAGAATGAATGAAAAAAAATGATGAAAAAAGGACGTACAGAGTATGGGCCATAACCGCTCCCAATCGCCCCACTGGCGACACCTTGTGCGATGGCACCTCTGCCTGGTTGGAACTGACTGCTCAAAGAGGAAGCCCTGGCAGGCGGCTTGGGGGCTGACTGTGAGCCCTGCATATTCGTCGTATGAGGGCTCTGGGGCACAGCGTAGTACTCTTGCGCGCTTTGCTGTGGTCTTCGCTGCATGGAAGGTTTGGAGGGAAGAGGAGGAGCACGAGAAATGTCTGGGAGCTCCAAACGTGGATGTCCAAACTTGGACTGACACACTGCGGTAGTGGCTCACGACATCCTCGCCGCCGTGGTGACACAAAAAAAAACAAAGTCGTCAATTTAGTCTCATCATACGCTCTACATATTCATCCGACACACTGTACCACTCCCACTCGTTCCATCAAACACAAAGAAATTTGCTATGGGCGCCTCTCTCGCACCAAGTGCTTTCAGTATATCTTGGCCCAACATCCCACCAACCACTGCACACACAGCAGAGAGCTCATGCGATGCCGCCGTGGACGCAGCGCTGTAGCAACTGTATGATCATCAAGTGCTTGAATATATACCACGACACTCACTCGATCAGCTGTGGTGGCATCATGGCCAGCACTTTTTTATTCACATCAGATGCTTCCAACAACGAATTAGCAATCGACAGAAGCTCAGGCGCTTCCTCCAAGCTATCTGGAAGCTTCCCGTTGTGAAGGTACTGATACTCCCAAATAGCTATCGTATTTGATACGTCAGTACGTTGTGGGAATCAATGTATGCCCTTATGCAACATACCCAGTATGACGTGCAAGACAGTCGGATTAAGCTCTTTCGTCTGCTTCTTCGTCAGAGAAGACCATCGATGGCGCAAGGCCATGTGCAGCGGTGAGTATACTGCACTGGCTTTCACACTGCGAGGTGCATCACTCGGAGCGGCCCGGTCGCTGTCCCCATCAATAAGGCATTAAATTAGCGAGAAGGACGAAGAGCAGAGACTCACGGAGAAATGTACTCGTGTTTGAGCAGGTCGCAAAAAATGTAACCCGACAAGCCAAAAGTTCCCCCGGCGTAGAATGGTTTCCCAAAACGCCGACAAACTTCATTGATTCGAATCTTGATTCAATGTCGGTCAGTTTTCATGAACTGACGGAAAACTGAGCATTTCTTACCAGTCCCTGGCGATCCCAGTCGGTCACACAGACCAAGTCAACAGTCATCACTAATGCATCAAGCGACTCCCGCTCTAGCAGCGTGTGAAGACTCATCGTCTGAACGGTGACGAGCGGGTTTAGGCTTTCGATCCGAGTCTTGGCAGCTTCAACTTTCTAACAAACGTCAAATGATCAGTCCGATGAATTTCCACTGGGCAACGCGGACAAAAGAATGGCCACGGTCGGGATACCTTTTTCCCCACATCTTCATTTCGGAAAAAGAAACCTGTTCCAAGGTCCTCTTCGCTCACGTCGTCCGTGTCAACGATGACAAGCTTTCCAATTCCAGCGAGGACAATGTTCTTGATAGCCTCGGTTGCTGTACCTCGCAACCGAACAACTAGAATGGTGGCATTTCGCATTCTTTGGCCCCCGAATGGTCACCATGAGTTAAGGTCGAGGGAGAGGCTGAGACTCACCGTTGCTGAGCTTCAAGACCCCATAGACGTATCTGGCGATCGTAGACGGCAGCTTCGTCTGCGGGTAGTCACAGGGGGTGGACAGAGACGCGTCTGGTTTGAGCATCACGATAAATGTGTTACGAACGCGTGCTTACCCTCTGTAATTTGCACGGGATTCGATTTACTACTACCTTCGAGTTCTAACGACATGGCAGACGTGTTAGTGGGCAGTTTCTAGACGACACGAGACGAGGCAAGACAGGGCAAGACTGAGGCGCGTCGAGTAGAGATCGTCAATTATGAAATGGCACGTGATTACAGTAAACCGAACCGAACCGATTCAATTTAATTTTTACGGCAGCGAGGGGGGCGGTGAAACATCCGCACACCCATTTGCACCCGTCCCTCTTTCTCATCAGGCACTTCTGATGGTGTACACAGGTGTACATTCCTACCCGACGGCGAGATACATGTAATTGCTACACGGGTCCAACGGAAACCGGAAAATAAGGAATATAGATATGATAAACGGGATGATCGCAGCAATCAGGCGTACAACTTGAAGCCCACAAAGCAGACAAAGCACAATGATAGCGCGAAAAAAAAAAATCAGACAATGGGTATCCCTTCAGTACTCGATGTGCCATCTCTGTCATCGTCCAGACTGTTGGTGGTAAGCCTTCGCGCACGACGATACGGGGTGGTGTCAACTCACAGATAATTCCGTTCAATTTCTGACAAGATCGACAAAAAGTCCCCTTTGATGACGAGTGGTTCAATGGAACATATCAACAGCGAGTGGGGAGGACTTACATAGGAATGCATGAGCCCGCGCAGCAGACGCAGGGGCGGTCTCTGCCTTGCGTACCGCATCAAGTAACGTAGATGCCACAAAGCGCACTTTGTGAACCTTGGAAAGTTTCAATAAATCATCCGAGAGAGAGAATATATAAACTGACCAGTGAAGGTCCATTGGTAGCTATTGACTGAATGGGTATACTGCCAGCAATCCTCAGTGTGAACGTAACCGCTGGAGTGGAGACAGAAATCTACCTATGAAGGATGTTTAGGAGGTCACTCGCAACAGCTTCTCGATCTTCAGCGACCTGATGGTCGTCAACATTTCCTTGCAAGGAGGCGAGAAGCTCGTCGCGATATTGCTCGATGACAAAACGGACGAGTTGCTGGGAGCTTATCTGTCACAAACCGTAGGCCAAAAAAGAAAGTTTGGAAATTTCACCTGTGTCACGTAAAGATTTGCTTGCATCACCAGGAACGGGTTTAACGCATTTGCGCGGGATGCCTTTGGGTTATCGAAGAAGTCTTTAACCTCCGCGAAGGTTGCCTGTCGGAAACCAGCACCGCCATATTCAGCAGGCAAATGGTCGTGCTGGTGAGTCTGTTTCAAGCGCAACGGTTCTGGCGCATGCATAAGGGCTCCTAGAATGCGAGAATGGAGCGACTGGACCTCCTCGAGACGTGCTGTGGCGAATTGCCCCTGGGGTGGAGATCGCTTGTCCAATCGGATGCGGACCAAGATTTCTCCGAGCAGGGCAAATAATCTGGATATATAGTTTAATCCTGAGACGATCGCTGTCTTTCCATGTGGTTGAGGCAGATATGCGCTGGGCGTAATGCTATATTGCCATCAGGAAAGTAAATTAAGCAAATTTAATAAACAGTTTGTTAGGAGTACGCACTATTCGTCGTCAATCTCCTTCGGGAAATGAACCGTGCAGTCTTCGTCACGAAGACAGATTGGTCTCCCCAAGAGAATCGACATAGACTTATCAGCTGAATACCACAGCACCAAATGTCCGATTTGAGATCGTGCGAGGTCCAAAAAGTCATCTACATACCGCCAAAAAGTAGCCAGAAAGTCCTCCGGCGGACCTCACATTCGATGGGGTCCAGCCCCTCGTAGGAAGCTTCTTCATGCATCCGAAGCGTGACAGCGATATGAGCAGCCTCGCCGAAGGCTGCGTGTTGCGTAGCATCATGTCCCTCGCAAAAGTGGTAAATACAGTCGCTATGCAACATTTAGTCCACATCGACTGTATGAGAGTAAAAGCCTTACAAATAGCGAACCACGACATGCATAGACGTGGGAGGATCGTATGAAGCGATTGTAATGTGCCTGCTTGCTTCATAACAAGTCTGCGCAAGCTTCCGCACGACTGAACGTTCCATGGGAAGATACGACCTCGGGACCTGTACGAGGGTAGACGCGACGGTTGACATGACCAGGGCAAAGAACAAAGGATCGCGTTCTTCCCTGCGCGAATGTAGATCGGCCATGAAAGACGGCTTGTGAACACACGGAGTCAGTGGGTGAACGAAATCGAAGAAAAGTGCGATAATAAGAGAGATAGTGTCCCTGGGTGCGATGTCCTCCAACCGGTGTGGGCGGTAATAGTAGGAAAGAGGTGGGATGGCAGTCGGCGGAAAAACTGACAATGGCTGGTGGTGTTTGTAAGACCAGTCGTACGCAGAAAATGAGCCATAGGGATCTGAAGGGGAATATTGCTGAGTGTCTTCGGGCTTTGGGGGGAGGTCACGGGAACCAGTAAACGAATTAAGTGGGATGGTGTTTACGGGTGAATAGTGGGTATGGAAAGAATCGGCTGCAATAGGGTAACGGGAAGGTGGTATGATCGATGGGGCTGTTTGGGCCGGGGGCAGGGTCGGTTCGAGGTAGGAAGACTGGCCTTGTTGTGGGAGCGGAGAGGAAACGCTGGTCTGGGTCGGACTAGCGAGCGAGAGATGTGGGGAAGTTGGTGATACAGATTCTGGCGCGGTAGGGTCACGGGTATCGGATTGAGAGCTCTGGGCAGCGGTAGCTGCCGCCTCTTGTAGGCGACGTAAGTACCTAAGGAGGGATGAATAGGGGAGACTCTACAAAGAGCTTGGCGCACAGATTGGGAGGTCCTCTCTTCTTTGGCTGGTAGTCGTAGGTGCATGGGATGCCGAGTGCTATGCAATGCTTGCATGACTGTTTCGGATCCTCGGGGTTTTCTCTAGCGCAACGGACTTTGCGAGCTCTGCATGCATCGCAACCTAGATCGAAGTAAGAAGGGCGTCAAGTCTAACCGGAAGGGGATGACGCACTCTGAGATTGCCGCCTGTTTGAATCAAAGAACGGTGTCAGCGCACGATATAACGGATGAAATGAAATGATTGACATGACAGCTACAGAACTGAGACGGTAAAGAAGGGGAGGGGATACGAAGGGTGACTGGCAGGATGAAACAAGGATGACTATGGTGGGGATGGGTGGAAGGGGACGGGGGATGAAGTTGCGCGGAGAAACATCGGTATATATCGCTAACGTACTTTCTCTTGCACTTGCTGTTTTCGGCAAGGGGTTCCTTTGGGCTGGGATCGTCCGAAGGCGGAGATCCAGAATTAGCTGGCTTTTTTGTCCCTGAGACAGGCATGGTATGAGGCGAAGGAGGGGAGACGAGTGTGCTTGAATGTGGGGGTGGGGAAGGGATGGGGATTTGTATGCGCTGTCAAGGGGAGTGAAATATGACAGGATGTTTGTTGTTTGATCGGTTCGGGGGCTATGAATGTTCGGTACTCAGTATGGATGTCTAGACGTGTACTTAAAGGGCTGGTACCTGCTGGTTGCCTGCTGGTACTCGAGGGGAATATCCACATGGACATTTCCCAACGGCTCGGATGTTGTCTTGTCAGATCATGAGAACCGTTGATCAGTGAACCGTCGGTCAAACCACGGCTTTAGTCACACTCCCCCGCCCGTTCAGGAAAGCTCTCGACGTCGAGTCCTCGGATCCTACGTTAGCTACTCTGCGTGTCCGGCTTTCTCATCTCTCAATCTGCCTCACGTATTACTAGCAAGTGATTAATTCTAATTATCTACACATCTGGACTATCTCCCAACTCGCGCAGCATGAGCCGGCCCCGCTCCAGTTCTAACCGTCCCTCCACGCAATGTCTCCGCACCATCATGCTGATCTGCCGCCGTTGTTTCGCTTGCTCCCGGTCACCCCATTCTGTCTTCCTCCTGATCAACCGAGACCAGAATTTGAACGCCATCACAGGGTCTTCCAAGTAAAGACATGCAACGATGCAGCACTTCCCGACGTTCGGCGTGTGCACGACACTCGACTCTGGCGTCGTTCGTACAACATCCCATGCACGCTGCACGTTCGCCTCCAGCAGGTCGTCGTCCATCCCTTCCACAACCGCAACGCTCGATCGAATCAACGACACCATCGCCTTTGATGACAGCTTCACTCCGACCTTCCGTGCCCGGTCCAGTACTTCCGTCACCAGCTCAGCGTCTCCATGCACAATAGCCTGGTGCAACACAGTCCCGAACGTCACCGCACCCGGCCGTATCCCTTGCTCGATCATCCGGTCCACCGTTTGATATGCCGCTCTTGGTGACTGGCGTGCCATCGCCGAAAGCGCGATGTTGATATCAAATCTGTCGGGTATCTCCCTCCGACCGATAAGAACTCGGAAGGGACGTAAGCCTTCAGTTGTCTCCCCGAGCATGAAGTATCCTCGAGCAAGCGCGCTCAGGTCGAAGTGATTTGCTTTCTCCAGCGGCATTATCGATTCTCGAAACGCCAGCAGTACCCGATAGGCGAAACGAGAGTACTCCGTATGTTTCCTCTGACCCTCCTCGGGAATGTCCACGAGGTCAGGTGTTTGAAGCGACTTCCGGTCGAGCCTTGCCCGCGCCCACGAATCGCGCTGGGTGAACAAGCTGACCATGCGGAGCATCGTGGCTGCTTTTCCGACTACAAGCTCACAACCAGGGCCAATCGAGTACATCTCCCAAAGCGCACGAGCCTCCGACGCGAATCCGTGGTTGGCAACTAGAGCAATGAAACGACTGCGATCGTACCGGGGTATGGGGATCGAGTCGTCAACGACTTGCTTGGCCAAGCAACGCGCGAGGTGCACATTGTGCTTTTGACTCGCAAGATATGTCATCAACCACAGCAACGGAGCGCCTTGGGGTGGTTGATATTTCGCCAGCGTCCTGACTCGGTGGGACTGGGTGTGACTATAGAATAATTGTGCAGATTCGCGGTCGTCCACACGTAACGCTCGAGTATAGAATAGTTGGATGGTCTGGATGGGGATGATAATACCGTGACGGGGGTCTACCAGATGGCACATGAGCCAGGCGCAAGCTTTGAATTGTTCAGGAGAACACGACTCCAGAGAAGAGTGCAGAAGTTCCAGAGCGAGAGGCTCAAGGTCCTGTTTGAGCGAATCTTGGGATTGCATAATCGAGGCAATGAACCCCACGCCACGATGATGCCAATTCCAATGGAGACAACAACGGGCGAGGGTGGATCTCACGATCACGGAAAAATCATGCGCGAGAGGGGGTGGAACTTCGGATTGGAAGGCTTCATGTGGCACATGGCTGCGGTCAGCAAGGGTTTGGAGAAGGTCAAAGGCTTCGTGAAAGCGCTTCCCCGCGACGAGTTTATCAATTAATCCGTACGCAATCGATATTGCGTCGGGAGGTGTGTAGGATACAGCTTCTTCGCTTGTTGGAGATGGGAGAGATGCTAGCTGGTCGATGAATGGGGAGAGGACAAAATTCATCAAGGGTTCGTCGAGCTGAGGTGAAGGCGTGTGATCTGTGATTAATTTCATGACGTGCAATGCTGCTGCCGCGGGCAAGTCGGAGAGTTGACCTTGATGGTGAACGAGGGTAAGTAGGGATAGCATCGTCTGCTTGTCTAGCAAACTTGGATATCGACGAGGAATACAGAGCAGGCTTGCTGCTACTTTGGCGCGCTGCTCAGGATAGAGGAGGTTGTCGTCCAGTACGTCTGCTGTAAGACTATCCACGATGTCCTGTGATCCATGGTTGACAGCTCCCTCAGCGAGGCGGCAGAGAACGTCCGTTGGCAGGGAGGCGAGCAGTGAGGGGTGTTGGGTGCGTAGTTCTGTGTATGCATCAAAAGGGTCATGCTTGCTTTTCTCGGACACGGCTGCCTTCTCCACCAACTTTGAATCTTTTGACGTCTTCGGCACTGAGTAACGCGATACACGCAGCACTCTCTCCAACAGGGCTGCTCTTGTAGCTGAGGGCTGCTGGTCGAGCCTGTCGGCGGTCGGGTGGACCGGGACCTTCGGGACGATCTCGCGAGTGGCAAGATTTGCGCGGCGAGTTCTGAGGTTGAGAAATGTGCTGTCATGGACATGAGCTTGGGCTAATCTTTGGGTCGGAAATGGGTTCGAGGTATGCGCTCGGATAATACGGCGACAAAGTAACATATGTTAGCTATGAGAACGTGCAATTAGTGGTGAATTTTGACTTGGGATAGATACCCACCGCATGCCGCATGTGAAGGTAGACAGGGAATCTCGACGCCCTGAATGAACGCGACCAAGACTTGCACGCGTCTGTCTCTGGCGGATGAAAATTTGGACGAGAGAGAACTACCACAAACATCGACAAATAACACTTGCCCGGCTACTATCAGTACCACCCAAGTACTGAAACCACCTACGTATTAGACCAGGTGCACTAACATTCACGCGAGACATCCCTTGCGAGCAGTGAATTGAATCAGTTAAGTCCCTTTCGTGGCATCACACCCGTTCAAGAACCACATCAAAATGCTTTGTGAGATCTCTGCAATATCTGGGGGGGATTCGGTAACCTCCATGTCCGAGTCCATCATAGACTTTCTATAGAAGCTTCAAATGCCAAGCCTACAAGTATGTTGACGTGTCGGTTCGTCCTCCCCCGATCCTCGCACAGATGCCTATGTATGTCATCCGCCGTGATCCTCGTGATGCTGATCGGGTTATACTTTACAGTAATTATAGATAGCTGTGTTTGGTTCAAGAGATGCCTCCACACTTGCGGCAAGACAAAATTATTATATTGTAGAGCTGAATGAATGTCGACGAGTGGAGCTCTGTAAATGTTATTCATTCGCACCAGGGCGCACGACCAGTTCGACAGGGGTATGACCCCGTCTCGAACATGTAAAGGCGAACGGTTGCGGGGAAACTCTCGGTGGAACGTTCGCGGCTCCGGAGCTGAGAGCAAACCGAACCGAACCGGATCTTCTTCAGATAGATCTTGGCTGCATTACGGGGGACTCCAAGAAGATTTGAAAATCTGAAAACCCCCAAACGGTGGTTGTTCTCGATATCGATATAAGTCATGCATATGTTCCGATATCGAGGGAGCCCCTGCCGGGGCTCTCACCTGATACGCTATCCCCGGGCCGCCTGCGATTCGGAGTAGTGCCGCAAGTTCACAAGTCGTGCTGCCAGTGCCATGAGCCTACAAACGTACACACCTGCCTTTTTGGGAGAGGGAGATGCTTACCACGTGGCGGATGGCAAGTGCGACAAGTTGCTCCGCTTTGAACTTGTCACTGCGATGGGTGCCAGCCAGTCGACAAACTCTCAAGCCCAGACATCTCACGCTCTCCATGTCTTGCGGGTCACGCCATCCTCACCAGCATCACAGACATCGATTGAGCCATTTTTCGACTTCATCGTTGGATACAATGACGTAGATTCCTTTTCCGCGAAGAGTGAACTCGACGCAACAGAGCTCGAGCGGATAGTCGAAGAACACGAAGAAATGGTTTTAAACCTCCTCGTTTGGAGCAGCAAAACACGAGAAACCAGAGGTTCGTCAACTTCTTCGCTCACTGATGCAGGCGGCGAATTGAAACGCGTATTACCCTTTTGACAGTGGTCCCCATTGTTCCCTCTCGTGGATGGGCACTCGCGCAACAAGCTACTCTTCCTTTGGACGACTCCGACGCTGCTCCCCAACCATCTTTACTTGGCCTCAGCATGCGCATGTGTGAATTCGAATCCGCGACGGACAATGTATGGCATGTGCTCGAAGTGATGGAGGGAAGTCCCGCCGAAAGTGCTGGCCTGGTTCCATATGGCGACTGGATAATTGGTTGGTCAGGTGGTGTTCTGACGGCCGAAAACGATTTCTATGATGTAGTGGAAGCTGTACGAGGTTTCTTTTGGCGCCCCGCTGTATTCTAACTCGCACCATTGCAGCACATAGATAAGCCCTTGCGAGTCTATGTTTACTCCTACGATTTCGAGTATGCTTCTCGTTTTTTGATTGGTCGTGCCAGGGCTTATATTATTTTTTAGCAACCTCAGGGAGGTCGTGCTTGTTCCGAACCGACACTGGGGTGGGGAAGGACTTCTTGGATGCGTTTTCGGGTACGTTCCCATCCATCATTTAACGAATGTGGAGAGATATATCTCTGTTTAGATTCGGCTATCTCCATCGTATCCCCTCTCAGGCCGCAGATCGCAAACCACTCGCTGCATTGCACGAGAACAACGACATCGAGGATCACCAGCTCTTTGTTCCTGCTGATGTCTCCCAAACTACAGCACCTTCTGGTTCTGTCTCGGCTAATCACGTTCACCTCCCACGTCATCAATCTCCGATGATGGCACAACCCCGTCCCACAAGAGCTAACGATACGACCCGTCGGGCCGTTGACCACGGACTCGAACGCGATAACTCTAGTCCACGGCCTTGGGCGCCAAGCCGTTCAACCCAATCACCTGGGAACCGCTCTTTCGGCTCCTACCTCAACGGTGATTCGCCACCCCAATCATGATTGCGTTCGCACACTCAAGGTCTACACACGTCACGGAACAGGGGCGACGCCAGGTCTGTACTCCACTGCAAGCCCTAAGCCGGAGCAACGCGGCAGCACAACCAAGGCTACCCTGATGAGAGAGAACGGGCACGGAGAGAGTGATGAGGGCGATGTCTCTGATGGCACCGCCAGTGTTTCAGGGACGGACTTTGGCAGTCTAACGAGCGTTGAATAATCCCCATTCTGGCAGTTGAGCACGACACCAAGATGATACCCTGGTTCACAATGATGAAATAACTTGGTCCCTCGCGCAAGCCGATAGGATAAAACATCGAAAGCTCAAGTATATATTACTGTACATCCACCATCCTCACCAAGATGCAACGTTACATGGTTAGTCTAGAAATATTTCGCAAGATGCCCATCAGACGGTACCCACACAATACAATATCCTGCTAGGTCTCTGGAGTCTCAGAGTCGGCCAAAGCTCCAGAACGCGGGTTGAACTCTAGGTGCTGGGCGATGACGGGCCAGACTGAGCAAGCGATGAGTAATGGACCGCCAAATTCAATAGAGCCGACCTACCCTCTTCAAAGCCCGGATGTCTTCCGTTACGGATTTGACGCCACACATTGCGCATGGCCTCTGAAGCACGAATCTCGCCCCAGTGTTCCAAAAAGTAATTTACTTGCACCTTCCTCACGTCACCAAAAGTGGCGGAGAAAGGGGAGAACACTTCGTATGGAATGTTCTCAACTGTGAGGGACTTTTGTATATGCTAATCAGGATAGTCAAAGCATGTATACGATGATGAGCGATATCCCCCACCTGATATGCCCTCTCTCTCAACTCGAGAAGGCCGAGCTCTACAGAATCAGGGAAGCTTGTATACGAAACAAGCAATCGATCTGCTTACTGTCGGCCAAACGGTAAACGGCTTTCGCAGAACAGGGGGCTGGTCGTCCTGGTCGACTGTGTTGCCATTTCTTGATCCACTCTCGCCTTGTTGTAGGGTTGTCAATCGATACAGAAGGCCTTGGACCGTCAAGTAAGCTCGATTGACTGTCAGATGGCGTGGCTGGAGCTGTAGTCACTGCCAGCCTTCTCGGCGAGGTAGCCGTGAAAGACGCTGAAAGAGGAGCAAAAACGATAATATCCGTATATATCTATGGCTGCTGATGAGTGAAAACATGAGGAATTGCGAGAATCGTACGTAGTAAAGAACTGCTTTGTATGTCGCATAAGCGACATCGCCCACAACGACGACCATCTTCTTCGGTCCTGGGACAGCTGGCGGAAGAGTAGTGAGATCCGGATCTTTCACAAGGGAAACATCTTTGCTTCTTGGAGAAGACGGATGGGAAAGTTTCGGTCTGACATTGCGGGGTTCCTCTCCCTCGACAACGATCGAGGGTTGTGTACTACTTTCCGTATCTTCGGTTTCCCCAGAGCACTCAACGAAACTATCTTCCAGTGGAGGTACACTGCCTGTGATGGAAGAAGCACCAGCTTCCGGACCGTCTCGCTCGATGGTGCCGTCGAAACTGGGTTCATCTGGGAAATCTGACATGATATCATCCTCTTCGTCATCAGAGTCTTCGAATTGACGGAAGAGGAAAGTGGAATCGGATGCAGCATCTCCCTCGTCGTGATCTTGGTGAGGATGAGCCATGCTGTTATCCATCGATGCTTCCGCAAAGCCAGAGCTGAACACTAGGAAATGTCAAGGTACACCTCATACGGTAGTTAAACTGACCCACTTGATTGGAAGTAATCGGCACGTTCAAGAATTTTTCTGTTCGCATAGATAGTTCGCTTCTCCCTTAGTCTACTTCTCTTGAGAACTACAAATTCCACGTCGGAATAGAGAGGATCGTCGAGCAGTGCACCGACACATTCTAGATAGCTCTTCGGAACAAGCTGCGTAGGGGTGACTGGTGGTTGGATCGGAGGCTGAGGGGAGGAGGAGATAGTGCAGATGATTAGGAATGCATCTGCTTCCTTGACGGGGGTGGAGTGATAGTAGACATGCTCCCGCCTAGCAAACTGGGCCCTGGAAGGACCTTGGTCAGACTCAGCAAGGTCCGGGTAACGACAGTTTCATACCAGCCCCAATTCGCAGTCTACGAATCATTAGTGAGGAAGATGCGTATACCATGTGCTGAGCCGACGTACCTTGGATGAAAATGAATGGTTGTGTGCTTCCTTGATGTTGAAGAGTACGGTTTTCCCGAGACTGAAATTCCTGGTATGTTACTACAACGCGTACTGATACAAGGAGTGCACCCCAACCTTCTTAACTCGAAACTGAACTTGAACACGCCTTCCCGTAACCACCTGTGGCCTCGAAAAATAAGCAAGTCCAAAGATATCGGAAGCTCATACGCACTTTCCGTCTACGGCGGTGTCCTTCTCCTCTGTCGTTGGCTGAAGGCGTCAGACGTCACTCGAAGGTGATGAGCTTCCTCGACCCACCTCACAAGAAAGATATAGACTGACGAAACCCCCGCCTTCTGTTCCAGAATTCGCATAAAACAAGATCTTGTAACCATGTCAGTGGATAACATATGAGACCCCGAGGGGTACTCGCCCACCTGCCATCGCCCGCTCCCGAATCGGACTGATTTTGTCACTTTTGATTTTGATTCACCCTTGCTGCTCGGGTATATTGGTGAGATGTGTTACCCGTTGAGGAGGAAATCCGTTACCTTCCATCGAACAAGGATTTGAGTCCTCGTAGGACCCACTCGAAAGTGATGGTCGAGCTCTCGCTGGCGTCCTGGGTCTTGTCCATGACCTTGTGAGGTGAGTAGAAGAGAGGTCTGTGTTATGCCTGGGGTTGAGGACGACGGTGTTTAGCACGTATGACATTGGGCACAGGGATGGCCACTGGCACAGCTCGGAGCATGCGCTCATCGAGTTCAAGTCCAGTTTCTATAAACAGTAAAATAACCCCTAACACGAAAACTGAATCTCTGCTTCAGCCTACAAGCCTCATGGATATCATCAAATAAAATAATATTCGCCTGGCTCCAGCCTCCAGGACTGCCATCAGTCGATCTGATAGGATGGTCAAGTCAAGTCGTACGTTCACCATCTGGAAACTCTAGATCTAAGAACCGGGGAACAGAGCATACGAACTCATCCATTCCTAATCAACTCAAAATGGGAGGTAGTCCTGCCAGGGCGGTAACACATACTAGCAACACAGTATCGGTACTCGGCAGGTATTAGTTCAACTACTTGTTTGTATAAACCCTACATATATACGAGTAGTCCAAGGAAGAGGTCGACATGTCACTGCCGCCATTGAATAATGCAGGCGGTCTTTCTGATCAGAAAAATGGAAGCGAGCACGTGTCTATAATAACTTTGGTCTAACTTGTACGCAGCAGTCACCACTGACACTGCCAGTGACAGCGACACCAGCTGACGGACAGCTTGACGATACGATATCCACGGTGACCACATTCATTGTAGGTATGTACTGCCCTCCAATCCCGTACGTGTCTGTTGCTGAATTAGCCTGCGAACTAGGATATCCCAGTACTGAGCGCTCTTCCAAGAATAGTGTCCGATATCTCCCCTCTTTAGTCGGACATCTTCTTCTTTTCCTCTCCCTCGGGCCGTCACTCTCCCTCCTCTCCTTCCTCCTTCCGTCTGCCCTTTGTCGATGTCTGCCGAGGACTGGCAAACCAGTGTTGTTCGAATCACAGGTACACACGAATCAATTCGATGTTGTGCGACCTCAGGGTTAATTTAACAATCACATCCAGTTCTCGCAGCCAATTCCCTAGTCAAGCGGGAGGTTTTCAGTCTCCCAGACCCATTTGCCGTGGTTTCCGTTGACGGAGATCAGACCTATACCACCAACGCAGTCAAGCGCACACTCAGTCCAGCGTGGAACCAGCATTTCGATATGTGAGTCTTTGTTTCCCTTTCAAGGCCGCGTGTCGTTGCCTTGGCTCACATCTGGAGCGCCTAGCACTATTCGACGCACGTCCACTATCGCGATCCAGATATTTGACCAAAAGAGATTCACAAAGCGAGATCAGGGTTTCCTCGGGCTTGTCAAGTTTGGCGGAGACGAAGCTCTGGCCTTCTCAGCCAACGGTCACGGTAACTCTTATCCACTCAGCCTCATCCTACTATTCACAACGATACTTTCAGGACTCATTAGCCGAGATCTGACTCAGTCTTCCAGCTGTTCCCAAGTGTACGGCAAGCTGTTGTTCTCCATCTCACTGCCACACACAGGAGGATCGCGAATCCGTGGAGAACAAGCGCTCAGCACCCTTCCATCGCTCCAGCTCTCAGAAGCCACATCATCAAATTTGCGCCCTCAAAGGAGCACACCTTCCATCCGACCAGAATCTTCTCTGCACTCTCATCAAACATCTATGTCCTCCTTCAGTCCCCTTGAAGGTCTTCCGAGCACTGCTTCATCTCGCCCACGCACTCCTGGAGATGCGAGTCTGTCACCCGTTCCACAGACATCGTTGTCGCTCAGATCCTACCAAAGTTCCATCGCGCGAGCCGGGTCTCCTGCCGACAGCAGCCAGAGCCCTGGACGCTCCAATCAAAATGAGGAGGACCCTCTCCCGCATGGCTGGGAACGTCGTTTTGATTGCAATGAAAGACCATACTACGTTGATCATAACACCCGCTCTACCACATGGCGTCGACCCCCTCCACCGATAGAGGCAGCAGCTCATCGTACGCAATCATCTCCTCGCTCACACCTCGCTCCGCAGCCTTCCGTCTTGGGTGGATCGAGCGGGATTTATGCCGATGTCCCGTTGCCGGACGGTTGGCAGGAGCGTCGTACTCCTGAAGGACGGCCATACTTCGTGGATCACCGTACGAGATCAACAACGTGGAATGATCCAAGGTCATCCCAGGTGACCGTAGCGGCTGCCTCGGCATCAGCTACTGCCTCTGCCAACCTCGGACCTCTTCCATCAGGATGGGAGATGCGTCTAACATCAACCGGTCGAATTTACTTCGTGGATCATAATACTCGTACAACTACATGGGATGATCCACGTTTGCCAAGCAACCTAGACTCAAGTGCTCCTCAGTACAAGCGTGACTATAGGCGGAAGGTGATCTACTTCCGCAGCCAGCCTTCGATGAGAACCAAGGAGGGCAAATGTGAATTCAAGGTGCGGCGAAGTAGAGTCCTAGAGGATAGTTTCGCTGCGGTGATGAAGCTGCGTGGTGAAGACATGAAGAAGAGACTAGTCATCAGGTTTGAGGGTGAAGATGGCTTGGACTATGGAGGAGTTTCCAGGTATGAAAGGCGACTCCTTCTCTTCTCACCACTGATCTCCCCGTAGGGAATGGTTCTTCCTGATTTCCCATGAAATCTTCGATCCATCCTACGGGCTTTTCCAATATTCGGCACACGACAACTACACACTGCAGATTAACTGGATGTCGGGGATCAACCCAGAACACCTGACTTACTTCAAGTTCATCGGCAGGATTATGGGATTGGGAATATTCCATCGACGGTTCCTAGACGCTTACTTTGTCCCGAGCTTCTACAAGATCATCCTGTGCAAGAAACCTGTCTTGTCTGATCTGGAAGCCGTCGATGCGGATCTCCATCGCAGCCTTGTGTGGATGCTGTAAGAGTCTATGTGTATTCCTATGAAGCTCGCTGAAAAAGGACATCTGTATTCTAGGAAGAACGATATTACTGACGTTCTCGACGAGACGTTTTCAGTAACCGAGGATCGCTTTGGAGAGATCATTGATGTCGAGCTCAAGCCCAATGGCCCCAACATTGCTGTCACTGAAGAGAACAAAAAGGAGTACGTTGAAGCGGTCGTGGAATACCGGACCAGGACCAGAATACGAGAGCAGAAAACCGCACTCTTGGAAGGCTTTAAAGAACTCATTCCTTCAGAACTGATCGACGTGTTTGATGAACGGGAGCTCGAGTTATTGATTGGTGGAATGTCCGAGATCGACACGTAAGTATTCTCTCTGTACACCTCTGATCGAGAGTTGACCCACTCGATGCAGGGATGATTGGATTTCATACACCGACTATCGTGGGTACGAAAAGACAGACCAGGTCATCGAATGGTTCTGGCAGTGCATCCGGAGTTGGCCAGCTGAGCGGAAAGCCCGTTTGCTCCAGTTTGCCACTGGGACGTCACGAGTTCCTGTCAATGGCTTCAAAGATCTTCAAGGCTCTGATGGGCCTAGGAGGTTTACTATCGACAAGTCTGGAGACCCCTCGCAGCTGCCTCGGAGCCACACTTGTTTCAATCGAATTGAGCTCCCCCCTTACGAAGACTACGAGAGTTTGGAGAGGAAGTTGACATATGCTATCGAGTACGTCCATCTCGTTGTGCGCTCGGAGTTGTATGCTGATTATCGATGCAGAGAAACGGAAGGCTTTGGAGTAGAGTAATGGATTACCCTTTTGATTTCGCGTCCTACACGTCTTACTACGTTACTCCCTGGGCGGCGGCGTTGTATCTATACCTGGTTCTTCTGATTGTACGGCTATTCATATATACCTAACTCCCCTCCCTATGCATCTGGGCTCGTTTGGAAGTCGTCTCACTTACTTAGCTTATTCAAGAACGGAATTGAGTTTCGCATGTCGTCGGATGCCAACTCCATACTATGCATGTGATTGATCTAGTAAACAACTCCGAGACCGGAATGTCGCGAGTCTGTTGTATTCCCAAGCACCTCGTATGAGGCCATCATGCGAGCAGAAGACGGATTCCAGTTGGTAAGTGCATAGCTTACTAGCCATTCCGACAGCCTGGCCAAAAGGTTGCTGATGTCCGAGTCGGCCACTGTATAGGCACATTTCACTGAGCGGAATGCCTACCTCAGCGACCCAGTCCTTCCTAGCCTATTGAAGAGGATACTGCCTTCAAAGTGCGGGACCAGCGATCAGACCAGCTAACTTGGATGCTCATCGTCCATATCCAGTGTCGCAGAAGACGTTGAACCTGACCTTGTGCGCTTCGGCACCGATGTAATCACCGGTACGTAGCTGTGATTGACAGTGGCGATCCACTGGCACTGACGTCTTCTCAAGCCATCCGTGCTATCAGCGAACGCGCTGTTCCCCCGCGCCTTACACAGTACAACCATTGGGGTCAACGTATCGACCAGCTGGACACATCAGAAGCATGGAAAGAACTGAAAGGCGTGTTCTTCAAGGAAGGCATTCCAGCCATCTTTTACGAGAGAAAGTACGGTCAATTTAGTAGAATTTATGGGTTTGCCAAGTTGCACATGCTCGTCGGGGACTCTCATGTGGTGAGTCTAGCCGCTCTTATTGGAGGGCCGATCAGATTTACTGGTAACGTCGGTTTTTTGTAGGTTGGTTGTCCGTTATCCATGACCGATGGGTGTGCCAGAGGTAAGCTTAGTGCGAAGCCGAGTCCACTTTTGTATTGACGAGACGTTCTGGGTAAGTTATCGAGTTAATCGGTACTCCAGAGATGAAGGCGAAGGTGTTCCCTCGCCTCACGAGGTATGCACATTGATCGAGAAACTGGATTTCACTGCTTAATAGTTCACAGCCACGATCCATCATTTGCCTTTACATCTGGCCAATGGATGACCGAGGCAGGTCCCACTTCTATCCCCATCCACGTACGTAGCTCATGTAGAATCCATAGCGGCCAGGAGGCTCAGATGTATCCCTCACCGAAACGATCGCTATTCCAACTAGAAATTCCGGGGATAAAATGTGGCCCACATACCAACTGGACGGATTCAAATGGTTCTCGAGTGCGACCGACAGCGATGTATCAGTCGCGCTAGCTCGTACAGGGGACATCCAAGACGGCTCCCGCTCATTATCCCTGTTCCTGGTCCCCCTTCGCTTGCCACTCATTCGGCAACCCGGAGAACCTGCACCATCTTCTATCAGTAACGGGATCTATACCCACAGACTGAAAAACAAGATTGGTACGCACATGGTACCCACCGCCGAACTCTCGTTAAAATCAACGACGGCGTACCTCCTTGGTACACTCAACCAGGGTGTCAAGAATATCCTTCCCGTTCTTTACATCACCCGCGTCCATAGTGCCATCTCTGGAACAGGTCATTTGCGCAAGTGTCTTGAGATTGCAGTTGCCTACTCAAAAGTTAGGAAGATTTCGGGTGGCAGACAACTTCTGGAGGATAATGCCATGCATGTTGCACAGCTAGCCTCTATCAGCCTCGTTTATCGTGCGCTCACACACCTCGTCTTTGGCACGATTTTATTCATGGGGAAGGTCGAGGCGAACGTAGCGACCAAGGATGACGAGTTACTGCTGAGGATTTTGACTGCGGTAATCAAAGCATTTACAGCAGAGAAGGCGGTTGCCGCTATGGAGGAGGCCATGACAACTCTTGGGGGCATGGGTTACATGGAAGAGGTCGGGATTGGCAGGTATGTGCCCTTCTCAAGGTGGCATTTTTTTTCTCTTTGCTAAGTTCATGGGTAGGTCAATCCGTGATGCTCTAGTCGAAAAGATCTGGGAAGGGACGACTTCCGTACTCGCCTTGGATCTTGTGCGGAGCGCTAAAGACCCGGCGACATTCCGGGCATTTACGACTGTCAGCTGGTTTTCCCGGGCCTTCCATGAAGCAATCTGAGAGCTAACGAATGTCATAGTGGGGAAGCAAGATCGTCGATTCTTGCCCGCCGGAACTCAGATCTAAACTGGATGCCGAACTAAAAATCCTTCAAACCGCTTTCCAGCGAATCCAAGAAATTTACAATAATCCTACGACCATGTCACCTCTACTGCATCGTTCTTGTCTGATGTTAGTTGGCTATGCGGCATCGGCGGTCTTTCTGCTCGAACATACCGTTTGGTCAAACAACATGAAAGCCCAAGATCGGGACATGGATGCTGAGGTATTTACGCGCTGGGCGAATGAAGGCGGATTGTCCGCTTCATTACAAGAAGTCATGGCCGCGATTGCATATAACAATGGCCGCGTTTTCATGAACAGAGTCCTGACATATGGGCCTAAGCTGTAGTCATCTTCAACTTCATACCCACTGTATATTACAACTTGGAATCTGGTACATCACTATAACGGAGGTTCACTTTCATCCTATGGAGATGCTATATTTGGAGTGGGATTGTGAGGAACGATGTGGCAACTTGAAGACAGCCTGGTAAGCATAGAAAATGGCAAGAGTATCACGAAATAACCGTACCCAAGCAACCCTCGACCTCCCCAACCGCTTCGAGGTATGAGTTGGAGCGATAGCTCTCGTCCCTCGCGAAGGACTTGTATGAGTAATTCACGCTACATCATTCCGTGGATTACTTGAACCCGATGAAAGAAGCAGTTGTGCACTGGCTTACATTTTCGTTGGCGCTGACAAGGTCCGCTAAGGGCTGTAGAGAGGATGCCATGAATGATGCCTTCGTCAGACGCCCAAACTTGATGATTAGATCATTGCGACGTAAACCCTGGAGTGATGGCTCAATGAGATGACTCGGAATAAAGACGTAGTTGGGCGTACCGCTTCAGCGGCGGGACTGCCAGGTGCGACGCCGTTTACCTCGGCGAATGCAATTAACCGTTCTTCGGTATGTGAGCTCGATGCTGAAGGTGCTTCCGCAGATGGGGCTGATGGAAGAGGGAGGGAGGGATCATAAACAGTCTCTAGTGCTTTCCCAATCTCTTCCATGGCCCTTTTGAGATCATTTCTCAACTCGATTACGCGAGTCCTAGCTGGACGAATTGCGAAAATGTCCAGGTCAGCCCGGGGAAATCCTTCGGCGTCGACGAGTGGGGTTGCCATGTCGCAATTATTGTCTTTGAGGATGGAATACTGGACATTGAGCTCTGCTTCAATGCCATCTTTGACGGCCATCAGAGCACGAGCACGTTCTCGAGGACTTTCTGGTGACGGTAACATGAATCCCATGGTGGTGGAGTGATCCGAAAGGGGTCAAGTACCAAAGGGTCGATTACACAGGCACTAGTACTCTTCCACCTTCCTACTTCTTGCCAATTGCTATTCGTGTGCACGACATCCTCAAACTCGATCAGAATATCCTTTCGCATTCGCATGTTATCAGTACATTTGTTTGACTACATAATACAGCCTTGAAAACTTCACGCAACAACTTTTCCGTCGACAATCTGAGCAGAATCGAAGATACGCATAGCCTCTTTTGAAGCCTTGATACCGCTTGCCATCATCGCTCCGAACGTAGGACCCATGCGGTTAGAGCCATCGTGCTCCGAAAGCTCCATACCTACCAGCAACAATCAACGTATGTCCGTTTCTAAATTTCACATACATACCAGTCATGATAAGACCAGGAGTAACCTCGCGAGTGCCGTTGACAATGGCTGGCTCGGCACGATTCATGTCCAAGCCCCTCATGTTACCGAGCTCTTTCAGCAACCCAGCACTAACCAAACGTTTGGCAGAGAACGCGCCCATCGGGCCATCGTGACCAGTTGCGGAGATCACAACAGGTGCAGTAATCGTGTTGGGGTCCATGCAGGACTGCGTATCGTGGTTAAGGGAGACGAGGGTCCAGTTGGTCACAACTCCCGATACGCGTTGACGACCCTGGAAGTCAGTGCGAATGATAAGATCTTCGACCGCAGTAGCGTTCATCATCACAACGTTGGGAAGGGCCAGGGTACGAGATAAGATCGTAGAAGTGAAGAGGGCCGCGTGTTTGACGACCACGAAAGGACCTTCGTCTTCGTAGGGCACTCCAACTTCACGTAAGAATCTGTCGGCTGGCTTGCGGACAACCTGGACCATAAAATTCAGTGGCCGTTGCAAAATGTTGTGGAAAGTATCCTCACCATCGGAGTCATCAGCTGACCACCGAGCCAAGCTCCACCACCGGGCGCGACGCCAGCTTCCAAGATGGTGACCTTGAGGTCCGGTCGGCCCGTTGCAAGGTGGTACGCGCAGGACAAACCGGCACTTCCAGCGCCAACGATGACAACGTCCGAGACTACTCGTTCGTACATCATGTTGAAGTACCTGCGCACAGGTGGGTCAATAGACATAGACGGGTTACTTTCTGAAGAGCTTACCGTTTGATCATAGCCCTCGAGACTTGCGCTTCCTCGATAGGAGCGAAGCGATAGTTGCCCTCATAGTCCTCGCAGACATCGTACTGTGTTTTGTCGAGACCCTGGACGTTCTTTTGAGCGAGGTAAACGGGAGTCATGGTTGGATCTGTGGCGGACTTTACCTCTCAGACCCCCTTTTCATATTTCGGCTTGGATTCAGGCCAATGGAGCAAAGTTGCGCCAATCATCATGCCATCGATTTCTTGGGTTTAGATTTTTGTTTATACGAATCTAATTGGCTACGTCTCTGGTCTCCGATATCTTGAGTTATTCGAATTCGGGTTGAAGACAGCGAACGAGATAGGTCTCCATTCTTATGGTACGAGCGGAAGTATCTAGTGTATGTTAGGAAGAGTGCCTCGCCCACCAAGCTACTTTGGCAACGTAGTTCCCCTGAGTCGCAACGAGACGGTTTGTGCAAGTGGTCTTCGTTGATTAGCGTATGTGTGGTCCTCAAAGAAGCACCCATTGAGTACATGTTCTTCGGCCGAACAATTCCGATCAGAGTTGATGTGGGTATGCGTTCTTCGATCTCGGGGTGAAGCATTTGAATTCTGGCTCTGCCATTTCGCCAACCTCAAAAATATTACTACAGTATTACTCCAGGTATACTGCAGCAGGTCCGAGCTCGTATCCGAGCCGAACAAGACGCAGCCCAGCCTCGCCTTATAAGCACCCCCGAACAACCCACCGAGTACAGACCTCCTTTCTTTTCCTCCCTACCACGACAAGCTCTTTGAGATCCTTGCCCGCCCAAGATGTTGTCCCAAAATTTCATGCTCGGGCAGGACCCCCTTTCTCTAGAACGCATCAGATCAATTCTGGTCCGACTCGAGGATACCATCATCTTTGATTTGATCGAGCGCGCTCAGTTCGCCCACAACCCCCGAATGTACGCCCGTGGCGGTTTTCCTGAACTCAAAGAGATGGGTTTCGAAGGTAGCTGGCTCGAATGGTTTTTGAAAGAGATCGAAACGTTCCATGGTTCGTCTCCCTTCCCACCCCATTCAGTTGGCTAAACATAGATCGGCCTTTTACTCACAACCGACTTGTCCGACAGCGAAAGCTCGCAGATACACCAGGTATGATACCACCGACCTTCTGAATCTGTGATCTCCCAAGCTCATCAAAACGTTACCCAGCCCTGACGAATATCCGTTCACGAGCGACCTTCCCAAACCCGTTCTGAAGCCGCTGGATTTCCCAAAGATTCTTTATCCTAATGACATTAACGCAAACCCCTCCATACTCTCATTCTACACCCGTTCCATCGTTCCTCGCATAACAAGACGTGCCACCCTTACCCTTGCCGCCACCAAGCGCTCAAACGGTATCGTCGGCGACGACGAGTACGAAGACGATGGCAACTATGGCAGTGCTGCTACCATAGACGTAGAAGTTCTTCAAGCCATTAGCAAGCGTGTCCATTATGGTATCTCACCATTACCGTTCCCGTTATGAATCAGTGCCTGACAAGTCTTCCAGGGAAATTCGTCTCGGAATCAAAGTTCACCGCAGATCCTCCTGCTTTCATTCCTCACATCCTCAACCCGAACAGACAGGCACTCGAAGCATTGATTACGAAACCGGAGGTAGAGCGTAAGCTGCTGCTGCGCTTGCGCAAGAAAGCCGCAACCTATGCGCAGGAGTTCAACCCGGATGGGGACGCAATCGCGAACTCCCACTTGAATGACACAGCCAAGATAGATGTGGACGGTGTTGTCGAGTTGTATGAAAATTACATTATTCCCCTTACAAAGGAAATTGAGGTACGCTGTGTTTCGTAACTGTAGGGTCACCAATTAACATCATCCCGAAGGTGGATTACCTACTGCACCGACTAGATAGAATGTCGGAGGAAGAAATCGATAGACTTGCTGGTGCTAAACATCGTGAATGATACCTCTGCCCAGGATTGTACTTTTGCTTGTATCCTGTATCCGCTTCTTGTGAAAGTAGAATTCCATGTTTCCCGACCTGATGCCACGAATAAGTTAGGTTTTTTCAAAGTGAGCGTGGTACAATACCAAGTACGCGAATGGGTGCAATCCGATGTGGATGAATGAATGAAGCAAGAAATAGATGATCCATACGTGGTGAGTCGATGCGAGGTATCACATATAGTGTCGAAATACGCGGGAAAAGCAAATAAAACCGAAATTTGGCAAGAGATACACGAAAAGGGATGATAAGCACGATACGAAACGTGGCCTGGAACAGAGCATTAAATATATGCTACAACCCGAGATCTAGGGGCTCATCAACACGCATTTCTCACGGACGGAAAAGATAAAAAACCCACCTTCAAAAAGACGCTTCGTTTCCTCAGGGCCAATGGTCCGAGTGGCACGTTTCGCCAGAAGCTTCTCGGTTCTGTACTTCTCGTACAAGACCTCCCGGGTATGGGCCTTCAGAACCTTTCGATGGACATGATGAACACCATGTCCTAAAGGAGCAAGATACCACGTAAAAAGGAGCAAACATACCTTCATATGCGTCAGCAAGATAGCCGTTCGAAGGGCGGCGAAATCACAGTGTTCAGGGTTCAGTACGTCAACGATCCCCCATCGGAACTTCCGAGTGAACACGCCTTTCAGGCTCTCCGGCGGAGTAAAGAAGTGAGCGGATTTGCGAGGCGCGATAGGGCTCTCTGTTGCAGAGCTTGAGAGCGTTCCAGTGTCCTCATGCTGGGTGGAACAGTAGTGAGATTCGGCAGTCTTGGGACGCAGCTGCTTCCGCCGTGGAGAACCCAAAGGTTCAGGCATGATAAGGGCAAAGGGGAGCAGCCTGTCAAGCTTGACTTTAGCCACGGTCTTGGCAGAGAAGCGAACGTTGGAGATGCTTTCATCCTCGTTCTCATCGGGATATTGAGGTTCCCTCTCGTCCAGGGCTATGGACGACAGATCCCGACGTGGGCGGGATCGGGATCGGGACGTACGCGCCCCTTTGAGTCTGATCACAGTACGTGAAGACCGCTCCTCCGCATCATCACCATCAGTGACATCGTGAGAATATCCATTCTGCTCATCGTGACCATTCGTGCCATTGACCCCGTTGTGAGAGCCATTGATCGCTTGAACCTCATTACGAGGCGGTGATTGTGAAAGGGGCTCCTCCTTTGTTTTCGCGGAGGAAAAGACTCCGAAATCGAGGCCAGCCTGCCGCAGCCCTTTGCGGACAGCCATTTTTACTGCGGACAGGGTCTCGTCCGTGAGCGAATCGGTCTTTGCGATGACTGGAAGTATGTTGACGCGAGCCGAGAGACGACGGATCACGCCCAATTCGGCGGGTGACATCACAGTATCCCCACAATGGTTGTTGGGTTGATTAGCTTCAGCAGCGGTCGGGGACTGAGATATTGTGCTCTCGGAGGCGGTCTTTTCGAACATGACATGTCCACGAGGAGTGTTCCTGTTCAGGATAGACGTGGGGTCAATCATGAAGATGCATCTAAGGGCAGTCAGGCGTATTGCCACACAGTGCGAGCTGGCGATGTGTCTTACAAATGCACATGTTGATCTCCTCGACTCTGCCTGATCACTTTGGATTCCTGAAAGCGGTTTAGATTCGAGGCCATCAAGTGGTATTGAAAGGAAGCTAACCTCATTCATTGTGGCAGCATACTGCTCGTCAATGTATTTGATTATACTGGTAACCTGGCGTTCAACGCTCAATTCTTGGCCCAAGGAAAAATCCAGTCCTGGGGTGTCAATGACGGTCAACAGTACCCGGTCATACCGGGATTCACATATCTCCACACAGGCGGTGTTGATGGTTTGGGCATGTTTCAACCCCCCATTCACGAAACGCTCCAAAGCGGCCACTTGGTCTCCAGTGGCCGTAGGCGAGATATCAGCTGTGTCAAGCAAAAGTCGAAGTAGGGATGTTTTTCCGGTGCCACGGGCACCCACAACCTGTAATGCAAAGCATAAATCATGAAAAATGAACAATGAACAAAGAGGGGCGCACCATAAGATTGAAAGCTGGCGATGTGCGATTTCTGCGTTGGGTTCGACGGGTCGTAGTGCCAGCACTGGACGGACTCCTGTAGTTATCGAACGCAGAAGGGGGATGCGGCGACATGTACAAAGAAGAAATTTTGCTATGATTGGCATTTGGAGTATCGGAGGCATGACCTGGGTGAAAGCGAAATGGTTTGTGGAAAGGAATGGGGGAATGGTCGAGGCTTTTGACCGTACCTTTGTAGGGTTCAGGAAGGTCGGGTACCGGGGGCGGGTCGCTTAGGGCTGAGACGTTGACCAAGTTCTCTGGCCATGGTATTCCTTGCGGGTTGAGAGTTGGCAACGAGAGAGAGGTTTTGAGTGGGGCACCACTGCTTGCGCTGTTGGCTCTGGGTCGCTTCCGGAACGAAAACATGGGCTACTCCGCGAGATGGGTGGACAGAAATGAACAAGAACGAGTGGTCTGAATGATTGGACAAGAAAACAAGTAAAGAACGTTCGCCGCTTGGTCGATAGAGAAGATGTACAGAAGCTTTTCTGCTGGAGAAGTTGCTGGAGAAGGCCGCGCTCAAACACGCAAAGAATTGACAAAGGATTCGACGCGCTCCCTCGCTAAAATTAATTGGCCCCGTTCGACGTGCATGGCAACCGTTAAACGGAGTCTGTCAGCGGTCCACTACTTGGCAGTCCATCCATTCTCTTGTAAATTCCTTTTTCAAAACGTACATACAGAAGATGGGCGATAGCTGTGGTAAATGGAAAAGATGGAACAACGAAGAAAAAAACGGAATAGCATCAGAACCAGTGAAAGTGAAAACCAGAAAAAATACAGTACAAGGTGGTCCAATTGCAAGACGATAACCCAAAACGATGATTCGACAGCGGATTCCAAGTAATGCGAGAACAAGCTTCCGTAGAGCCAGCACAGACGAATTGATGCTTCTACAGTCCATACCTGGATGGAAGATACGACACGGGATGTAAAACGGGGGTGATAAGACTCGTGGGGTAGCCTGAATCTCCGAGAAAAAGAGTATTACAAGTGTTCTTTCAGGGTATAATGTGAACGGTGGATTCGTCCACTCTCATCCTCTTTTGGATATACGAAGCCTCGGGGTCGTCACTTTTTCTTTTCAAGTCCACGTCCATGAGTTCGCTGGGTGTGTCCTCCAAAGGCGTACCGTTCTGATAACGTACGTCGCCAACTACGGTAGAAGAGGGTGGTGATTGGGTCGGAGGTGAGTGTGCCGAAGATGACACGATGGATGGAGGCACTTTTGATGAAGTCGAGGCACGTCGCGCCCCTTTTTTGTTAGCGCCATTGCTGCTGCTGTCATGGTTGTAGTTGCACGGAAGTGACCTCCTTGCACAACTAGAGCAAGCAGGATGGGCACCGTCACATTTCGTTTTCCGCGCTGTCGTCAACATTCTCATCAGCAAACTTCGCAGCGGGGAATCTCACGTTAGACACTCACCTCTGCAAAAGTTGCAAGCCACCACTTTGGGCCCGGCGCTAGAGGTTTGGCGGGGAGTTCTGCCAGGCACGGTCGATGCACGTTTCCTTTGAGCGGCTTGCTGTTCCGAGGCCGGTCTGATCGGTGGCAGAGGGGGGGCCGTCATCGCGACCGTCGGGGAAGTCTCAGGAAGAGCTAACGTGGCGATATGCGGTAATTCATTATCTTTGAATAGGGAGCGTCCATCGGAGGCCAGTTGTCCAGTCATAGTATGCTTTGGCCTTACCACTGATGCAATAATAGGAAGAATTTCACGTGGCTCAGACGGCCCAGCAACAGGTTGTGAGAACCCCTCCAGCAAGGGACGGTTCTCAACGTTGGAGCTCCTGCGCGATAAGGGCTGGGACGGCATCTCGGGCGAGACAGAGAGGTCATTCTCGTCCCCTGATCGCTCCTCTGCGCTACCTTCAGAGTCGCTTTCATCTTCCTTGCGCCGGTGTGGGTTGCGTCGTTTGCTGGTTTGCGGCATGTAATCGCAGGGGTTGGATCGTTTGACACACTGGCCGCAGGCGGGACGCCCGCCATCGCATTTGAGTTTACGAGCTGTGGTACGATCGGTTCAGTCCCATGAATGCTTGAGAGTAGCTGGCACCACGCACAGCGGCAAAAGTTGCATGCAACGGTGATTTTCTTTGTTCGTTGCTTCGACGACCCTAATGAAAGCGTTCAAAATTTGCAGCCTGGTGAAGACGTCCTAGAAACTTACTTCCAACATTCTTGACCTGGTTAGGGGGCATCCTCGCGATTGGCATGCCACGCACATCTGTCCCTGGCGGGAGATCTCTGGAGATGGACAAAGAATGATGCCGAACTGTCACATGACCAGAGGTCTCGATATTAAGAACAGGCCGGGGTGTATGAGAGATCGCAGCAAGTTGTGTATGGGGAGCCATGCTCTGCTGCATTTGGTGTGGGTGAAGGGAGTGATTAGCAGGGTGGTGTTGGGCGAGATATTCATTCCTGAATTTGTCGAAGAGATACTCCCGAGTGTACTTTTGCAGCGTCTACGGAAAGGAATAGTGTCAAGGACGACAAATGAACGTGATCGTATCACTAACCTCCATGTGGTGGAAGATGGCTGATCGCAAGAGCACAAAGTCACATTGATTCGGGTCAAGGACATCCATTGATCCCCACCGATAGCTCCGGATGAACTTGCCACGAGATAATTTTGAAGAACAGTGCTGATGTTGTGATGGCGTATACTGCTGCACGAGTTCGTGTCGGGAGAGGGGCATTCGAGTGACGCCATCACTGTGCGAGTAGATCTCGGGTGATATGAGCGCATAAGGAAGGCGTAAGAAAGAGGGCGTGGCGGGTGAAGTTGGGGGGGACAGGTGGCCGGGAGAAGCCCGGCTGTGACTACCATAACCATTGACTACTTCACCTTTGACAGGATGCCCAGACTCTGCGAGGTCTTTTCGGTGCTGATACTGCGGGTGCGTGTCCATATCGAAGATCCCGAATCCAATCCCTGCTTCTGCGAGATCTCGGCGTACGGCCATCTTGACAGCTGTTAGACGGTCGTTTGTCAACGTGTCCGCGCGTGCTATCACGGGGAGCACGTTGACGCGTGCAGACAACCTTCTGATTGTGTTGATTTCTTCTGCGGGGAGAGTCGGACGACATAGGATGGGGTTTGTCGTCACGGGTGGCTCAAGAATGACAGGCTCTGGCTCTGTGTGGGAGAAGCTGTTGGTGCGGGCTCGGGAAACGAGCGGGACGGGTGGCCCAGGAACGGCTGGGGGAACGATCACGTCTGGATCCAAAAAATATATACACCTGGATCGTGGGTCAGCTTTCGGGAGATACGGAGGTTAAGCGCCCATGTCGAGGGCGACCCACAGGTGGATATTGAGGTCCCCTGTCTGTGCCTTCCACTCCTGAAGGGGAAGGGGGTGAGTGGGAGAGGACGTAAAGCAGAGGATAAGAAGATACAGACATCGTCAACAGCGTCTGCGAAACGGGCGTCGACTTGATGTATGATATCCTGTATCGTGCGTTCGGCAGCATGTTCGTCTGTAAAGTCTAGGGAGGGGGTGTCGATGAGGGTGAGAGCGAGGACTTGAGGGGATGAGTTTGGGTCGCTGGTGAGGTCGATGTTGATGGACGCGGAGCGAATGTGGGAAGTATGTCCGCTGCATCCCTGTACGAACTTTGCGACGGAAGCGAGCTGGTCTTTGGTGGTGGATTGAGATATGTCGCTGGTGTCGAGTAGGAGACGGAGGAAGGATGTCTTTCCGGTGCGCTGACCGGCGACCATGAGAGAGTATGCTCTGATGGTTCCGGGGATTGGATCGAGGGTGTTGAGGGTTGTTCCGGTGAGCATACCGTCGAGGGTGTAGTGGTGAGAGGGGGTGGATGTCCGGGAGATGATGTGTTGGTTGTGGTCGTCGGTGAAGAAGGGGTTGTCGGTGTTGTCGACGACGAGCGGCATGTGGAGGTGGACGGGGCCAGTCCGTTCGGGGGAGACAGAGCGAGGGTTGCCCGCGAGGCGAGGCAAGCGCGGGGGTGATAAACACCGAAAAGAGGGACGTGACGGAGCCGAGCGTCAGATACCGAACCAATCGGATCCACCCATTCAAGCAATCATACAAAATATAATAAGTAATAATAATAATAATAAATTCCATTCTATAAGACGCAAATATAACGAGTCTACGATCGAATTTTAGGTGGTGATTGTATGCTGCGATATTATAACGGTCTAGGTTATCCGCGAGCGGAAGAGAAAGAGGGTGCGGATGAGCATCATCCGACGATTCTAGACCCCAGTTTACCTCGTTAGCATCTCTTATTTATTTCGTGAGAAGTCTCCTCACCGTAGCAACCATTCGGCACGTAATTTTTCACACACTTTCCCCCTCTTCGATGCCCTCGGTCGATGGTCCGGCCATCTCCGCCAGCTTCGCCGTTTTCTTCTTCACCCCTCTTTTGCCCCGCGTCCCCTTCGGCGCTTTCCCCGGCCCGCGCCGTCGAGGATGTTCCTGGTACTTGCACGCCAGCGATCGCGCAGTGCAATTGGAGCAACATGGACGTCCCCCATCACATCGTAGCTTCCGCCCTGCACAGCCAAACATCAATCTTATCTCCCCTCCACATTGCATCAGTCACTCACCTCGGCAGAAATCACACGCGACGTAGATCTTCCTTGCTACCCGTCTCTTCTCCTGAGTTGACCCTTCTCCATCTCCTCCACTATCCGCACCCTGATCCCTCGCTAGCTGCGATGACGTACTCATGGTCGTGACCGGCGATCCCCCCTCAACTTCTTCTCCCATTCTCATCGGTGCAGGGACGACATGGGGTTCGGGCAGTCGAAGTTGAGGTAATATCGGTCCCTGTTCGTACCGATCCGGCGAAAGACCCAGCGTACCCAGCAGTTGGCTTACTGGCGGGAGCACCACCCTGCTCGAAGGACCGTCTGGAACTGGAGGCGGCAGATTACTTGATGACCTACTTCTATCCCATTCGCCTGAACTGTACAACGGTGCCAATCGGTGCCTCTCGTAATGCGAATCTGGATAATGTTGCGGCAGAAGATACCGTGGATCGGAGTACTCTGCTCTCACTGTCAGCTTGCTCTCTCGTCAGATATCTGGACCTCGACTCACCGCGTTGAGACTGACTTGGGCCTGGCAAGTTATGATTGTCATAGAAGCTCGATGAAAAAGATGGACCTTGTGTAGACTCGGCACTGAATCGCGGTTGGAACCTCGGCGGGGTTTCCTCCCGTGCAGGCGACCAATCGAAGGCACGACTTAGCACGGGAATGTCGTAAGCTGGAGGATTGCCTTCCTCGACGCTTCCTGTCCTCTCTAGCACATGCAGCTCCTCCGCTGATTGTGATCGCCGCAATGAGCTGTCTTCTTCTCTCTCCCTCCGATCACGCATGCCTGGCGCTGCGTGATCCGGTACGATAGGTGTGTACGTTGCAAGGAAGCGGTCGTATAAATTTGGTTGTCGTCTATCCGAGCGAGGCAATTGGTACGTGAGTCAAAAAATTCCTTTGGGCATGCGATGGAGGTACGGATCTCTAGAGAATCCAGAGGCATTCGCTTCGGTGTTCTGCACGGGCGAGAATGAAGAACACCCTCTTGACCAGAAGAGTGTTGCAGGAGTGGACCAGCCTTGCGAACAGTGACGGCGGCTACAAGCAAGATGCGCACGGGAACGAAAAAAAAGCCGCTGGGACCGTTTACATCCGTTCATTGGCTTTGCATCCCAAAAGTGACGAGCAGGATGTGTGACTGTCCCAAGCCGCCGAGATACCGGGAGACGTTCGCGACGTCTTCATGAAATTTTTGTGCGGTCCTTTGAAATTTCAGATCAGCGCCCCCTTGATTAAACATATCGGTACAACTGATTCGATCAGCTCCCTACTCCTTGCACTCGCACATATTTAGCCTGGTCTCCGCGAATTTGATGTACGAGCGTGCCGAAGGAGGGGCATTATTTGCCAATTGTCGATCTTCTACAATACTGTATATCGTCGTCCGCGATTTGAACCCAGGGAACCCATTAGTCGCACGCGCCCTCACGCGCAATTTCGAAATTCTGGACGGTCTGGTGATGACAAACGTGAAACATTCGTGATCGACGTCGAGATGCAGCTGTCGCCATTACAGTGCATGTGCTTTGATGGGCCACTTCCGAATATGTCTAGTGGGATCCTGCTTAACGGTATCGTTCTATAGCTTAATTTTTTGGACAGAAATTTTACCTTTGTCAGTCGCGTAGAGCGAAACTATCCTGGGCCAGTTTTATCCTGTTTTATCTGACTGAGCCTGTCGCCTCCTGTCGCCTGCCCAAACATGCTGGTGGCTTGACCCTGGGGCAGGCACGCGCATCGTTATCGGATCTGAGAACCCACCTGAAATCCCTGACCCATATCTTTAATGCTGGATTGACAATAGTAGTACGCCCGTATCCCGAACTGGAAAAAAATGGATCCGGGAGTGTACGTGTTCTATCGCCATTGCAGCACCGTTTGGCGATGAGCAGCCGCTCAAGTATGCAAATATCATCAATATTCACTTGAAACGTTCAAGTTCGCCTACGTACTTTGGGGATTTCTGCCATTGTTCTCCGTAGGGTACTGCTTAGTCAGCAAAACCGGCTGACTCGAACTTTGAACAAATCTGTCAGACCTTTACAGCAACACAAGTCTGATCGCGACTTGGTTCGGAGGGTAAAAATGCTTCAGTCAGTCGCGTCAAAGCATGTCCATAGGCGCATTCCGAGACTCGCAAGGACATACTCGTCCTCGAGTCCAAAATGTGAGGAGAAACCCATCATGAACCGCTACAGCAGGATCGTCACTCAGCCAAAGGACCAGGCTGCCAGTCAAGTGCGTTTTCCCCAATTTTTAACGAATTATAGACTGAACGTACATGTAGGCAATGCTGTACGCGACGGAAGGGGTGGATAGTGAAGCCGACTTCCAAAAGGCTATGGTCGGTGTTGGTAGCGTTTGGTAATTTGCTGTTCACCGCATCGTTTCGCTCAAGTCCCTAACTACTTCTGCAGGTATGAGGGTAACCCGTGAGCATCGCTGCTTCGCGACTCAAAAGGTATATGGAACTCATACGCGCGTCAAATAGATGTAACAGGCATTTGCTGGGCCTCGGTCAACTCATCAAAGCATCCATTTCCGAGCAGGACATGATTGGATACCAGTTTGGTACCGTGGGTGTCAGTGACGGTATCAGCAACGGAACCGCCGCCATGAACTACTCGCTGCAATCAAGGGACCTTATCGCAGACCAGGTCGAAACAGCTGCAGGCGGCCATTGGCTTGACGGCATGGTCGTTGTCCCAGGGTGTGATAAAAATATGCCTGGTGTCCTTATGGCTCGTGAGTGACCTTTTGCATTGGCTGATTTAAATTTAAGCGTGGAACAGTTGGACGGCTCAACCGGCCTGGGTTGATGGTTTATGGAGGTACTATCCTTGCCGGCTCGTGCGAAGGCCAACCCAAACTCGACATCATCTCCGCATTCCAATCATACGGAAAGTACCTGCAGGATGGGAAAACACCTGAGGCGGAGAAATACCGCTACAACACTGTTCGGCATGCTTGTCCTGGCCCTGGTGGTTGTGGTGGTGTGCGTATCGAGCCACTGCTTCGTACTGCAATACTGAAACCCCCAAAAGATGTACACAGCGAATACCATGGCTAGCGCTGCTGAAGCCCTCGGTATGACGCTACCGGGCTCCTCATCCTTCCCCGCCGAATCGGAGGAAAAGATCGAAGAATGCAGACATGTGGGTCCTGCAATGCGGATCCTCATCGAGAAAAATATTTTGCCGAGAGACATCATGACCAAGACCGCATTCGAAAATGCAATAGTCCGTTCTTCATTCTCCGCTCGCGCTTCGTGAATGTTGATGGCAAGATAGACTTTGGTCATGATCCTTGGAGGTTCGACTAATGCAGTCCTTCACTTGATTGCGATGGCCCACTCCGTTGGCATCACGCTCACTATTGATGACTTCGCTCGAGTTTCGGAGGCTACACCCTTCTTGGCTGACCTCAAGCCCAGTGGTAAATATGTAATGGAAGACCTCACCAAGATTGGTGGGGTGCCTAGTGAGTACTACCATTCCCGTCTTAGGCTGGATACTGATAAGCCGTCCAGAGGTCCTTCACTACCTCATGAAGAACAAATACGTTGACGGAAACACCATGACCGTCACTGGTAAGACCCTTGGTGAAAACTTGGAACGCTGGGTCCACAAGCACGGCGAGCTTTCCTTCACCCAGGATATCATTCGCCCTCTTGAGAACCCTCTCAAAGCCACTGGGCACATTCGGTAAGATTTCCCTTGCTTGGGGCCATATCAAATTCTCAAAGCTGGGATGGATAGTATCCTGCGTGGGAACCTGGCTCCCGGCGGTGCAGTTGCAAAAATCACAGGAAAGGAAGGTTTGAGTTTCACCGGCAGGGCTCGGGCCTTTGATACCGAGGAAGAATTCATCTCGGCCGTTGAATCCGGCTCCATCAAAAAGGGTGAAAAGACCGTTGTCGTCCTCCGGTATCTCGGCCCCAAGGGGGGTCCCGGCATGCGGGAGATGCTCAAACCCACCAGTTTGATCATGGGCGCTGGTCTCGGCTACGATGTGGCGTGCCTGACTGATGGCCGGTTCAGTGGGGGGTACGTACTAATGAATGCCATGATAACATTGTTCAACTCTAATCCCCCTTCCGTGTGTAGATCGCACGGTTTCTGCATAGGACACGTCGTCCCTGAGGCGCAGGAAGGTGGTCCGATCGCTCTCGTTCAAGACGGTGACACGATCTCGGTCGATGCGGTTTCCAACAGCATTGAACTTCATATCTCTCCCGAAGAGATGGACCGCCGCAGAAAGGCCTGGAAAGCCCCACCTTTGAAGGTTTCCCAAGGCACCCTGTTTAAATACGTCAAGACGGTGACAGACGCCAGCCTTGGCTGTGTGACTGATTCGTAGCCACGCAAGATGTGGTAATTCGGATCCGATATACCATCTCAAAAGTATATAAACCAGAAATAGTCTCAGATGTACAGTACAAGCTCTGAAGATATATCTGGATGGCTTCACACGGATGTCGTACCATTCAAGGACGAGGGTTTTTGATCCTGCGCTTTTTCTCCGATTTGGGCATCTTATTTTGTCGCTTTTCCCGTGCCCCTGCCTTGACTGCCTTCTTGCGTTCCTGGTGATGTGGAGTTGGGAGCATGCGCAGCAAGAAGGTTAGCGGAGGACATACCTTCTTAGCATCGCGGTCTTCATGCCGATGGCCTCGAGGTGCTTTCCGTTCGGCCCCCTCTTCCCCTCCCTCAGCATCTTCATCGGTGTTATCAGAGGCGTCACTGTCCTGTGACCCGTCTCCGTCGAAGTGTACGTGATGTTCCTCGGCAGCCAGTTGAGACGAATTAAGCAAGCCAATCGTATCTGCGTAGATCAGCTTCTTCCCCTCACCCCCTTTGAGAACATCGATGTCGCGCTCCGGATCATAAACTTCGTTCAATGTCCGTGGGATGTAAGACTGCAAGAAGACGCTGTCCTCGTGGGCAGCTTTGCTCTTTTCGTTTTGGGTATCGTTGAGTTCTCCAAAACCCTGTGAGGGGTCTTCCGTGGTCTCAACCTCTTCGGTGAGCCATCGCTGGAGGACCTGGCTATCTTCCTCCTCTGTCCCATTCCCTGCCAGCTTGTCCCTGGTGACGAATTCGAAACATCGTCTAAGACCAAGACACTTGACCCCAAACCGTCCAAAGTACTCCTCGACGTTCTTGACGTCACTTCGGAGGAAATCGAAGGCGTGCGGATGATCATGTTCGACGCTCTGGGAGACATCGATGATATACAGATGAGTGTTGTGATAGAGTATGTTGTATTCGGATAGATCGGCGTGTACGAGCTTGCATTGGTGGTACATTCGTCGCATGTTGAGCACTAATTCCTGGTATAACGAGGGGTATTCCGACTCTGGGATTTTTGCGTCTTTTAGTCGTGGTGAGGCCCTGGGGAGGAGCTATGATTTTTTATGACGATTTTTTGGGAAGAGCACGCACCACCCCTCTTTGTCGCCAAGAAATGTCATCACAAGGACGTTCTCTCGAACCTCTATGGGCTCTGGACAGTAGATGCCAGCGGTGACTAGGCGCCTCAAATTACGCATTTCTTTCTCTGCCCATACTCGCACCATCTTGCGTGGGTTATGTCTGTTGTACCCTCTCCTGAACCTGTATTCTCCCGTGACATAGCGGTCACGATCCTTGAAAACAAGGATGGAAGTTTTATAGATTTTGAGTGCCAAGTGAGCCGAGTCTGATGTGAGCGCATGGTATACGTTTGCCTGTTTGAACGTCAGACGACAAGGGACGACACGTTTGATCGTCTAGCTATTTACCTCTTTTCCTGTACTGACGCATCCGTTGACTTCTTGGATAAGGCCACGTCCGATCATCTTGAATAGAATGACCCTCGTCCGAGGATCGAGCACCTGCTCGGAGGTCGCTCGATCCGACTTGTCTTTAGCGTTAGCATATGAGCTTGGTCCCTTTCGATTGACTCCGACGCCCATGGTATACGGCTGGTCTATCTTGGATATCCTCGAGGAAAACTTTGACAACGCCGTCAATTGGTCAGCGGCCTTGTCTTTTGCCTGTGTGTTGGAGGTAGCACGCCGTGGGTGATTCACCACGGGTAGCGCGGCTACGGTAGCGTTCTGGTTGGTAGCTGAAGCGATACCCTGTGCGTTTCCGCTACGGACAGCAACGTGTTGACGAAGGCGGTTGTACTGTTTTGTGAAATCTGACTATATCCGTTGTACATTAGGTCGGACGGACGATGGTGCACGGAACTTGCCTCGTTCTGCGATCTCCCAATCTTCGTCCTCTGCTCTAACGTCCTCGAAGTCGTCCCCGCTTAGTTCGTCCAAATCTTCGTCTCCCTCTTCTTCACTTGGCTCTGACCATTCGAGGAGTTGCTCGTCGTCGATATACTGACCGCCCTGCCTTGGATCATGTTGCGGTGTGTCCTCTGTTGCATCGTCGAACTGGCCAGGCGCGATGTTTTCGAGGCTTTCTAAAGCCATTGTGGAGGTTGTGGTCAGAGCGTTGAATCTAATCTCTACGACTGTGATCTCACGCAACTGTATTGGGATAATTAACCCCTGTTAATCACTTGAGAGTCGGAGGAGGTGCGTACATGTAAATGGTAACCGAATCTAAGCTGATAATCAATCGGCTAGAACTTGGAAATCATTGACAAACGATAGCTGCATGCAGCAACCTGTTACTAGATTGTATTGATATAAGTAGTCCACCACGATGCGAACTGTCACCGCGTGATTCGTCGATGTGTAGTAAACTCAGTTGGACGTAAACAAGCACAAAACCCTTGCACCGACTTCACCTACTTCGATCTCAACATGCTTGTCTCCTCAAGGCTCATCGAAGCTGCGGCAGACGCCGCCACATGTTGAGTTTGTCTACAAAAGACTACTCGAGGCTCTTTCCTTCAATCCACCACAACGCCCACCTCCGCAGTCCCAGTCATGCAGACAGTTCGGAAACGAAACCCCTTCGCATTTCAGCCAGAGGACCAGAGGAATGATAGAGTCGTGCTCGACGAACAAGGTAACAACCGTGTGTAGACAACTGCCACCATCGGGTACTTACACGGCTTATCCATAGAACAAACCGAGGTCGTCGAACGAATCAAGCAGCAAAATGTCGAGTCGAACAAGCAGAATCGCATTGCTTTACAGCTGATGCTCGGACTGTCGTGCATCCTGTATGTCTCCTTCACGTCGTCATATCCAACCCCTTCTCACCTCGCTGTCGTAGACATGTCATTTACTGGTTTTCGGATCGAAGAACACCTCTTTTCGCCGTCTTTCCACCCTCTCCCTCCGCGGGACAAGCCAACGCACCTCTAGACTATAGTGGCATTCTCGCATACATTGCCATCCTCGTCCATGTCAACCTCAGCCTCATTGTACACCCTTGGAACGTCGTTATTGCTGGCAGAGTAATCCGAGCAATTGGCTTCCTTGAAACGTTTGCATGGTCAGCTGCTGGGCCCCTGCTCTCCATATATGCAGGCAAAACGTGGCAAACTACCGTATGGTGGAGTGTTCCAGGGCTACTAACGTATGTCGTGTATGCGGTTCACGGGTGGATACGGAAAGCCGATGGAGATGTATTGGAGTTAGAGAAGCTGCAATACAGAGCGCCTGGTGCCTAAGCTGTGGGTCGAATGATTTCTACAACAATGCAGGATGTATTTTACGGAATGTCATGTGTACGAAGGCAATGATTCGCACCTCATACTCAAACACTGACCAAGGCAGGCTGTGCGAGCACATGGATTCCGATGAGAGAGCGTTCAGAGCATCTATCGCTCTCGTGCTGGAGGAGATCAAAAGCATAAAGCAACTGCGTCGGTCGGCTCACGCAAAACTCCTTCAATTCGCGATCGACACCTGCTTGGTTGCTCTCGGTGTTCGGTGAGTACGGGATGTCATATATCATAACCGAACGCGACCTGTGACATCCGCGCAGCACAGGCTATCTGATAGACGTGATATGTCCACCGGATCCTAAAGGCACCTTCACAGCTCTGTTGAGGGCACTTCGTCAAAAGGTGAGCCCCGAATTGCTGCACGTCTCATTACTTACCCCTACGGTCATAACAGAGCTCAATATTCAGTGATGTAGCACTTTGGCATCACACCCCTTCAATGCAATCTTTCTTGGTCCACCTTCCTCTCTTCCAGAAGAGACTGGTTGCTATGGTTGATGGTGTCGAGGAGTGCGTGTTTATCTGTCTGGACAGATCCCTATCCGCGGTAGGTATTACTATTAGTTTTCCTTGGAGCATCCCCATCATTGATCGCGATCTAGTTCAAAGAACTCCCTGACGGACTGCGCGAGGTTCTACAAGAGATGAGATCCACCCTTGCAGAGTCTCCTGATGCACTTTCATTTCCTTTATCTGAGACCTTGACAGAGGACGTTCTCATCCCGCTTGCGGCGGTCATGATCGACTATCCAGCTGCGTACGTTCCCATGTCGCCGGGTCAGACGTCTTTCTTGCAAGGAGAACCGCTGGACGTTTACGAAGTCTCTATCGAAGAACTGTCAACGTCAGATTGTACACTCAAGCCCCAACACCATGCTCTCCTGAAGTTTTCGTGTCCCCACCTCCTCGAACACCCGGGACTGCACTCGGATGCAGTGATGGGGAAACTCAAAGCCAAGTTCGGACCCCGCATCGAGAGGATTGGGATGCACATCCATGTTACACATCGCACAGAGACCCTTAATAGAGTAGCGTTATGAGATACAGCACGAGCGAAACTAACTACTCTACATCCACGTTGATAATCTTGATATCTTCAAACGGCTTATCCACCTTGTTGGTCTTGACGTTCTCAATCGCGTGAACAACCTCGAGCCCAGAAAAGACACGTCCAAATATAGTGTGTTTCTTGTCCAACCACGGTGTTGCCGTTGTCGTGACGAAGAATTGCGAACCGTTTGTGCCCGGACCTGCATTGGCCATACTGACAGTGTATGGGCTGAAAGTCGGGTCAGCGGGTTGGTCCATTCATGGAACTGGAGGCCAGCGTACCGATCATGCCTGAGATCATCAGAAAATTCGTCCTCGAATTCCCTCCCCCAAATTGACATCCCTCCAGTCCCATCTCCCAGCGGGTCTCCCGTTTGGATCATAAATTTTGGAATGACACGATGGAAAATGACACCCTCGAAATAGCCACTTCTTGCGTGACCAACAAAGTTCTCGACGGCTTTGGGGGCTTGGTTTGGGAACAGTCGGAGGTGAATATCTCCCATCGACGTGTGGATAACGGCAGAATTGGCGAGCGGGGATGGACCAGCTATGCCGGCCACGGTAGCAGTCGCGATGGATTGTTCTTCGCGAGTGGGTTTCTCGTTGAAGACATCTCGATCGTTGAGTTTGCTATCTCTGTGAGTATGGTGAGCAAACAACGCCGCAGAGCGTGATACCATTTGACATACTCCGGTTCGGAACGCGTGAAGAGATAGAATCTTTGGCGTTTGTAGCCCGTACAGAAGAGTGTTGGATCACGGCTGGCTTTATTGGCCAGGATAGGGTTTGCGGATGCAGCCATTGCCAACGTGGTAAAACCTTTCTTTGCAGGCGCCCCTTGGTACACGGCAAGGTTCATCCACCGGACTGCCTCGTCCTTGCCCAACAATCTGACAACTCGATTGGTCACAGTGTTCACAACTAAACGAGAACTTGAGCGCTTGTCACGGCACGGTGGACAAAAGCTTACCCTTGATTCCCAGCAAGGTCGGATAAATGACGAACGCGCCGCTTTCATCCCAGATAACATTACTCCACATCCCCGGTATTCGTCCGTCCGGACCAGGCATCTCAAGCTCACGCTCCACTGCAAGTCGCCGCCCGAACTCCATGTCCTCGACCTTGTATACAGCCGTCCCCGCTTGCTGCATTTCTTGGATCGCAGTAAGGGATTCGTCGTATTTCCGAGTCAACTTCCCAGAAAGGAATGAGAATATGCGGACTTGGCGGTCGGGGAGAGAGAACATCACGAACGAGTTAGAATCGGGGGAGAGGGTAATGCACGTGGGTATAGACTTTGCCTACGAAATGGTATGAGAATAAACCTGTCGTAGTCAAAAACAAACACACCTTTTTGAACTCGTACAGATCGGTCGAACTCTTGTACGACCACAAGCCAGGTACATTCTTGGGTAGCTCAAAGGGTTCGGTGGGTTGCCAATACTCGACAAACCCATTCTCATCCGCGGAGATGACCGTGTCATACCGGTCGCTGTACTGAAGGGGTTCGAGAGCTTGGACCAAGATTCAATACGGGTCAAGAAAAGCTGACGTACAGTCATGAGGTGAACAGGCGAGCGGTGCAATTTATCGATCGAGACGAGAGGTTTGTCATCTCCTCTGCCATCGTATATTCTAATAACACCAGTGCTTTGCTCCGAGCTGCGCCAAAGGGGTCAGAAATCCTTGATGCAATAGAGTCACCGTATCTCACATTGCTAGCATCCCTTGTGCCTGACCGCGTTTGTGCACCCAGCAGCATGCATGTGGCACAAAGCCAAGCTTGAGCATGTTGATCATATCTGTTCCCAGTCAGCGTCCGTGTCATTCGTCCCAAAATGATCGGAACAAACCAAAGTTCATCACATCAAACACCTTCGCTGACCCATCCTCTGATATGCTCGCAAACAACTGACCATCTGCGCTCACGGAGACGCCGACAATCGGTGATGAATGCGCGCGGAAGTGTTTCACGAACTCGATGCCAGTCTCTTGCTTCTTCCAAAGTTTCAAGTGGCCATCGATGGACGTCGTGATTAGAAAATCCAATCTATGACAGGATTGAGCATATGTCGCGGGTTGCTTGGTGTTTCTGAGACGTACTTGGTCATGACGCAGAAGTTGAGGGCGTCCCGGTGCATGAAAGACTGATAGTACTGGTCTGCATTCGGAATATGCTCGAGGTAGAGCTTTTCATGAGGAAGTACTGATACATGGAATGGTTAGCTCAATGACGGTTTGGAACGAGAGGTGAAAGAAACACTCACCTTTGCGTTTCTTTTTCACGGCCCCATTAGCAGCAGCAGGCATTGGCATGGGCCCGACATCCTCGTCGCTTTCATCTGCAGTGCGGTCCTCAGCGACTACACGGTCCTGCTCTCGCTCTCGCTTTCCGAGCACAGACGCGTCTTGTTCAGAGTCAGACATGGCAGTAGTTAGTAGGTCAATGACATGAACTTGATCTCAGTCGTGCTATAAATCACATGACGCCAAGCGTAGATAAAAGCTTCATTCGTGACTACATAACTACACACTCTTTGTCTTTCCTCGATGATGACCGCTGGGCCTCCTCCGCCGCCAACAACAGCTTCTCTTGCTCTGTCAAAAGCTATAGTTTCGTTAATACACTTGCCATACCGATGGAATCTCAACGTACCCCTCTCTTGGCTCGTTCCAGCATAGCCTTCCTCCTGCTCTCTCTCTCCGCCTTCGCGCGACTAGGACGTATTAACATAGCAGCAGGGTACATAGATTAAATTATGCCGAAGCAAAGATAGATGGTGGAACAAATGATAGAGGGTCCAATAGTTTGGTGAGTTGCGAATCGATGGATGGTTTACATTGCGTGCGTGATTGTGATCGTGTTGGTGTTGACGGAATTGAAGACGATGGTGACGTAGATTTGGAATTGTTAATGATGACAGGAGAAACGCTGATGAGTTATGAGTGTTGACTGAATGAGATTGGTGGAAATATAACTCACCGATCAGTCTTTGAGAGCGGATTATTCAGAGATGCAATGTTAGATGGGAGGGAAGGGACAGAAAGTGATGTCAGAGGATTGGTGGGACGATTGGTGGCATCCGACGACCGCGCGGTCGGCGTCTTCGCGTGTACCTTGAAACCTAGTTGAGGGAATATTGACGACGACGACGTAGGCTGTGACTTGGAGGAAGATGGAGTCGATGTCAGGCTTGAGCAGCTGTGGTCCTTTGGGAAGCGATGCTGCGGACAATATTGCTTCCGGCAGTCCTGCAAGTCGTGTAAGAGGGTGCATACTCCAGAAGGTGAGACAAGCGTACATTACACGCGATGGGCGCATAGAGGACCTTTCCGCACTTGCCTCTCGCACACACGGGCTGGGACCTGGACTTGCCGGATTTTCCGGTTATGACGCTACACTCTGTACTGATGTGACGTTCCATGCGGATATTGGGATCCTCCCCTGGGGGTATAGCAACTGGGGTATTGCATAACGGACCTAGATGGTGGGTAAATTAACAGCCCGAAGGGCAGCTTTGCCACTCACAGCTGGGAGCAACACGGTTATGCTTGGTCTCGTCGTACTCTGGACAGTGATGGGCGGCTACCAGAAAGTGTTCGCCGCAGAAACTCTTGGAACAGTGCTGGCACTTGAACGGAAGGAAGTCGACGAGCAGACATGATGACTCGGAGCATTGGTGACCGATGGGCAACAATTGGGAGTCCTGTTCGGATGACATCGTAAGAGATGATGGAGGTAAGTGGACAAGTCGAAATGGGTGAACAAGAAGTGGACGTGGTTTATAAAGCAGAGGACGCGCGTCCCCAGCTGGACGCGTCAGAGTGACACCAAAGAAAGCTCGAGGGGGATCTACAACATTCCCCGAACTTGGCCGGCTTAGTCAGTCCACTACCACTGTCTTGCGCCGATCGACTAGTACGGTCGCCACGAGAACAAAATCAAGAGCGATGCTGATCATTTCATTTGTGAGCAAGTCAAACTAGTCCGATGGTTAGATACATGACTTGACACGGTCAACATCAGGTCAGACACGGCGAGTCCTTGGATAACCTTGTGAGTGGTCCTTGGCTTACCACCGGGGCTGATCTTGATTCAAATCAGAAATCCGTCTGGGCAGGACACAAGGACGCAGAACTGAGCGAACTGGGTGAGTGACACCACGGAGATACCCACAGTTAACCAAAATGTATACCAGGAGTGAGAGTGAGCGAAATAATCACACCTTTCCTCTTGACGCTTATCGCATGATCGATAGCAAGCCACAGCACTCGGGGAATCCTATGCAAATACCCGTCTCAACGCGATCATCACCTCGGATCTCAAGCGTGCTCACGCAACGGCCACCGCTCTCCTCAAACATCAGCCAGACCCGAAGCCATCCTTCACAGTAGACAGTGCCCTCAGAGAGCAAAACTTTGGAGACGCCGAGGGTCATCCGTGGATGATGCGCGCATTGCCCAACAAATCTCTTCAAGAACATTTCCGTGATGGTCAATATCCGATTCTCTTTGACAATGACGACAAGTTCCCCAACGGAGAGAGCTTGAACGACCTTGCTGCGAAAGCAGAATGCGCCATTAACGACCTCGTTTTGAAACCATATCTCCCTCGCGCCTTGTCGGCTGCCAAGGACGTCCACGTTGCAGTTGTCAGCCACGGTCTCTGCATTAGCCAGTTGATACCTGCTTTGCTGAAGAGGAACCATGGAGGAGCTTCCACCCAGGATTATAGAGGTTTGAGGAATACCGCTTGGACAAGGGTCACTATACAGCCCAAGGTGATTCTGATGGTACTCCTTCGGTGCAGTTGACCAAGCATACGCAGCCTGGAACAGAAGTGCCGGAAATCGATGATACCCTCGATAACCTACCTCAACTCATCGTTACAGTGACGGATGTGAACCGTCACGAGCACATCATCGGCGTCGCAAGTTAATGCGTTCACTGAACTGGTTATTGCTCCTAATGATCATTTCCCAGAAACGTCAGAAGGGAATTGTCGAACACGACCCAAAACAACGGGGCATTCGCGAATTCTTTGGGGGTGGTGGCGTAGATAAAAGCACGGAGGTACTCGAACATGCTGAAAGCAACGCGATGGACGAGGTAGGGTTAGAAGAGCGCAATTAATCCATGGAAGGAGACCACTCGAGGGGTCCCGGTCGTAGACTACATGTGGGTCACCTAGAATCAGCTGTGGGCGATCAGGGGAGTTGAATGGCTTTATTATGGAACGACGAACCTATAGATGACTGAAAAAAAAAATGCAAGGACTGAAAAACTCGAGGCTCAAGCGTACGGGAGGAGCCTTTTGAGCGTTGCTGTTTGCGTATTATTAGAGTACGCGGTTTGGGCAAGGTTGTTCTTCCGCCCGGGGCTCTTTGACATGTTCTTGTGCGAATGATTGGCATGTGCCTAAGAGAATTAACCAGTCCAAATTCCGTTCGGGAGGAGAGAAGAAATAAACGGACTCGTTTGAATTTTCCGCTAGCAATGGCGCTCCATCTCTTCTTCGCGCCGCTGTGCGACTTCAACTTTGGAAAATGAGCGATGGCCGACGTCGAGAACGACCGTACTGTCGAGACTAGACCGAACGTGAACATTCTGGACTTTGCAAGAGAAATCAAAGTCGTAACGAGGAGGAGATGAATGTGATCACGTGCGAGTCTATACCACTCAAGTACTCTTGGGTCAACTCTTTGTATCTCACCGACACCATGAACGACCCGCAAGAGGACGCTGATCGTGTATGGATAGCGTATGACCCGTTAAACATGCACACTGACAACGATTCACCTCCCAGATCCGCGCGAAACGTCTCGCGAAGCTCCAAGTCGGGCGATCGAGTGCACCCTCTCCCCAGATTGCCTCTGCCTCCACATCTCCAGCTGTCCCTCCTCCTGTCTCCGCACCAGCACTCAAGTTAGCCCCACAAAAGCCACCTTTGCCCATACCCGTTCCCGCACAGCAGACACCGACAACCTCCGTGCCGCCCAGGAGGAACCAGACCCTTGTCACGAAAGTTGATATACAGACCTGGGAAGATGAAACACTCACACAGATATTCAAAGTCACGCTCAAGGTATGTGCGACAGTACAGCCGATGGCGCCGAAGATCTTACCGCCAGCAGCGTGCGGTGGCGGAACGGAGTAGCTATGATATTGTATGGCTCAAGAGCCTCGAAGCCGAACTTGCTTCGGAGGGGTATTGTGAGTATCGATGAGTCCTCAATGCAGCCAATCTGACACTTCGTCAAGCTTCAGCAATGAACCTCTCCGGAGATATCGCTGATCGTCTTCTCATTTCCCGATTGGAGCTCGATCCGCAAGCGATGTCGTGAGTTCAAATGAGACTGTGTATTTTCCATGTTACAGACCCTCGTTTAGAGATGACCTCGACTATGTTGCTGTTCTTGCATCACTTCCATCCCAGATGACCGTCTTCGAATACTTGGTAGGCTGTTGGAAGCGCCTCAATACCGCGAGGTCCAACTTCATCAAGAAGGCTCGTTTCTTTCACGGGAAACACGCGGTAACTCATCTTGTCATCCACAGAATCCGGTCAATGAGATGCAACAAGCATCAGCCCTCCTAGAGAAGATCAGGGATCTTGTCATCAGTTACGCTGGGCTCACTCTGCAAGAACCAGAGATGTTCCCTCAGCCTACAGGGTATGTGCCAAATTCTGTCTTCACCGCTCCGTTCTAACGCTCAGCACAGACGAGAACTTGGGCCGCCTGAACTCGTCGGCCCTCTATTATCGCTATCTGCTCTCTCCTCCCCGCTTTCAACCGTATCGTCTCCCGAGCATGTTTTGTCGCCAGTCGAAGTCGAACCCTTCCTTCAAGATATTGTTCGGCGATTTGAACCAGACAACGAGATTGACAGCGTGCTTGGACCCGTTGTGCGACAATTGTTGTTCCACCCATCTCTTTTCAGGCCAGAGGGCTTAGGAGGTGGCGATTCTTCCTGGCGGGGCGTCGTCGGTGGCTTGGAGGCACTGGTCTCTATCAAAAGCATAGCAATCATGCTGACAAGGCTGGCCGAGTGGAGCCCTCCGCATGCTACCGGACCCACATTTGAGACCGTAACACTGTTGGGTCCTCTATGTCGGCTTGGGGTGTTTAGCAGAGAATGGGTAAGAGAAAAATGGAACCAAGGCGGCAATTGTAGTGACAGTTTCACAGCCCACCATCGCCCAAACATATTTCTCAGAGCCGACCAAACGTACACGGCAAGATGTAGAATCTTCAACTACGAGTCTTCGTGGCACGGTGAAGAGCCTACAAGTAAGACATATCCGATAGTGCACCGACGATTAGACTAACCGACCGTTCCTAGACCTCTCTTTTCCAAGTGTTTAACACGTTGGTTCGGGCTTCACCAGAGTCAAGAGAAGCTGTTCTAGAATACTTCGCTACTGCAATTAAGCTAAACATCAAGCGAGCCGGAATGCAGGTAGGTGATGTGCTTATGCAACAAATACGCTTTTCTCATTCATGTTTTTAGGTGGAACCCCAGACGGTTGCAACTGATAGTTTCATGGTTAACTTGCAAAGCATACTTCTTCGCTTCTCTGAGCCTTTCATCGATGCACGATATTCAAAGGTTCGCAGGCTACGATTTGATTGCGCGTATCTAACAATTCCGCCAGATGGATCGCATCGATCCTTTGTATTTTGCTGTCTCGAACCGCATTGATGTCAAAGAGGAGACGCGAATCAAAGCCACGTCCGAGGAGGCAGCTCAATGGGCGGAAGCGAAAAGAGCCAACGGTACGTTGTTACACCGGTATTTGCTTGGAGGTAGCTTATCCGCGGTACAGCCGCGACACCGAACTTTATTTCGGAAATATTCTATCTCTGCAATTCAATGGGTCATTATGGGTACCTTAGAACCATTCAAACTTACGAAGATTACGCCAAGCATCATGATGAGCTACAGCGTCACCACGATATGATCAATGGTGATGGTTCTTGGATCGGGGTCAGTTCACATTCCATGCTGGATTTCGTCGCACTCAAGCGCCTCCACAGAGCCCTTTCCATGCACGGACGGAAGCAGCTCTCAACCAGATGAAGGTGAGCCTCGATGGTTCAAGGGTGTCCTTCCTTTCTAATTTGAATCCACAGACGGAAATGGCGAAGATTCAGGCTCATCAGTTTGCATTCCGTGTGCAGTTGCTCGAGCCAGACTTTGTCCTGCGATACATTGGGTTCACCAACTTTGTTTCCACTTGGTTGATACGAAGGGCTGAACCAAAGGGCTTGCATCCCACTCCCATGGTCGAGTACGTTTTTCCGCATGTGAATGGGGCTATTTCTTCAATGTTTGACAGGTTACCATTGCCCGAGGAGGTTCCTATGTCATTCAGGGTGCTTCCGGAATACATCTTGGAAGATGTGGTAGAGTTTTTCCTCTTCATCACTCGGTACGTCATTGAAATATCGGTATTTCCAAATTTGTTAACCCAGTTTTCAGCCATTCACCACACAGCTTGGATCTCTCTGGCAAAGAAGAACTGCTGATTTTCGCTCTCACTTTCTTGACTTCAACTTGGTATATCAAGAACCCTTTCCTGAAAGCCAAGATCAATGAGGCCATATTCTATGGCGTTCTATCGTACGGAAATGAACGCAACGGAATTTTGGGCGGCACGTTGAACACCCATCCTGCGGCACTGAAACATCTAATCCCGGCTTTGACTCACTTTTACATCGGTACGACACTTCTAACCTCTCGGCATGCATCGTGATGCTTAAGCAGTCTCACAACAGAGGTTGAACAGACGGGAGCAAGCTCACAGTTCTACGACAAATTCAGTGAGTACTTCCCTGATCACTGAGCGACCTTGTGAATTCAGATCAATTTCGTAGATGCCAGGCAAGCTTTATGGTTGTTTGTTGTCATCCCAGCCATTGACGAGACTTTCAGGAGGAACATCGCATACATTCTCAAGGCTGTCTGGGGTAACCCTGCCCATAGACAGGCACTCAACGCCGAGGCACAGTACGTGTTATGATCCACGAGCAAGAGCCGTTGACGAGCTTCAATAGAAACGTTGACAAATTCGTTCGATTCGTCAACCTCATGATCAACGACATCACTTTCCTCATGGACGAGTCACTCAGCGAATTGACACAAATACACAACATACAGGTGGAAATGCGCGACCAAGCGGCTTGGGCAGCTCTTCCTGCTCAATACCGTCGTGAACGCGAGGGCACACTTCGTGGACTCGAGCGTCACGCATCAAGTTATACAACGCTCGGTAAATCGACCGTGGCTTTACTTAGGGACTTCACAGCAGAGACGAAGGCGCCGTTCATGATGCCCGAGATTGTGGACAAGCTCGCCGCTATGCTTGATTACAACCTGGAAGCCCTCTCCGGTCCCAAGTGTGGAGAGCTGAAGGTTCAGCAGCCTGAAAAGTACCATTTCGACCCGAGACAGCTCCTTGGCGATATACTGCAAGTGTATCTGAACCTGAGCGTCCAGGACGAGTTTGTACGGGCGGTCGCAAGCGACGGGCGGAGCTACAAGAAGGAGTTGTTTGAGACGGCTATCGATAAGGCAAAGAGGATCCCCTTGAAGACGGAGGCTGAGCTCGAACAAATACGGTTGTTTGTCGAGAAAGTCGAGGAGGCTAAGGCTATGATTGAGGCGGAGGAGGATATTGGTGAAATTCCTGACGAATTCCTCGGTAATTTAGTTTCATCCTTGCAACGAGCTTTTGTGCTTAACTACACCCTCTCGCAGATCCCCTCATGTTCACGTTAATGCGGGACCCCGTCACTTTGCCATCTTCGAGGACGGTCATCGACCGTGGGACGATCAAATCGCATCTACTCTCTGACACGAAGGACCCATTCAATCGAGCCCCACTCACGATGAACGACGTTGTTCCCAGTAAGCCTTCTTTGCGGTTTTCTTGGTTCATTCGAGTGACATGGGTAACAGATCCAGAGTTGAAGGCAAGAATAGATGCCTTTGTTGCAGAGCGTCGTGCACAGAGGGCTGCTTCAAACCAAGACGTGGACGTGGTGATGGACTAATACAAGCCCCACCCCATCGATATGTACTCATAATACTAGTTTCCCTTGTCTTCTTCGCAAATAAATTCGGTGGCTAGACAAACGATGTATCGTGTTACAACAGACAGGAGAAGGGACGCGATCAAAACATCGTTAGCATCTACTTCTTTCTCTTCTTGACCCCACCACGGAAACTCGTTGAGCCCGCTCTGGCTCTCCCAGCCGTTCCTCCCCGCCCTGATTTGGACACTCGGCCCCGTGAAGCTTTAAATTGGGTCGACGCTGCCATCGCCGTCATGACAAATCCAAGAGAGACTGTCGACCACGAACCTGACATTTCCTGAATTTCTGGGTCGTCATCATAATCCGTCCCTGCGTCCGTCCCCGTAATAACACTGTCTCTGGGCGTAGGCGCACTGGCTTCGTCACCGCTCTCCTGGGTCAGTGCACTACTGTCGCTATCCCCACCCACGAGCCCTGCCATGTCTGCCTTGTTCTTTCGCTTGGGCGCTCTTGACTTGCGGGATTTGCTAGGCTGACGTGGAGAAGGCGCAGGCGTCGACGAATGAATGGAAGCCGTCGCGCGTACCCGACGAGTCGCAACGAGAGACTCGAACGTCTCGTCCGTCGGCAACGAGAACTCATCCCTGAAGAACGGATGCCGCGAGAGATTCTCCGAGGGCGACGGTGACCGTACCGTCAACGGGTAACTTGCAGGCGTCGTCGTCGTATCAAAACCGTCCGTTTCCTGTAGATTTCAATCAAAAATGACCGAGTTAGTCCGTGATGGGTTCGTCGGTGATGGGTGCATATTGGACCATACCGCACCCTCTAGCGCCTCGAGATCATAACATGTTCTTAGCTTGGCCCAGATGCTCTCGATAGGGATGATTCGGCCGGTGTCGTTATGGATGGAATTACGAATGGCAAGGAGGTGGAAGTGTTTGTGTATCCCGACAGGTCGTGCTCTCATGATAGAACGGAAGAACGAGATCTCACCCTCAACGCTATCGAGAAACTCTGCTGGAGTTTGGTGGTCCATTGCGGTGACCGTCACTCGCCATGTCAACTCGAGAACGTTTCGCATATTTGTTTGGCGACCAGAGCTTTGTATCCAAACAACGCAAACATACCCCTGGCAACTTGTAACTCGGACATTGCATATTTTTTGCACTAGTAAGACAACAGCATACTTGAAACAACAGCGATGCACTAAAGAGGTCTAACCGTGGCGGGTATAATACGATGTATAAACAGCAGTAAGGAAGAGGCAGCAGTAAGTGAAAGAATGGTTTATTTGAAGGAGTGTGATTGGTGTGTGCACCCAGTGGACAGTACCCAACGAACAAGAGTTCAGAATGATGATTGTTCAGAATGTCAAGATTGCAATGCAATGCAAGAAAGTGATGGAAAACAGAGTACGTGATGCGGCGAGAAGGGAGAACGTGCATGAGGTACGACCAGGACGGTTTGTGTCGTTATCGAGGAACGAAGATGGCGATGAGGACAATAAACGGAAGGTAAGTAAATAGGGAGACGACTGCCATCACGCGGCATCGGAAGCGCCATGACCTTGCATCTGCCACAACATAGATTAAATATCGAATTAGGGAGATGTTCAGAAGCTTACCATGCTCGATCTGAGGGTCATCGATATGTACCGCCTTCTCGGCATCGACGTCCCCAGCTACTCTTGTCGTTGGAACACGGAGGAACAACGCAGCTATCCACCAAACGGGAAATAGCAGGAACCCGAAGAAGAAACACCATGCGTGTATTGGCGAGCCGGGTTCTTCTTGTGTCGCAAGTCGGAGCCCCCATTCTGTGTGATCGGGGTTCTTAGGAGGCCTGCGAGGATCTCGCATATGGAACTTGGTCGATTTGCTGACAGAGGGCGCATGCGGAGATATGAGGGCGCTGATAGGAATTGAAACCTGGGACATGGATTGATGTCGTTCGTGCTTCCTGGCCGAACTCTGGGGTTGGCGGGAACGAGTGGATTCAGCACGCGAAGGTGTGCGAGGGGGCTGCGCAACACGAGCGCCCGTAGTGCTGGAGAGAGACGAAAAGTGATGGCTGCGACTTCCTGATTGCGGTGTATCTTGCAACGATGGCGCTCGCGATTGAATAGGAGTTGCGAAAGGAGAGGTGGCTGATAAACGAGCGCGTTTGCGGTGATACGACGATGGGGCATGTGAGGAGTTGGAAATCCGTTGACCTTTAGGGATGAAATTTCAGCACGGACTGATAGCGCGGCCTCTGACGTAACCAAGCGAAGCTTACTTCGGTTTTCGGAAGGAAGGACAAATGTTGCGCGCTGTCCTTCCTTCTTTTGCTCTGGGGGAGTCACGTCGACATCCTCGGCTTTGCGCTTTCCTCTACTCTTATCGCTTAGTTGCCTAGACACAGGCGTTGGGGTGGAAGGTTCAGCCTGCATGGGAGCTGAGGCGGTGTTATTGTTGGGAGTGGCAGCAGGAAACAATGTTCGTGCTGATGGCGGTTTGAAAGCAGAGGAAGGGTGGAGAAAGGGTGATGCAAGAGGCGCTTTAGATGAGGTTGATGCAGGATCGCTTAAACCCGAAGAAGCGTGCTTGGCGGCGCTGGACCCATGACTCGGGCCATTCCGGGATTCGACGACCGAAGAGCTTCGCTTCACATGTGCTAGCATGGATCTTCCTAGCTGCTCGCTACCTTTGCTGTTCCCAAGGTTGAACTGAAGAGAATGAGGTCTGGGGGGTATAGGTTGCCGGTCTGTACGAGGTTGATTGATGTTAATTAGTAAATTATCGCGTATCGGAGGGTGTCAGAAATGTGGGGTACCTGCGAGAGTCGCCGACTCTTTCAGCGGCGCTGGCGAGCTCGGTCGCGACGGGTGAGGGAAAGGTAAAAATGAAGGTGAAATCGTTGTTGCCTGATCAGGAAGTTGATCGCCACGTGACCGTCTCTTGTCGCTGGAGGACCCCGGGACACTTCCGGGACTACGAACACCTGGTGATAGATCTAATCCTGCACCCAAGGACAGCCTCAAGATCGCACGCGAGACCTCGGCAGGCCACGCTTGATTGGCATGTGAGTTCACTCCAACAGTCGCTTGGTATGAGCTCCACTCAGCGCTATTCCGTCGCTGTCGTGCGCTTGTAGAAATAGTCCTGGCCCGTCGAACTCCTCTAGGGGAATCGGGAGCTTGGGTATCAACTTGTTCTGGCATTACAGTCTTGAATGCTTGTTGTGCCTGAGGAAGACTGGAATGATGTCGGAGCGAGGGTCCGAATGTTAATGATATAGAGGGGAATAGATCATCTCTGCGCAAGAGGCGACCGGGTAACGTATTCGAACGATCGCGTAGGACAGCTGAAGGGGGTTGATCGGCAAGCGTAGACCTTCTCTGTGAAGAGCGCCCAGCCGCTAGCTCAGGGTGGTCAAGGGGAGGCATGGGTGGAGGAGGAGAGGAATATGTGAACGAAACACTTGAAGGATTATCCAGGGGTGTCGGATACCCAAATGTGTGAGGAGAGTCAAGGCCTAAATCCCGTGTTACAGTTACAGGTGTCATAAAATTCGTGACGGAGGACGCGTGGCTTGGGCCGGTGTAGGAACGTGTCCTCTCTGGCGTTCGTGGATGCCTGGATGACATCGTGTTCGTCGGAGATGAGCGTTTGCTGCTCACGTGGTTATCCGGAGAGTGTCGATGAGATCCTGTGCTAGGACTCGAGTGTACAGCGTGCATGTCGGTAGAGGGTCGTGAAGGATTGGTGAGACGACTGAGCGTGAAAGTGGACGGTGTGCTCCCTGCTCTGAGGTGCTTATTGCCTCTCCCGGGAGATGGAGAGTGCGAGATTCTCTTTGGATTATCAGGGGGAGACGTGTGGTCAGAGAAACCCGAGGGATCTGGGACTCGATGTTCGCGGTTCCTTCCAAACGTCGACCATTCACCTCCGGCCGCAATCTTTGACATGCGGGTGATCAGCCCCGACTGTGTTCGCGTTGAGATGTTCGTGGACGAGGCATCTGAATACCCGCTGCGATCCACGGCACGCTCAGATTTGAGACGAGCTTTGCTACTGCCATCTGCAGACTGTCTTCGGGTGCTCGGTGTGAGACCATGCGGGACGGGATCTCGGTCTCCCACATCCATGTATGCGCTGGGATCCTGAAGAATTTTCTGGTTGATCCGCAGCTGTGGTATATGGGATGGTTCTTTGGGGTGTTGAGACGGAATGTCGGGCTGTGGTGCAGGGGCAGGTTCGGGGTCGGTGTGACGTCGAACGGGATGTCGTAGACGTGAGAGCACGGAAGAAAGCTCCCAAGGCATGGCTCTTTGAATAAGAAGTAAGTCTGAACGACCTGATGTGAGTCCGATGGTTGAACTCACCTTGACTGATCTCGCTGGCGAGTTCGAGCAAGCCGAGTTGCATGGCAAGGAGGCCTGGTAAGCCTCGGGTGACTGGTCGTTGAGATGGGTGTCAGTTAGCAAGTTCGTTGATCCCGACAACGTTGAACACGTACAGAACGACGCACGAGAGGGTAACTTGACCAGTTGCCAGTCGAGGCTCTGAATGACCCTGGTGTCTTGAAATACCCGGCAGCACTGCAAATCAACCTCTCATCGGGGGGTCGCAATAACTCTCACATCCTCCCGTCGACCGCGTTCAGCACACTCAGCTCTGCCCATCATGGACCGTTTGGACTCCCTCACGAATACCCTCTCTAACCTCACCATATACGATGTCAAGGCCATGTACAATCAGGTAGGTTCGCTACAAAACCCTCACTGACCAGCTGCCTCATTGCCAGCCCAGGCTAAGAATGCCGTCCTCAACATCAGCGAGATGGAGGTCAAAGTCAGAGAGGCAACCAATGACGAACCTTGGTGCGTATACACCAACTTCACTGGCAGACTCGTTTTCACATCGGCGCCTCCAGGGGCGCAAGTTCGACTTTGATGCAGGAAATCGCACAAGGGTAAGTGTCAGGGTTAGTCCTCATCATTGTACATTGCTAATGCATAAAGCAAGGACCTTCAACTTGTGAGCTTGATGTCTGGTCCAAATCACAGGAGTGCTCACTATCTGGCAGCCAAACCTTCAACGAGATCATGCCCTCTATTTATGGTCGATTCATGGAGAAGGAAGCCCGACAATGGCGCCAAATCTACAAAGTAATTCACTTTGCAAATCCTACAATTGATCCGAACTCAAGATTGACCCAGGCACTGCAATTGCTTGAATATCTTGTCAAACACGGCAGCGAGCGTGTCGTTGATGATGCACGGTCTCATATCTCTACCATCAAAATGCTCCGAAACTTCCATTACATAGATGACAAGGGGAAGGATGAAGGACAAAATGGTACGTACCTACGTTTCACACCTCTGCCACTTCTCCTAGACTTTGCATACAGTCCGCAATCGTGCCCGTGAATTGGTCGAACTTCTCTCGGATGTAGAGAATATTCGTACGGAGAGGCGCAAAGCAAAGGTTAACCGCGGCAAATATGTTGGCTCTGGTAACGACCCGATGAGCTTTACGCCCGGGGGTCGTTTTGGAGGGTTCGGCAGTGACAGCGCAGGCGGCAGTGGGTACTATGGGGATGGAATGAGTGGGAGAGACGGTATGTATGATGATTTCTATTTAATCTCAGCTGATTTACAGCATTAGATTTTTATGCTGGCGGCAGTTCTGGAGGGTTTAGGGATAGCATTGGACGGCGGGATTTCGAAGAGTACACTGCTGGAGACGACGAGACTGTCGTGCGAAGATCCAACTCTGTCACTCGGAATAATGTTCCTTCACGCTCCACACCAGCTGGATCCTCTTTGCGCACACAAATAGCATCTGCACCACCTCCACCCAAGCCGAAGGCACCTGAAGTCGATCTTCTGGGTGGCTTCGACGATGCGCCCGCCAGTGTCCCCGCTGTCGCCTCCAACAATACTAACCCCAACAAAGCACTGCCATCCTTGGGTGGATTTGATGGTTGGCCGTTTGTTTTGACTATTTGCGTTCCACCTGGACTAATCTTTCGATAGATGACGACTTTGCAGATTTCCAGGCTGCACCATCGTCACCCGCCCCAGCCCCGTCCTCTCAGGCTGCTCGACCGACCCTCATGGAGATGCTTAATAGCTCACCTCCGTCAAACCGCACTGCAGCAGTACCCACCACGAATCCGCTTTTTGCATCACAGGCCCAGAGAACCGCCTCCCCTCCAGTTTTCAATGTACCGGTTGCTTCAATTAACCCACTCGCAAACAACAGGCAGTCACAGTCCTTTAACACGATACCCGCGCAGAACAACCTCTGGGCGCCCACGCAACCCCTTTCTCCCACCACCTCCACTCCTGTCATGCGGACACCTACCTCGGCCGCAGCACCTAGCAAAACACCGACCTTGGGGGCCACTGCCCCTGCCTCTGCCGTTCCTGCCAAAGGATTGTCTGGCTTCGAGGACTTGTGGTCGATGTCCCTTGGTGCTTCCTCTTCGGCCTCCTCTGCTAAATCCCCGACGGCAGGAAAGTCGATCAAGGATATCGAGAAAGAGAGGGCACAAGCCAGCATCTGGTCTTCCACTCAAAAGCCAGGGGTGAATGCGAACATGGCTTTGGGCGACGGCTTTGGTAACTTTGGGTCTGCAAAGACTGGCGGATCGACGGGAGGGGGAGATGATTTACTCCTTTGAGTTGTAGTTCTACTCTAGATATTCTACAGGTGGCGATTTCATTCTCCTGGCAAATCCACGTACGTGGGTGGAGATCATCGTATATGCGCCTTGAGGCGGCTCGATCTTATGAATGTCTACACGTACGGGTGAATATGCACTTCGCTTGATGCGATAAACGATTAACGGTCCAACGTTTCGAACGAATCACATTATGCAGGGGAGAGAAATGGTGATGTGAATGAGTGAGCAATTAAGAGGTACAGATACAATCATCGTTCACTTCAAGAACATCGGGCGATGAAGCAGAGACCGCTAGGATAAAGAAACTTGAAAGAATAGTGTATAGGTAGGGGGCAGAGTCTCACCAGACGAAATGCATCGCCGAGTGAATGAGCGCGTGAAAAGTTAATGTTACACCTCAAATGCCCGCCATTTGCATCCTGGGTTGAGCCGTCGTTTGACTCGACAGTTGACTCCCTATCGTACCAGGGACCTGCTGCCCTTGCGCACCTTGCGTGGTTTGATTGAGCACAAGTCCTGGGCCCATGGCGAATGCCGGCACCGTCTTCTCCTCCAAATCAGCATATCGTACCGTCATCTCTTTGCGTTGCTTTGTCCACGAGTCAGGGTCCCACCAAGTGTAGGTACCAGCTTCACCTCCTGGGATTTTTGTCGAGGGAGCGCTGCCGCTTTCTTTAGTTATCCAGATCCGAAGATCTTTGTGATACCGCCAGTTCCGATTCCACCTGTTCGACTCGCGTTAGAACAAGGTCCCGATGAAATGTTCGGCAGTACACATAAAGGGGGGCGCATATAAACGGAAAATCACGACTTACAGTTCTTGGGCTGCTATTTCTTGTAGTGCATCCCTTGGACTAGAGTAGAACATGTAGAATAGTGTCTCATCGCTGAAAGCCCCAGCCTTACTTGGCCCTGGTGGTGGAGGTTGCACGTTGTAACACGAAGGAAGATGGAAATCTGGCTCGACGCTCCGTGCTGCTGATTGGTCCGCCCATGGTGTTATAAACGTCGAATACAAATTCCTTTACGCGATGTGGTCGATAACCTCACCATGCGATGTGGATAATCTGAGACTCACCCCTCGTAGCTCATATCCAGACCTACTGCACCTAAATCCGTGCCGACACTACTCAGGCCACCATCCGCATCCACGTTAGCATTCTTTATCAATGCTAGCAGCCCCAATAGGCCCCATCGGTCAGCGGCCGACATGAGTACTTGCTGAGCCGGTGTCTGTGGATGGTGATGCGGTTGATTTTGTGCGGGCGCCAGGGAGGTATGTAGTTGTGTATGAGGATGAGGGGGTTGTAGAGAGTGGTTCCCATTCGATGTGTAAGGGCTGACTCCAGGCGGAGGGACACCCGGTAGTGCATTCAGATGCTGCTGAGGTGCTTGGATTTGAGATTGCGGATTATTGTTGTTATGCACCTGCTGTCCCTGTGGCGAGGGTTGCACTGCCGTCGGTTGCAATTGCCCCGAAACGTGCCCCGGTGCCAGCGATAATTGTGATTGTGATTGAGTCTGCGTCTGGCCCGATGGGGCTGAACCATTGGGCTGCGAGGGTGGAAGGTTGGTGTTTGGTGCATTCCATGCCGCATGCGATACTTGGTTAAGCTTCAGGGCATAATTTTGCTGCTGCTATAGTTACGTTTCAGTCAGAACCATCGTTAAGATCCGCGAGATAAGCGGGCAGTTGTCCACGTGGCAGTAATAACGCTCGACGAACGTTATGCAGTCGTAGCCAAAGATGGGATCTAGGGCGGAGAGTCGACTTACCCTTTGTTTCTCCACATCTCCCTGGCCTTGGAAGCCGGGATGGATACCTCGCAGATTAAGCATTCCTGGCGTGCCTGGCTGTTGCGTGCCTGTGAGAGCGGACGATTGGAGTGAGTTCGAGTTCGCCTGTTGTGCACCGTTCAACGAGCCAAGCATATTCGTCCGATGATGATCGCTAAAACCGTTCAATCCGGGTGGATGTACGGGTGAATGATTCTCGGACGTTTGTTGCTGGTTCGGTTGAGGGTGGCTCTGCGATGTAAGCGCTTGCTGACTCTGTTGACCCCCTAGCGCAGGGAAATCCTCTGGACCAAAATCTCTCGGCTGTGCACCCGTAACAGCTGTCGTCGACCCACTCTGCCCTGCCTGAATCGCGTAACTCGTCGCACCCTGACCCGACGGATTGTTGGCAGACGATATGAGTCCAGAGTTGCCCAGCGACGGAGCGACGTTGTTATTGGACGACAGATTGGAGCTATTGCTCTGCCCTAGCGATCCTAGTGCGGGGAACTCGTTTGGGTCGAATCCTACTTCGCTAGCGGACGATACGGAGGGCGCATTTGCAGGGGTCGCTGCATGTGGATTTGGACTCATATGGAGAGGAAGTAACGACGCGCCATTCTGGGCGAGAACTCCGGCGCCCGTGCCGAAGGGGAAGGTGGTCGATTGTGCCTGTTGTCTCGTTTGGAGGAACGGCGACTGAGGTACTGCAGGAGTGCGGTGTGGGTTTTGTTGTTGGAGAGTTGGTGCAGGATAAGTACGCTGTGGTACAGGGTACTGTGATGTTGGGTAGGGGGATCTGAACTGGGATGATAGACTAGCAGGAGGAGCGAGACTTGGTGGACGTTGTGGTGGTTGACCTGGTGGATGTTAGCGGGAGAAAAGGACCGGGCGGTTGATGGGACGAACCTGGTCTGTTCATTGTGAGTGTAGTAATCTAGAGGAGGGTAAACTGAGAATGCAGGAAATGATTTCGAGTGTGCTCACCGAGTGCGATATGTTTTCGATATATTATTCTCTCTTTTCCTTCTCGTCTGCTGGAGGAGTGTATCCACCTGTTGTCACTTGTTTATCCTCTCTGTTCAATTTACCAATTACCTAATCTTACACTAACCCTAACCCTACATTCGTTCTCCCATGGAGGTATGTCTGCTCCCAATCAACTCCATCGAGATCTTAATCCCCTCGTAACAGGTCATAGATCCCCGCTCAGCTCTCCTCTCAAACTTTGAGGTCCTCACCCTCCTGCGTGAGCTCGACGCTAATCATGTCGCTCGTGCAAAGACAGCCGTCCGCATTAAGAAGGAAGAAGATGCCTCGGGAAAACTAGCACCAGACTCACATACAGAGGAGGTCTCGGAAAACTTGCGCACCGTCGAGCTCGAAGTGGGTTGAGCAGCTTTATGTATTGGAACTAACTCCGACCAGCGATCTAGGCAATCCAACATCTCTCCGCAGACTATCAGCCAACTCGGCAACAGTCCGAGGCTCGTGTCCATCAGCTCGTTCGCGACCTCGCGCCGTTCGGCCTCACAAAAGCAGAGCAACTGCAGGTTGTAAACCTGGCCCCCACAGAGGCTGTCGAGCTCTATGTCGTATGTCTTCTCTTCAATTGACCCCGTGAAACTCTGAACATCGTGATAGATTGTCGAAGAACTAGAGGACCGCCTTGGTGATCAGATGGGCGATATCCTTGGAGCCGTCTCAACATCTTTGTCCGGTGCAGAAGCAACATCCAATATTCAGAGTGCGCCACGGTCACGCGAACCTGTTCAGGCAGAGACATACGAGGTATACGAAGAAATAGAGCAGGGATGGGAACACGACGCAAATGACATTGAATTTGACGACATGGGAGCAGGCGCTGGTGTTGAAGGTGACCTTGATGTGGACGACGATTAGTTCTCCGAATAATGGTGAACCCCTTTGTTTATCGCTTCAATCTTTGTACTCATCCACAAATGTTCCGCAGCACGCGGACAACAGGATTCCCGCGATATGGACTTGAGGAAATGACAGCAGTGGTTTTAAATCCACTCACTTCAATCCTCCCAGATCCCTACCAACTAAACCAGCGCTCGGGTGGGGAGAAATACGGTAAAGCCCATAGTTATGTATCTCACTGATACTGGGTGCATTACTCGGGGAACTACATAGGCCTCACAAGGAAATAAATATAATGAGTGTGGGTCTTTGGGGTATCTGCGTACTGTGCACCAATCAGAAATCATTCGTCTCAAATGTCCTTGACCTGCTCGTCACACCATTCCCATAACTCCCGTCCAAGTTTGGGATCGAGGGCATCTTGACGACAAGATCCAATCCTGGCCCAAGGAACGAGATACTGGAGACCGGCTCAGTATCGAAGACAGAGATGTGGAGCAACACGAAATATTTCCTACTTTGCCACCAAGTTCCGCAGCGTCAGGCGAGGTTCCAGCATAAAGTTGGGTGAGAGCTCCATGGCCGACATCGTACAGTCCCAAGTTCTGTATTTCTGTGCATCAGAAAATTCAAAAGTTTGGGAGTCATATGCTTCGTACCAGGAAGAAACGAGAGACAGATCCCATGTGCCTCTGCAAATCAGAACGAATGTTCCCTGGGTTCAATGAAATGGAAACGATGCCCTCGGATTTGTACCTCCTGTCAAGCTCTGACGCGAGAACGACGTTGCCCTTGGATGCCTCATTGTCAGGAGTCCAAGATGATAAATATACGTTCTACTCACGAATTTACTCTGTGCATAGAGCATGTGCGTAGAGATCTTCTTGCGTGCTGAGCTATCCTTAAACGTGTCGAACTTCAGGGAACCAAAGGTATGTGCAGAAGACGACACTGTGACCACTCGAGCCTTTCCGTCTGAGGATGACTTGGCGGTCGAGGTCAGCAGCGGCAAGAGCAGCTTAACGAAGTATTGGTGCCCTGTCCAGTCGTTCTCATCAGTTATAAGAATAGCTCGGGCCAAAACATTCCAGTACCGAGGACGTTGGTACCAAACTGGAGATCATAGCCATCTGATGTCAGGCTCTTGACGGGTGGGAACATGACACCACTAGTCAGGGGACAGAAATGTCAGTCGAAGGGTACCCAGAGCCAGGTTCCACACTGACGCATTGTTGATGAGAGCGTCCAGCCGAGTCTCCTTGCTGTTAACTGAGAGTCACATAAAGTGTCTTTAACAGAACGGTGACACATACGTCGTGAATTCCTCTGCAGCAGCCTTGATGGCCTTGAGGTTTCCAAGATCAAGTTTGAGGAAGAATGCCTCTTTTCCGGTGCTTGTCTTGAGCTCTTGAATCGCAGCCTCGCTCTTAGTCTGGTCTCTAGCAGCAATGTACACCTTTGCATTGTGCTGGAGCAGTGCCTATCCAAAAAAAAATCACTTCCTTGCCCTTGAAGCATTCCGAGAAACGACCTCACCTTGGCCGTTTCTTTGCCAATGCCAGTATTGGCTCCCGTCACGATGATGACCTTTCCGGTCAGATCTGGAATGTCAGAGACATTGAACTTGGACTTGGGAGGCAGAGACTCGCTGAGGAGGGATAGCATTCCCATTTTTTTCAGATTCACAGAGAGACGGCAACTGACGTCGACGTCGTGGTAACGGCTTTAAATTCGGAAATCTTCAAGTCAACGAACTCATATAAGTACGATGCCAAGCTGACATATTTAGCTCGTGGCATGCGCTCACTGCATGCGTTCGTCTGGGAAGAACGGTGTCTCGCCATTGACATCTGATTGTTGGAAAAAGCTTGACGGAATAAACCGAAGGTGATGGTAATTTTAGAGGTGATGGTAATTTAGAGCAACTGCATACCTCAAGTAGCCTCGCCATGGCCCAGCAGTTGAAGGAACTGTAAGATGAACAAGTGGACGTCCTTCAAACTGGTTGCCATGGCCATTTGAGATTTAGAGTTGACTGGACAGAGTGAACGCAGGTGAACGCCCATTGAATCCAAGGCCCGCGACGAGAGGAGACTGATCGATCGAGACGTTGCCGAGCCATCCGATGGGTCGGGTGCAGAATCTGCGGTTTGACGCAGTCTCAGCTTACATTCACCCACACCTTTCCAACGGGAGAATACAGTGCTGTAATGGATCTCTTACCTCCATTGGCCTCATGCTCGCATGCGAACCACAGTAGGAGATGTCTACTGGGATTACCAGGCTCTCAAGTTGACGTCGACCCTTCAAAGTGCGACGTTCGTTGATGATCTCAGGGGGACTATCGATAATGACCGCACGATAGAATGGCCCTGGTTTTCTACTGCCTTGGGTCGCTAGACTTGACTGGCCAGATTGCGAGCGAAAATATCAAGGCGCCTCAGAAGGAATTTTGGCGAACATGGATCTGGGCACAACAGACCCGTGAGTGGTAGTCTTAGCACCCGGGATCCAGAAAAAGTGATGTCACGGCGTCCCAGATGGACCTTGTGGCACTGGTTTCCGACCAGGAGATTATATGACTGCAACGGGAGAACCCGTTCGTCTTTCTATCATCGCGAGAAAACATTATCTGATGAATTTGACCAGAGCAACTTATACTCCAAAGGATCCGAGAACGCGCCTCATGTCATATTAACATACACTGCATTGCTCTCCCTGGCGATACTTCGGGATGATTTCTCTCAATTAGATCGTCCAGGCATCATCAAACTCTTGCAGGCTTGCCAGAACGAGGATGGGAGGTGAGTGGGGATGTTGAGAGACGCGATTCTGTCTTTAACGATGATGCATTCTAGTTTTTCATCGGAGCCTTATGGTGGGGATGCAGACGTGCGCACGATATACTGTGCTTTTGCAATCAGCAGCATGCTGGACGATTGGTCAGGTGTACGGATCGAACCAGCTTTGAAATTCATAGCATCCTGCAGAGTGAGTAACCGTTGCTAATCTGCAAGGCATTTCATAACACGGGGACAAATCGTAGACGTATGAAAGCGGGTATGGTCAGGTACCCTGTGCCGAGGCATCAGGTAATTGCAGTCGAATAGTCAGTCCTCGTTCTCGTGCCGATGATCTTCCAGGGGGTCCAACGTATTGCGCATTAGCGTCAATCTTTCTCGCTGGTCGAGGTGATAGTCTCACCGTACGGGAGAAGAGGCTGACAATACGATGGTTAGTTCAAAATCAAGCAGTAGCTGGTGGTTTCTGTGGGCGGACGAACAAAGAGGCCGACGCTTGTTATTGTTTCTGGTGTGGAGCTTCTCTCGCGGTAAGCCTGTCGTAACTCCGAGCTCGTCGCCGTGTTTAACGCCCGATCTTATCAGATTCTTGGAGCGCGAGAGCTTGTATGCAACGAGTCGCTCGCAACGTTCATAGCCGCATGTCAATTTAAATTTGGTGGAATTTCCAAGGCGCCGAAAGAACACCCAGGTCAGATCTGACTCGTGTATACTGGGCTTGGTCTCTGACATTGAATTTGAAGATCCCTACCATACATACTTATCCTTGGCTGCGGTGGCTTTGTACCCTCCGTCGAACTCATCCGAGGATAGCTGGAGACTCCAACCCCTCGATCCGTTGTTAAACGCAAATGAGGACACGTCTGGATGGGCTAGGAAATACATCCCCGGTAAACATTGACTTTGAAAACAGTCCCACACACATTCAGCGATTGTTTGCACAAGAAGGTTACAGGTTGTAGAAACAATTGAAGTCTGATGATAGTCTATTCCCTACCAATCTGCGACATCTTCATGTACTTCCCAATGTCACCAGTAACATGTCTCTGGTAGTATATCGGATAGTACACCCGCCTGTCAAGTTCAGCAGAACGGACCGCGGGAGAGCGGGGTTCGACTCCCCGCCAGAGAGACTCTTGTTTTTCTTGCTTGCACCGAGTGGCACGTGGGTATCATTAGCGTATAAGTTACCACTCGTATCACCGAGTTTGACCCTTTCATCCACACTCTCGAACGTCTGTCGATGGCATTCAACGGCTTCGAAGAGAGCGCTGCCTGGGCTGGTACTGAGGTCTTGCCGGGTGACATCGTCAAGGACGCGATTCGGAAAGAAGAAGTACTCAAGTAGGTCTCCATGAAACTCGTGTGTGGGGAATGCTCAACCTTTATTCGTAGGGAGATTACCGCTGCCCAAAGTGATCTTCGAGGTGGGTTCACCCTTGAGCATAGTTTCTCCACTATCAACATCACCGAGCTCAATTATCTGTACGTTCTGGCAGCCTTGATAACGCGCGTGCATGGCGTTCAGACGGACGTGGAGAAGCTCAAATCGGAGAATGCTACGCTACAGATGTATATCGATAATCTCACCATGCAGATGGCGAAGAGGAAGTGATTGGTTGCCTTACAAGTCAACCGTTCGTCACCAGTCCTCACTGTGAGTGAATCCGTTGCTGACGACTTAGCAGGCTCTCTGCGCGCGGCCATCCGCAGTCCCTCCGCAGCACTCTGCTGGTGTTTCATTTGGACCACTAATCACGAGTGGTCAAAACCCATGGCAAGACTTCCTTGGAGGTTGTCGTCGCCTCATTCTATCGATGGCCAATTAGGATGCTGCCCATATCACGCATCAAGTATGTAGATCCATTCTACCCGGGACTCTAAGACCGAAAACGCAAGGGTATCCAAGTGTCGGTCATCATTCATTCTGGGCTCAATCATTTCACTTGTTAGATCGGAGTTCTTTGAGTTTCGTCAGGGATAGCACAATCACTTGGTAGTTCTGGCGTGAGTACATGCATTGACGTAACTCATCCCTCGTATCACGGACAATGACAATTTCCCTGGGTGAAACCAGATTTCAAGGTGAATATTTCATATGTGTGCACTTTGTCTGTAGGAAAGCTCTCATGCCCAAAGATACTTGACACCAGCAGTGGGATATCTGGTGCCTCTCACGTCCGCCTTCTCGATAGCTTGGTTGATTTCCTGCAGTTCTGTCTCTGTGAGCGTAACATCACCACCCGCGCAATTCTCGAGGGTACGCTTGGCATGTCTACATACACACAATCAGTTAAAGGAAGCCCATACGGCAGGACAAATGAAGCGTACGAGGAACCCGGAAGGGGTATAACGTGCGATCCGAGCGAGCTAACCCACGCGATGCAAAGCTGCGCGGGAGTAATATTCTTCCTCTTCGCAATCACGCTCAAAGCATCCACTATGGCGAAATTGTGCCTAAAGTTCTTTGGTCACGGTGAGGACCGAAACTTGACGGTTCCGTGCGTAAAGTGAATCCTACCTCTTCTTGGAATCGGGGGAAATGACGACGTACGTCCCCCTCTGCTTAATGTTTCATTCCCAATCATTTTCGGACATGTGAAAGTTGCGTACCAGGCAAGTCTTCAGGTCTTTTGATTTGTCCAGTCAAGAAACCTTTCCCGAGTGGTCTGCAAACAGTCAAGAAGATCCCATGATGTCGCTTTGAACCGGAACTTACGCGTAAGCAGCGACTGCCACTCCAAGCTCTTTCGCAGTCGCGATGACTATGCGGGGGTTGGTCAGGCGGCATCCGGAAAACAACAAACCTATTACCTTCTTGCGCCTGCGGCTCGTACGAGAAGGGGCTGACTTCGATCTCCACCACACTGATCAGGTGATTCTAGTGTGGTGTTTTGTTTCAGGATATGACGATTAAAACACTGTCCTTACCTCACCATGTCCGCGACGCAAGGTCTCTGCGCTGCATTCGGACATCCCAATGTGGTCCAATTTACCCTCGCTCTTAAGTTTCGCGAGCGTAGCTATCGAATCCTCCACGCGAGTATCGGGATCGACACGAGCGCACTGGAACAAATCGAGACGCTTCGTCCCTCTCAATTTCTCGTTCACCAAGTTGACGCTCCGAGTAATGTTATCCGGCCTGGAGATAACCAAAGTGTAAACCAAGGAATATAACGACATCGACATCAGCGAAGGAACTCACGAGCCATCTGGTTGAAGGTCGCCCGGTTTAAGCCCTCCCTGGAAAGAAACATCGTCAGCGATACAAAGAACACCACATTTATCGAGAGTTCCCTGCCAACTTTAATGGAAAGGAACGTCTTGTCGACGTATTCCGGATACTTCTCGAAGAACCGTGCAATCATTTCGAGATTGGTGGTGGACATATTGTGTCCATAGAACTCCCCTGAAAGGCGACAAGATTAGGTAGGTGTTAATATAGGAAGGACATGGGTCAATCGTAGGGATTCGCTCGCCTCCGTTGAGGAACATCTTGGTGTCGGGAGGTAAAGCATCGATGCCTGCTTTGATGGCCTCGAAACATTGCTCATCGGGAACAGGTTCAGCCTTCCATCTAGAAACGAAGGAAGAATTTGATTCGATCACCGAGGTGATTCTCGATAGATCAGAAACATTACGGACGTCATTGACATAAGGCCATGCTGTGGGGGAAGAACTGAGATCGGTTGATACTGGTTGCAAGCGTGGGTGGAGACTTACGGCGACTTTACCAACGACGATGCCAGAGGCCGTTCCTCCAAGGTGGGTCGTTGCACGAACCATCGTGTCCTATTCTTTGTGGATGACGGATCGTAACCTATTAAAAGCCCGCGCTCGGGCTATAAGGAAAAGCCTGTGAGTATTCAGGAACCTGGCAGAATAGTTCCGCGCCACAGGGCGAAATATGACGGCCCGATATCTGATAAGTATCCAATGCGGGCCCGACGTACCAGAGGACCAAGGTCCAGAAGATTGTCAGGAGCATATGAAGCGACATATGGAAGATTGGAGCTAACCCATCGGGATTCACGTCAGAAAGTTAACCCGAATGTAGTCTATAGACATGAGGGATAAAATGGAGTTGTGTAAATGAAACAGACCGAAAGAACTCGTCATCAAATTTAATTGAGTAACTCCATAGAAGTAAGGTCCGGGACATCAAGAAACGAAAAATCGAGCTTCCCTTCCCTCACCAGTTGGCCAAGCTCATCCTCGAGGATCATCCAGCTATCCATGTCTCGATTGCCGAAATTTTCAGAGGCTAAAGAGGTGGGTGTGCGAAACAAGAACGGGATGGCAGAGAGCTCCATCGGCGTATCGGGTAGGACCTCGAGACGTACAAGGTGTGGTATAGCGATGTGTGAATCCCCTGTCAAGCAAGAGATCGTTGAGGTGTCCCCGAGGTTCTTTTTCGGGATACCTAGAGGTATTCAGGGCGTGCAGTTGCATACACGAGAGCAGAACATTGACTGTATCACCTTTCAATGGCTTTTTAGAACAGAGAATGCATGTAAACCCATCGGATTTTTTTCCTCGTCCCCGATTGCATACGGGGAGTAACAGGTCATATGATACAATGGTTAGAGTATCTTCGTCGGGAACGTCCTCCGGTGCGTGATCGTCATCGGAACTAATGCTCAAGGGCCAAGGGTGTCAGGAAAAGGAGGAAGAAGGATTTTGTCACACCTCTTCTGCGGTAGATCGCAGTCTTCCTTGGGGAAAACCTCCGTATATGCGTGTGTTTTGATCACTTTTGTATCCGTATTCGCACAGTCGTCCCAAACGGTATCTGAAGAAGCTTCTAAGCGGTCCAGCTCGTCGCCATCAGGATAACCTAGTGTATCATCGGAAGGCAAGTCGAACGGGACGGGAGAACAACGTTCCGTCTTTGGTTTCGGAGGTTCTGACACGATACGCGATTCCACCGAAAGCTCGTATGGTCCCTCCAATACCGTTTCCCCAGCTTTTTTCGCGGTTGTTCTCCTGCGAAGGAACCAGCTATTGACTAGACGAGGGGGTGTGTTGCGGGAGTTTGCCCATGCTCTCCGTGACTTGATCGAGGGTACGCGGGGGTTGGCTCGCCAGATTGACCAGAGTTCTAGCAGGATAGGGTCGGAAAGGCGTTCGCGTACAGGTGCCTTCTTTCTTTTTGAGACTTTCGCATTGCTGGAGGGCTCAGCGGGATTAAAGTGTGGAACATCATCGCGCGATGACTCGATCGGATCCATCCGAAAAGGCAGGCGCGTCGGCGACGGTATGGATTGGAAGGGGCCGAGAATGCCGTAGAATGCTACAGGTTTGTTTAGTGCATCAATGGGAAAGACGCGGGTGGTGGTTGTGGGAGGCATGGGCAGGCATGGGCGCACCGCATTGAACCACATCTCACTGGCAGATACGGCGACGAGGAAGCCATTTACTAATTAATCAATATACGGATCTCTACTATAGATTAAACGCTATCTGCGCTCCAAGAAAAGCCAGGAGTGTATCCGATACAGATCCCCTGCACAAGATATCGAGACTGAGATTATTTCCTTGTCTCTAGGTATATATCCTAATTGCTGCGATGTCAAAGTACGCATAATAGAAGCTAGCCGGATTTTTGTCCACGAAATCTACAGAGGGAAGAGTGTGACCCTCGGCATGACACATCAGGGAGCGTTACTGACCTTCACAAGTATCTGGACAGCCAGAATTCTTGTACACAGTAGGGTTACCCGCCCAGTCGCCACCTGACAAGTGTTTCAATATTGGTGACACTCGGTCAGTTGACAGCGCATTCATACAGAGGGTCAGATTGATGATTATATTGTGGGGACCGAAATGGTCGGTTATATTGCACTTTTTATTCGACCAAGCAGCTGCAGGCGTGCCCTTGAAAAGCGTAGTTTAGACTTATGATACGACCGTTACGTACACCTGCACTCACCCAGGTCGATGTATCAATCGTTTCAGAGGTTGAGCTAACTTGCCGAGGAACAGAGCCATCATGTCGAGACCAGAACCATAGTTTGATGAAGCTGTTGGTTCGCTCCATAGCGTACCTATGGATACAGTCAACACCGCCGAGGATGGGGTAAGTATAGGCTCACACTCCACCTCCAGCCCTGTTGAAACCGGGCCCGAAGGTAATCGGATTGCTAGGATCTTCGGGGAACAGTACACCACATCCGTCATTGCCAGTCTCGTAAGCTGCACAGTTTGAGCCGAGTGAATGACTGGAGGACGGTGATGAGTGGGTAAGTGGATATACGTTGGTACATACCCTGTCATTTGGCGCGAAGACGGCATTTTACAGTCTAGTGGGCGTGTAAGTTATCGGCACAGGTTATGCGAATCGAGGCACCCACTGGTTGAAGTATGTAAGGAAGCAGTGTTCGGGGCAATATTATTCACCCCTTCAACGATATCCACTTCCCCCTGAAGTGCAGGATGGTTTTCTCTAGGAGTGAAGACTCGTGAAAAGACTTACCTCGTTCGGCCAGTTATCCCCTACCTGTGAAGTGGGGACGTGGTGATGTGGGTACACTACTGATGTCAAGCGAAGGACTTACCGTCCAGACTGCAGGCCACGTTCTAGACGAACTTCATCAGCGAAAGACTGAGGTTGGGGGATAGTTTCGTGCTCACCCGCAGCCCTCAGGCATGTGTCGAATGTCGAAACTACAATTGCTTAAATATGAAGATCCCAACTAGTAGCTTAACTGACGTACATTGCGACGAAAGTGCTGTACGATTGTTTTGAAATTATACGGACCGACTTTCTGCCCGGATCGGAGGGCAGGAGATCTGTGGTAAAGTCGGTGCGTAATACGAACGAAGAATCAGTGGCATATGTCAGATTATATTCTTGAGCGGTCGGTCCATCGACGTAAGTACTGTCGGGGTTCCAGAGCGACGCGTCAGCACGATGAAATGCGAAAGTGGGCAAACAAGAAATCGGTAGTACGCACACACGCCCATGAGTCGGGTCCGCGATGTTATCGAAACGAAACTGGTCATAAAAGCCTGGACCAATTATTTCCGTTGATTTTTCATACGTTGCTGCTATAACTCGACGGGTAAACAGGAATATGGCGATGGGGAATATGGGAGACCTCATGGTGGTAGAAAAGACGAGACTGTCAGCCTCGATTGCAATGGTATTTATTTGAATCACCTTGAGAATCGTCAGTCGCCGATTGGAAAAAACAATGTTCTCCAGAATCGGACGTGACTCGCTGGATGATACGCGGAGTAACCCCAGAAGGTCGAACGTCGTGACCCGCTGCACGGAAGCAACAGCGATAAAAAAGCTCGATATGAAATATCATGCCATGGCGACGGGGCCGTTGTCGTGAGAGCAGTATTTCGCTCCGGGTCGTTACAGGGCAGATATTTCCAAAAACTCGACTACCTCGGACGACATGGAGTTGTTGAGCTCAATGTCAAGTTCATGAGCCATGCCAGCATCACCGTGACTCTAAATGAATGATAGACGTTATAGTGGGTTATTATGTAATCAAGGAGGTTCTTTTACCAATTGGACCCGAGCTAGTTATGGACCGTCATCGTCATGAACAGGGTCTACTTTCCACTCCCTGAGTTCGTCGTCTTCATCCGGCGACTCGTCAATGTCATATCAATCTCTCTCACAAACCAATATCTCATATACAACCCACAGCACCCACGCAACCATCCCCCAGACCTCCTCTCACAGCAGGATCCCAGCTGGAACTGGCTCATATCCACGTATAAATTCAGTTGGGCAGATCTCGCTAACTCTGTCAGCCCTCTTGAAGATAACCCCACAGATTCTCGCAGACACGGTGTGTACCAGTCTTCATAAGTCTGTAGTTGTCACTCATGCACTGACCCTAAACAACTATGCAGGTCACAGATCTTCAACGCGATCCAACGTCAACTTTGCAATACCGCTACGTTCTATCTCGTCCGCAGCATCGGGCCCAGCTTCACCTTTGCCGCCAACTCACCCATACGATGGGGATGATTCCCCCGCTGAACCCCCTCAACCCCCTCCGAGGAGCTTGGAGAGTCAAGACACCATTCACCGCTTGATGAGGAACCCCGCACTTTTTGATCCCGTCAGAATACCGCGGTACCCTCTCGTACTTTGCCATGGTATGTGCCTTTTCAATCTGCGCGACTTAGTTTGAACTTGCCACAGGGTTATACGGATTCGACGTCCGAGGACCTGCAGCATTCCCTAGTCTCCGTTTGCACTACTGGTCTTCTGTTCTATCGATATTGAAGGATAAACTCGGCGCCGAGGTAATTGTGACAGGAGTTCCTGGGTAAGGCTCCCTCAGCACTTGTTTGCTTCACCTGCTGAACACAGGTCCATCAAGAACCGGTTCTATCACGTCGAGAGCAGAGAATCTCGATCGCAAACTCCAAGACAGGGCACGAGGTCGTGGCATCAACCTAATGGCTCACTCAATGGGTGGATTAGATTGTCGTCACTTGATAACCCACGTTCGGCCAAGAGCGTATGTCCCTCTATCATTGACCTCCATAAGTACCCCCCACGGCGGAAGTCCTTTTATGGATTGGTGTGCGGTACGTTTTACTCTGCTAATGTCAACTAGAATCATGAAGATGATGTTGACCCGATGTTGACAAAACCAGCAATATCTCGGACTTGGAAGACGTCACCATGAACCCCCAAATGTGGCCTTGAACAGCCCCGACCATCAAGCCCAAGGTTCGGACCCTACATCTTGGTCAGAGTCAAACGACGCATTGGAAAAACGCGAAGCTGCTTCCACGCTATCGTTTTCCAATCTTCCTTCCTCGTTCACCACGCTCCTCTTATCCCTTCTTGACTCGCCGGCGTACGCGAACTTGACGACCTCATATCTCAACGATGTCTTCAATCCCGCTACTCCCGACGACCCTCACGTCAAGTACTATAGCATTGCTTCTCGCATTGACGAGATGAATATCTGGCACCCCCTATGGCTTCCGAAAATGGTTCTAGACGACGCAGAAAAGAAAGCCAGAGAACGTCTTAAATCAACGGCTCTAAACGAGTCCTACAGCACCAATACCATTCCATTGTGGGAACAAGAGAACGAGTGGGGGAACGACGGGCTCGTCACCGTGCAGAGCGCCCGATGGGGAGAATTTCTAGGCATTTTGGATGGTTGCGATCATTGGGAAATAAGAGGCGCGCGAGGATTGGAGTTGAACTCGTACCTATCGTCAGTCCAGTTGAACAGCCTCACCAATCGTGTCGCTGGGGATGGTGCCCTGGGGGAGTGGACGAGGTTCCTCGGTGCCTGGAAAAGACAGGAGAAAGGTTCTTCAGCAGGACTCGAACTTGCCCAAGCTGTCTCTTCTGCACGGGAAACCAAGGGAGAAGCAAACCAAATCAAACGAAATGGTCAAGACGATCCCGTTGTCAAAGCTTCGACCGACAAGCTCTCTGCCGTTTTTGATTGGATCGTTGAACATGTTCCAACGTCAACGAACTCGTCACCACGGAAGGACGAGCACCAGATGAAAATGCCAGTCAATCATGAATCCACGACCAGGTTTGACTTGGAGAGATTTTACATTGCTTTGACACGGAAACTGTACGACGAGGGTTTGTAGCATTATCGGAATATCATTTGGTAGCAAAGAGCATGATGACTTGTACAAAAGGGTACGGCGAGAGCGAGATTATTTTCTGTTGGTTTAGTTATACAGTACACACAAGGTAACAAATTCCACAACCAATATCCCATTCTACTGTGCAAGATCACGAGCGAAGTGGAAGAAGTCGACGCTCGAACCATTGACGCCATATTTGTAGATCTATGAATGGGTCAGTGATGAAAGAAAGGACCAACTCAATCACGGAAAACTCACAAAGTGCGAGGCGACCCAGCTGGAGAACAGAGCCCGTTGGTAAGGCTCCGGAAGCCTCTCCAGGAGGGTATCAAGACCAACTTGGTCGACCAATGTCTTGGGAATGGCCCTGCGCATCACGCCCTTCCTGCTTGGCAGATCGTCGAACAAGTCAGAGCTCTCGAGTTCGGCTTGTAGGTTGTTGAGAGAACTCGACAACTCATCGGAGATCTGGGTGCGGGGCTTCGCTCCTTGCAGACGGCTATGTTCACGCCAAATGCATTGGAATTCGGCAGCTGCATTCTCCGTGATCTTGGCTTGAATATCTTTGACGTAGTTCTGGTAGAAGTCGGAGGGCTTCCCATCCTTGAAGATCATGAGATCGACATATTCTTGGGTAGACAATGCAAGACCGGCAAGAACTTCGAGGGACGAGCTCGTCACACCACCTGTGAAACGTGAGATCATGGTCGGTCGACCTGAGGGGGGAGAAAAGGCTCACCCTTGTTAGTACTGGAATCCTTGAACAAGATGACCTTGCGTTTCTCCAAGTGGAGACGCGCTTGTTGCGTGACGAACAAATTGGCACCCTCGACAATGTATTTGAAATGAGGCTTGCCCTCTGTGTCAACCAACGCAGCAACATTGGAGACGTTTACGGCCTCGGGGCGTCCACCACAAGGCACAAACAAGTCCGCCTTAAATCTGAGATGGGCGCCATTCCTGAAGTCTGTGCCGTCAAGGACGATCTCGCCGGCTGTTAGGGAAAATGAGTGAAACCCGAAGGAACTGAATGCCATCGATCACATACAAGGCAGTCTAACATCTTGCTCCTCGACCTTGACGAGGTATCCATCTTTGCTCAACTTGGATTTGTCGAAATTGGCGACGGGTACCCTCAGCTTGGCAAGGCGGATGAGCTCTTCGCGGTTGAGGCCAGCGGGATCTGCAAGAACGCCACTTCCATCGATCACGGCGATAGTCTTGTCCGAACTAAGCAAGATTTCATCTATGTGCTCCCATGAGAAAGGAACCAGATGATCAACGGTAAAGACATACTTGAGCCAAGATCACCATCTGTAGGTTCACGTCAGAACAGCTTGTCAGAACAAAAACGGGAGATACCCACCAGGACCACCAGTCTGTACCTTAGTCACGTCCTTCTCCCTGAGACCAAGCTGTTTGTAAATACCAAGCACATATTGCCGGATTGACAGCGAGGTCATTCCATAAGTGTCGTGTGGTACACCGCCAAGGCGCTCGGCACTCTTGCCAGTTGTGAATGACTTCCACCACCTCTCTGCACCGCGTTGACGAGCGTGTACTGAAGAGGAGGTCAGCCCTGCAGAGTTGTTGTATTAAGGGGTGTCCTTACGTGCTGCCCAATCCATCATATCGGCGGTTCCCTCTAGAATGCATTGTTAACACCGCATTCAATGCGAAAAGAGCAGGAACACAAACCATCGGGGCCGAAGAAGAGTAACTCGGGTTTACCATAAAGATCGACTAAGCGCTCCTTAATCCCGGGGCTTTGTCCTGGGATCAGCAAATCTATCACAGCCTGCGAGAATGATAAGAAACGAGGGTACGAACAACACAAGTAATCCGTGATACTCACATCCACGTATTTCTCGAAGCAAAGTCTTGGGCTGGCTCCAAGGCTTGAAAGGCAATGAGTCAGCTTCTCGTTAGTTTGAGCAGTATGGAAACAACACACGAAGGCAAGATTGTCCCCTTGGCACCTCCTTCGGGTATATCCTTGTTCTTCAATGACTGTGTCGAGGCTAATCCATAATTCTCATCGAACAACATTCTCTGGTTGATGGAGTAATTCCTATTGGACGGTCAATGCAATGTCACTTAGTGTTTCCAATCCAGCTACTCACTCCTTGTTCCTGGACATGACGATACGGATACCGCCACGAGCAACATCTCTGAAGCGGATGTGGAATCCACGGAATTCGTTTCCAATGATGAAGAGCATGCCAAATGGTTTCTTGGGATATTCGACTTCCGGCAGGAATTCTGGGGCAAGGCGGAATGAAAGTGCGACCTTTGTTGGTTGGTAGAAGTTGGTTTTGAGGACGTGCCTGGGAGCCGAAGTCATCAGTGAGGTTCTATTATGCAAGAAACCATGGCCAACTCACTTGTTAAAAATCAGGAAACTCTCCAGAACTTGCAAATCCTGCTTGCTGGGGACAGTCCGCCTGATTTTGTCATATAACTCCTCGTCTGAAAGAGGCTGGACGGTCTGCAATCGCTGGTACGACAAGGTAGGCCTGGCATACTGGTCAGATATTAAGTTATCAGTTACTGCAGGGTGACTTACATGAGAGAAGCGTCGTCTGCCGCGGGGTAGTGCACCATGGCGAAGTTGACGTAGAGCAGGCGGATCTATGACGGGTTTAGAACAAATATCGGCATTACACAACACATACATACCAATTCTGGGTAAGCATGGATGACCTGGGCGATGCTTTCACGCGTGAAAGTCTCTTCTCTGAAACGCCTCTTGATGTCATTAAGGACCTCTGCATGAGATGCGTTCGACTCGTCTAGGATGTTCTTCAGTTGAAGGTATGCAGGCCCGAGGCGGTTGCAGAAATGTTGCGCGAAGATCCAGCCACAGTCTAACAACGAAGGCATCATGATGGTGTTTGGATCACTGAGTCAAAGGAGAACTCACAGGCGTAGGTGGCTTCCTGAACTGCGTGGTGAGAGTTGTCAGGATCGAGGAAGAAGGGGTTGTCGGGAAGACAGTAGAGAAGCGAAGCCTCCTTCATGACTTGGAAGATCGAGCCCTCGATGGGCGCAGCAGTAGAATTAGGCAACGGGTTGAGGTATAGGGATATAATAGTGATTCCATTAGAGAATTGCTCCACATACTTGCGAGCGGAGTAAAGTTGATAGTAATGGTAAAGGTTGGAAAGCGCGCTGTTCGAGAGGAATGGTGAATGCACGCACGGTCACGGGTGATGGAAACTTACCTGAAGAAGCGAGACGTTCCTCCCATCTTGTAACCAATGACAAGACGCCTCTCGCGAGTACCTTCGACCTCGAAGACTTCCATGACAGGTCCATAACGACTTTCAACCTGCCATATTATCTTCTGGTAGATCTCAAGCGTGTTTTCGCTGGCTTTCTCGAGGAAAACGGGATCGGACACAGTCCTGATGTCCGTACGTCCATCGGTACGAGTCGATGGTGGGGGTTGAGCTGGGAAGTGGCATTTGGTGACGAAGTAACAACGCAGCTGTTGCGAGGCAGTCGCGGAAATGGAGCCCGTCGAGCGGAAAGTTTCCAGGCGATAACAGTTGGACGGCTTGGAGTTGTCGAGGAACGACGCATCAATTCTGGTGAGTGCCCATCAGCGCGAGAAGGCAATATCCGTGATGATGCGAAATACCTGGATTCACAAGTCGAACCAGGGCCTTCGGTGGAGGTCAATCCAGGGGGACTGGTGTGTATAAAAGTAGCGCCATTTCCTTTTTCGTCGATCCGCTCGAGGTCAATGACAAGCTTGTTCGGGTCATGTTTCGTGAACGCGAGTACTTTGGCGCCAAAGAGCGCGATGATATGATCGCAGATCACGGATGGCGATTCGTTGTGGAAGTATGTTTCGTCGATCCCGAGATGAGAGTAGAACCAGGTGACCTCGTTCGCGACGAGTTCCCGAGGGATGAAACCCTTGTTATCGAAATAGATCAAACAATGATCTACGTATCAGACAAGCGATGTCACTAACCTTGGCCGCGACATTGGCTTGGACCTTGGCGCGCTGCTCTTCCTTGCCTTTAAACACGGGCGTGATATAACCTGGTAGGTTTTTGATGCGCTGCAAAGATGCTTCGCTGTTCGTCTTGGAAGAGGTGCTCGATGCATATGGGCCAGCCTGAAGGTGCTGCATATTCGGATCCTGCATAATAGCAGGACCAGGAAGAGGTGGAGTCGGGGAAGAGGACATTAACAAGAATTACACGAGATGGCAGAGGGAGTTTGATCTGAACTACGGAGAGGGAAGTTGAGACACGATGGAGACACGAGTCAATATTTATACCCCATGGCTAGTGCAGTCAAATAACGGTCTGGCCTTCACACCGAGATCTTGCCAAGATCCGACAAGTACCGACAAGACATCCTCAAGCCTGAAACCCGTGCGAGACATTATTATATTGCGGCCGTTACATTTCTGATACATAATACAGTAACCTCACTAAGCCAAGCACCTTGTCAGTGGTTGGTCCAACGAGTCTTGATTACGCACGACTGGTCGAAAAATAAATCATTCGGCGCGATGGCGACCGCTCAAAGGTTGCTGACGAACCCCTTCGGGCTCATCGTCGTAAGTACCGTACCTCCATTCGGGTTTACGGGGTAAGATCCGGAGTCGGGAGGTCCATTTCGTATACAATATCTGTCGTTCATGTCGCATCGTCGTTGACACTGTACTGAGTAATCGGCGGTCCCCTCGGAGGACTGTGTCTTTTCCCACTTCGGACACTTTGGTGTCAACTTGCTTTCGAACATCCTTCATCGATGCCTCTGAGACTAGTGAGTTTGATTTGGCTGGGGTAGCATCGATCTGGCCGACTCCCCTTACACTTACGCGAACGAAACCTGTAGCAGTGACACTTACGTTTCTTGAAGACGTATGGCGCCTACATAGTTATGTATTTGTTCTTGGCTCGATACACAGCAGTGACAGCACCTCGGCTGGCGAGCCGTTCACAAATATTTCCCCGTATTACCCCGGAATGCAGTGCAGACCGCCAAGAGCTGACAAGGACATCTCATCGAGCCCCACATCAAATCAGACCGACCGACAGACCGACGGCCACATTGCCGCGTTGATTCCAGGCAGCAATATACAAGCTTCCTAGTCCATTCTACGTTCTCGGTATAGATATATACTTTGAGCACAGGTTACTGCATAGCGGCAAACCCGTCACGGATGTATTCCTCAAACAAGGACTTCCAATCCCTGTGCCACCGACTCAGAGCAGGTCTGCCTTCAGCGACATCGGCGGCACCCCACATGATACGCAGTTGGTCCACCTCGCGACGAGCTTCGTTGTCAGGGCAGAGAATGTAAAACTCGCCCAGACGGACACGGTCAAGCATGTAGAGAACCGTCTCTTCAGCAGACCATGCACCCGCGGGTTTAGGAGCTCCAGAACGTGCGGTCAACCCTGTGAAGGTCCACCCAGGGCTGTACAAATGGCGTTATTACATGACAAGCATGGGAGTACATTGATTGAATAGAACTCACATGAAAAGGTGTGCTGTGACGTTGCAAGCTGGGCGTTCCCGAAGCTCGTGGGCCAATCCTTCTGTCAAGCTTTTTACGGCCGCTTTGGTGGCATTGTACGCAGGGTTACCACTGTTGGGCATAACATCGCATGCGAAGGTCAGCAACTAAATATACCCGTAACCAGGGAGGACACACGGAGGGTTCGTGATGCCTTGCTTGGAGCCAGTATTAATAACCATGGCTTGGTTCTCTTGATGCAACATAGACTGGGGCCGATCGGTTATTTACTGCCAGAGGGAGCGCAAAATCATACATACCGGTACGAAGGTTTGCTGCACATTCACGACTCTGGAACAAGGTCATATGAGGACTTGTCTCTGAGGAAATCACATACCCGAAAAGGTTGACCTCGAAAGTGTTTCGCCAGGCATCGAGCTTCTCCCACGATCCGCTGTCTGGACCGATGGCCGCATTGTTCATCAGGACGGCAACCTAGTGAACCATAAGGCAAGATAAAATCAGATCGCGGCGAAGATTGGGCTCATGGCGTAAAACGTTTACCTCTCCCCAAGCTTCGTACACCTTATCACGCAGGCGCCGAACTTGTTCGATCTTGGAGACATCGGTGGGGATCACAAGGACGTTGGCATCGCCAACGATGGCTGCAACTTCTTTGCCCGTCTCGGCGAGAACATCTTCCATGGAATCCGCAAGGGTAATCTTTAATCCCGCCCTGACGCCATTCAATCGATAAAGGCATCGTCATATGGTCGATAGGCACCAAGGAGAGATAAGATGGAGATTCGGTCAAAGCCGAAACAAAGAAAGCGGGTTTTGTAAGTGGCTCGCGGGTGGGGCAAGAACGAGGACGTCTACGTACTTGGCTAGCTCAATAGCAGCAGCTCTTCCGATGCCGCTCGCAGCTCCGGTGATGACTGCGACTCTGCCGGCATGGATGACTGGGTGGACTTCGCTATCAACGGGGGACATGGCTTCAAATCGTCTGTTTGAAGGAGTTGTACCACGGATGGAAGGACGCAGAGGAGATGGACCACGGTCAAGAGGCATTATAGGTGCCAAAATCTGGGGTGTTGCCATCAGCCGATGGGTATGTCGGGCCGTACGTGTATAAATACACTGACCTACCGATGGGCTTGTGCTGTTGGCGGTCAGAGGGTCGCTATCGCGTTCAGCGGTAGTTGCACTAGAGAAACAGAGGATCAACAATGGTCCCCAGCTTGGATCCTTTATATATCTCGCACCAAGGCCGATGACTAGCTGGGAATCCATTCGACATGGAAATTGCTGACTAAACATTCCACTCCAGTCACCAACAGCGTGACAGTCGGACCACGCTGCCGGGAAGGAGACCTGGAGGACCGCCTGCCTCATTTGCCCCGCGTCTGGAGATGCAGAATTCTGTGAGATTCGAAAGCTACAGTCACTACTGGTGTTGCTGCAGCCAAGTCCGAGACTCCCTAATGCTCATTAACAACTGACCTTGAGCACAATATATATATTTCAAGTGCATTCAAACTTTGAAACACATTTTTATTGTACATGGTCAAATGATTTTTTGAGTGTGGAACAATCACTTTCGAGGGCGAAACGGGCCCTGCCAAAAGGATGTATGCGTTAACCCAGAGCGAAAACGCAACTGATCCCAGACATCTGCCCGTTCGCACCAACGATAACTTCAAACAGCCACACTTCACTTCACGCTCACACTAACACATCGTTTGACATACAGTTTGGACAGCGAACATGATCGACTTCAGTTAAAAATACCTCACCTGAATCATGGTAGAATGCATGACGATCAGACTATGCAACCCACTACACTCTCTGCACGCTCGCGTGACCTCTTAAGAGGTGTCCATGGCTCCCTCCACCATTTCCGATGCTACCTCAGTGCCAGCCTCCTCAGGGTGATCTTCACGTTCCCTCAAACGACGTAATTCATCCACATAATCCTGCATATGGAGTAAACGGTCAATTCGGAATCTCCGATGATAATATCGAGAGCTCACGATCTACTTGAAACCAATTTTGGTGGGGCGGACAGAAACTCGCCCAACAAGCAAGTGAGATCTCGGTATCCCTCGATCATGCTCCCTCGTTGGCGGATCGCCGACCTGCAAGGTGCGAGCGTATGTCATGGAGGCATTCAAGGTCTGGCCTTCAGCGACACCTATACAGAGGAATTTCCACGACAGAAGCTTCTTTGCCTGGGGCATCAATTTCCATAACTTATCCACACTGGCCTGAGGGCTGTCGTGGTCATGGGTGATCGTCGCCTGCATGAGATAGACACAATCTTTACTGAACACAGCGCCATCAATACCAGGATAGTTCGTGGTATCAGGCTTCCAGTAGAAAGGGGGATCGGATTTGAGATCAATGATAGCGTGAGATGTTTCGAGAGGAGTGAAGGTGAGGGACTCAGAGTAATTGGCGTCCTCGCCATACCAGTCGATCGTGAAGGTATCTCCGCAGACGAGGAAGCTGTGGACGAACCGCTTGAATATCCAACCAGCCGTCGTACGGAAGTTGGGATGACTGGCCATAGAATTGAAAAACGCGATTTTCACGCGCTCCTCATGTAGCATGAGTGCATCGGCTAGCTCACAGGTGAGCCAAGCGGTAGGGGGATATACAGAAAAATCACTGCGGATGGTGGTCTTCTCCTCAATCAAAGGTCTGACAAAGAAAAGGATGTCATCCGGATTGTTGAGGGATAAGATGCTGTGTTAAGTTTGTGTGGCAGCGTGTCTGATAGCGGTCTCAACCTTCCTTTGATGCCCCCAGAGATATTCAGGGTCATTGAGCATTTGGAGTAACACGCGGGGAATGGGTCCCCATTTTTCAGCCAACTCTTTCATGTGATCCTCGTTGTAACCTGAAAGCCAACTAGGGGTCGACCGAGTCAGATAATTGCATGTGGACGACGGATGCAACGTACGCGAGATCCTTCAAGTTGATCTCTTTGTCAGACCAAAGGTCCATCACATAGAAATTGACTCCCGTTTGCTTCGTCCACTCTTTCCAGCGCTTGGTAGTAGGGGAAGTCGTCTGGAAAACCCGAACGCCGGGAGTGTTTTGAAAAACCATCGCGGGGATGTCAACGAACTGGTCAGAGTCGGAAAACGCTCATATACCCTGACGCTCTGCCAAGGGGTGATAGTCTTTTTCACCGTAGAGCTCGACGCCATCCTGGTGAAAGAGCAAGTAATGTTTACTCGACTCATACCAAGAAGCCTGAACAGCTACTGGCTGCTTCTCACGTAGCCGTTCGATGACAGCATATGCGATAAAGATGGACTTCCCTGCGGTTTTGACTGTAAGCTCCCCTCGAGGTAGAATGTATGTGATACGACTTACCGATACCGGGTTGTCCAATAAAACAGGCACCTCCCTTGTACCTTGGGTCTTCGCTTCTGAACATCTTCATTGCGTCTTCATATTCCTTCACCACTAATATCCTGTCATGCTTGACAGCTTTACAAAAGGATTGCACTGCTGCGAGGTGCTTGCCGAACTCGAGATACTGCAGTGTCCGTGTTTCTGAGCCTTGCTTCTTGAAGATATCATCGTTGGCCTCTAAAAGCCTTGAGCAAATCGAGATGCTGGGATGTTCCATCGGAATGTTGTCTGGCACAATCTGACATGGTGTGGCAGTTTACATAAATAGGGGAACAACAAAATGCAGAAAGGGAAATCCATGGATTGTGATAATTTGTATCAGCTAGCTCTCCAATCCTCCAAATCCCGATGAATCATTCTTAGCCTTGAATAAATCAGCACTGATGTTACATGGGGTAATATAGCCAAAGCCAACTCCGTCCGCAGAGATACATAGTACCGACCTAAAGAGCACATGAACACAACTAGACAAGGAACAACAATCAACAGAGTTTCGCTCGACCATCCCCTCTCATGCATCATTGGTGCCTTCACCACTGTTGTGGCCAGGAGGCGTCTCGATGGCCAGCTTCTTCCTCACGACCTCAAACGTCTTTAGCATCTTACGCCTCGCACCTAAAGCAGCGACTCCCTTGGCCTCCAAACCTGCATCGTCAAGGAGGATCATGTCCTGCCAGTTCATCGTCTCAAAGTTGGGCGTATACTTGTGCAGCCTCAGGCTCCTGAGCCAGGCTGGGATATCGTTGAGCAGTGCAGGATCAACGTCTTCGTCGTCCTTCTTCGCACCGCCACCTCCGCCAGCGTTATTGCCTGAAGAGCCTGTCTTCGGAAGACCAGGAGACCGACCACCACCGCGGCCCCGGTTGTTATTGTTGTTGCCCTGCATCGCAGCCTGCTGGAGGCTCAACCAGCTCTGTGGAGAGAATCCCGCGGCCATCTGAGCGGCCAGGATCTGTGCCTCGGGAGTCATCCCCATGGCGTTCATTTGAGCTTGTAGGTTCAACATGTTCATTTGAAGGGGGTTCATACCCGCCAACAACCCGGCAGAAGGTATGCCCATACCGAGTCCTGGGCTACCCAACCCTGCCATGTTGAAACCGCCCATACCCAGCCCGTTCAAAGAGGCGGTGGCCTCCTCGCCAAACCTGTTGGGGGTGGGTAACACAGGGCTTCTCACACCATTCCACTGTCCCTGTTGGGCACCAGCGAATTGCCCGTTCATGCCGACGGAACCCTGCGCAGGGTTCTTGCGTTGGTTCGATTGCTGAAGAGGAATGAGGTTACCCTCGTTATCGTAGACGTTCGCAGATTCCGAGGCGGCGCCATTGTTCGTATTCCCTTTCGAAGGACGGCGGAACGATTTGGGATCAGCCATGAGAGGAACCCGTGGTCCAGTAGAGTTGTTCCAGTCGTTGAGTTTGGTAGCAGCAGCATCGAGGTTCTGAGCGTTCTGCGCATCCTTGCCGAACATCGGAATCAGTGGTGTGTTGACGTTGCTCGCCCAGCTGTCGCCAACCATGGGAGATAGGGCGTCTCCGCGAGGGGTTCCGAGGGAACCACTGAATTCCGTGCTCTTGGGTCTCGAGGCGTTGTCACTGGGGATGATGATCTCCTGAGCAGAATGAGGGTTTTGCTCGGCGACTTGGCCCAAGGCAGAGCCCCAAGTAGTCCGGGTATCACCGCTACCAGAAGCGAGAATGGGGGCCGAGATGCGGTGTGCGGCATTGCTCGCCCTCAGTTTCGCCCTCTGTTGGGCCAGAGTCGCAGCTGCATCACTGTTGGATACCAGCGTAGCAGAGTCAGGAGATAAGAAGTTGGAGGTAGCGTCGAGCGCAAGAGACTGTCTGCTCTGGCTGCCACTGAAGACGCGGGGGGACGATGGCATGGGAGATTTCAATGATGGCGACTTTAGGGTCATCTGAGCAAGCTTTGCTTCCATCTGGGATTGCATGGAGCCTAGACTGCGATTCAATGGCATATTTCTCGTCGAGTTTGAAACAGCTTACCTCCCACAGCGGGGCTGAGCAAGGCGGTCATCGGGTCTGATCGCGCCATCTGCTGAAGAACCGTGATGAAAAATCTGATTTGAACCTGTGTAGACTGCTGCAAGAGACTGTAGAGGGCAGCGGTTCGCTCGGCCTCTGAGAGGACCTTGAACCCTGCAATATGGTTAGCGAGGAGATAGAGGGGTTAAAGAATAGACAAACATTGTTCGATGGCGCTTAACTCCTCCTTGAAATTAACGTCCAAAGAAGCAGCAGCCATGTCCTCGAGGGTTTCCTCGTAGTTTTGAAGGTTTTCGAACCACTGGTCGATTGCTTCTGATTCGGGGGTTTGGAACATTGTCGTGCTACCGAGCAACTCGCTGGTAGGACGAGCTCCGCCTAAGTTTCCGGGCCTGGGAGATACAGGGCCGAGAGTCTGACGTGGGCCCATGGAAGCGCGAGCAGAGCGCCCGTTTTCTGTATTGAGCGGGGATGGGGAAGGACTGGAAGGCGGGCGAAGAGTTGCCATTATATCTGATGTGGGAAATGGGATTGAAGATGTGAACAGAATGTCAAGATCCGCTAGCGGTGCACGAAGACAAAAAGGATATGAGGAGATTTAATGAAGATAGGCTGTTGATGCTCCTTGAGAAAAACGTGGAAAAGGTGTGTTTTGAGATGAAGATATGGGGACAAGGAAAGATGATATCGATGATAGACCAAGGTTGAGCGCTAACTGTCTCGAATAATGGCGTCCTGACGTCGAGCCTTTGGACTTGGCTAGAAACAAGAGCACGTTTCCGCAGAGAAGGCGATGCAATCTGAGGGCGATGCGTTGGGTCTAGACGAGACCAGCGGATCCTGCCGGTCTAGGGAATGCAGAGCCTGCCTGGAAAAGACTGGATTTTCAGGCGAACGGCGTAAAGCGAGATGAGCGAGGACGACGAGCGACGAAGACGAAGACAAGGTTGCGAAACAGACGCGCTAACAAACCAACCCGTGATGATTATCAAGATGCCGAAATGCCGATTCAATTCATCACCCAGCGGAGTCTGAATTACAATGATACTACCAACCATGACCTTTGAGCAAATCCCCATCATGCAAGCAACTTTAAATCAATCCCGTCGTATAGAAATCTGACTTGACTTTACCGTAGTGACCTTGAGAATGCCCAAAGTCCCGATCCTGCCGTGCGGCGCGCGCTTGCTGCAGAAATTCGGAAGGCCTGCGTCAATGTGGGGTTCTTCTACAGTCAGTATCGGTCCAGTTCGAATCCCTACTCACCCGACCATGTCCAACAGTCAAGAACCATGGCATACCCGCGGATGTGACTCAAGGTGCCGTTAGCGGTGCCGAACGATTTTTTGCTCTCCCTGCCGAGTCAAAGATACAGGTTTGCTTCGATTCATACGGCTTCCTATTTGTGGTCACGAGAGTCGTCAGTTGGACATCCACGCGACTCCAAACTTCAAAGGATATACCGCGCTTCTTGGTGAGAACACGAACCCTAATAACAAAGGTGACCTGCACGAGGGATTCGACCTCGGATGGGAGTCCGCGGATAGCGAACAAGCACCAGAGGCTGGACTAATGACAGGGGCTAATGTTTGGCCAGACAGTCTTCCAGGATTTCGAGAGGACGTCCTTGCATACTAGTAGGGCGTCATCCATTGCTTATATGTCGCTCACAAATCACTCGTGTGCAGTCATGCTGCTGTGAAGCTGGGGAAATCCCTGTTTCCTCTCTTTGCGCTTGCTCTGTATCTCCAAGAGAATTTCTTCGAGGATAAAGTACGTCCCATCGTGTGCGACTCGTGCACCCCAAAATAAAATGTTTATGCAACGTCTACCAGGTGACCAAGCCAGCGGCAATCATGCGGCTCCTTTATTACCCACCTCAGCCCGCGACTCCTTTGGAAGGAGTTGAAGGGATCGGGGCCCACACGGAGTAAGTTCAATCATCTCATCTCATCGTCTATTTTGACTCTACTCGTTAGCTACGAGGTAATGCGTGCCAACAACTCAAGGATGCCAAACTTTAACCGTCATTGGACCAGTGCTTCACCATTCTTTGGCAAGATAATGTTCCAGCTTTGCAAGTAATGAATACCAACGGAAAATGGATCGACGCTGTACCAATCCCAGGATGTCTTGTTGTCAAGTATGTAGGAATTGATCTTAATGAATCACCAGGGATTACTGATGCAGCATGTAGCCTTGGAGACCAGTTTGCTCGTTGGACAAGTGTGTTGACACCGAATTTTGTCCTCGATTATTCTAATGTCCCTGCAGATGACGTCTTTAAATCGACCCTTCATCGTGCAATCAATGCCTCCGGGCAAGAAAGATACTCCATGCCATTATTCTTCGGCACGGATTATGATGTCAAGTTAGAGGTAACTCCCAAGTTGAATGGCTTCAGTTTGGTTCGATGTGTTGAAAAAATCTTTCAGCCCATTCCAGGATGCGTCACTGAAGATAATCCTGCAAAATACGAAGTTGTAACCGCAGGAGAATACGTGAAGTCTCGCCTGGAAGCGACATATGCACACTCCAAGGAAGTCGCCTAGATTTGCCGTGAACGTGACACTGTTTTATAGTGCAGAATTGACGTGATGCAAGTTCTTGACATCCCTTGGACTTCGTACCAATCGAGGTTGCTGCAGCGAATCGTGAGGTGGGTATGTCGAGTGGTCGGAGTGTTTCTATGCTACAAGGTTTGTGCCCCTTGCTGCCCTTGCGTACCAGCACATAGGATTTTTGTGGAGTTGCGGTAGAGGTGCTTGATCTAGCCCGGGTCATATTCAGTTCGACCCTCCTACCTCTCAGCTTGAACGGTTGGTGTTCTGAAGCCAACGCATACCCGGGACCCGTGTATCTTGGCTTCGCCTTATCCCAGACACTTTGGGGCATCTCGTTCATGCACTTCGACAGCGTGATTCGAGAAGCAGTGCTTCTCGACCTCTAGCTAGTATCTACCTTGCTCTCCCCTTTCTTGACTGCACAGCAGACATGGCTGCTCTGACTCGCACTCCCTGGCCGGCGTACGGTCCTCACCATCTCGAGCGTCACACTGACCCCCTACACAGCTCGATTGTACGTCACTTGATCTCAAGAACACGCCACTTTGCGATGCTAACTAACCTCAACACTTCAACAGTGGAATTCGCTGATCTTGCAATTGTCGACCTTTCAAAGCTCACGCCCGAAGGGTAAGTGTAAGATTCTTCCTTTCTCCACTCACTCGACCGCTGCGAGGTCAGTGCGATCGGGTATTTGACACAGTAAATGTACCGTTTACGGTGACCCCCTGAAGAAATGAAGATTTACGCAGCGAATAACAAAAAGGTTGGTTGTTATCCCGGGTACTTACAAAGCTCGTCAATATTGACCAAGTTCACATTCTCCCCTGTCCCCTTTTTTGACTGTGACGCCTTGTAGGCAGAAGGTAGGCATCGAGAACGAATTCCTTGACCAAATTGAACAGTATATGTATTATGGCTCATACGTGTCCCGTACACCATCGGCAACGCCGCCTGACGCCGATTCATGCGAATCGCATTGTTACGAAACGCCCCCATCCTCAAGCCCTCCGCCCTTGCCTGAACTTGATGCCTTCGCTCGACACAATCACTTAAATGCTTTACATCCCATTCTAAGGTAAATCGCAGCCATTGAATTGGAATACATCATTCGTTTCATTCGTCCTCAGGCTCGTCGTTCTAAGCCTTGAAACTTTGGTTGAGAAATACAACGTCGAGAGGGCTGGGGAAACGTTCCGGTTTGTCAAATCTTCACATTCACTCGCTCGACATGCACCACGCTTTACAAGCAGCGGAGATACTCGAAGTGATATGCAAATTCGCCGATCGAAGCGACTTCCCATGTCTGCTCCTGACACCACGATGTCGCGCACCTGAACCCCCCTTCGCGCAGATTTCTATAGAGAACACCCGATTCACTGGACCCTCTGATTGGTTTGAGGTCATTTTGGCCGTCCCCTCTTTTGAACAACTCATGAACACCGCGGAATAAGTACGTTCGTGCAGCAAGAACATATGCATACGACTCGGAGTATTATAGAGTCTAGCAATATGGCATACCAAGCGTACTACGTAGCGAGCTCAAAGTTGTAAGTATAGGCACAACAAACCATCAGATAGAAGTACACCATTGAAAAGATTCGGGAAGAACTGTTCGAGGGGTATGGATAGACTGAAACAATAAGTCCAAGAAATTCTCAAAAGTCAGACGCCTCCAATCCGTTTGCACTCCTTGGTGAGGTAACCAATGAGGGGTAACAATTTCGCGGAGAAGGCCATGGCATAATTCAGTACGAACTTGCGACTTGACCTACCCTGCCGCCGTCAACTAACCATACGGCTCCATTGACATATCCACCAGCACGTCCGGCGAGGAAGAGGATTGGACCTGCGATTTCGGCTAATGTGCCAGCACGACCAAGAGGAACCATCTGAGCGAGGAGGGTGGGTGTGAGATGTTCTAAATTCGTCATTTCTGTGGGTGCGAGCAGTCCGAGTCAGCAAGGCCCTGATCACACATATCCAATTGGGTACTTGCCGCTGGGCCAAACGCCTGGCTGTGGTCAAGACAAGACATCCTCAGTCGAGGGAAAGACTCGAGAAGAATGAACGTACGCATAAAACATTACTTCGGATGTTCCAATCGGCCAGGAGATTGGCAAGCAATTTCCCGAGATGTGTGCAAGCATGCTTTGCGAGGGTATAGGAAATTGAGAGGACGCGCGCATCGACTCTGAAGGAGCCAGAAGACGAGATCGTTATGACTTGAGAGGTCGGCTTCGGAAAACAAATAGCCGGTGGGGGCGGAAGGGGTAGACCCGGGCTGGATGGCGAGGATGGCGAGGACGGATATGAGTGATACGGCGTAGAGGGTCCAGACGACCCTGTGGCCACTGGACAGGGTCCCTCATCGCCTGTAGCATCTCCGCGCGGGTTCTTCAGTTTCGTGGCCAGTTTCGGGGGTAAACTTCCCCGTCTCAAATTTCCGAGATGTAGCAACTCGAGAAATGCAACGGTCGTGAAGTAAACCGCGGTCACGTTCGTTTCGAACGTCTCCGCAAATCCAGTAGGTCCGCCCGTGTTCCAAAGGATATCCTGAAACGATTTTATCGAAGGTGACGTTTCTTCGCTTGAATCTGAGTCGTCCAACGGAGGTGGTAGCTGCGGGGGAAGTAAATTGCGGGCTATACCGGCATTATTTACAAGAAGATCAATATATCCGTGCCGAGATTTGATGGTCTGTACAATAGTCAAAAGAGATTCACGAGATGTAATGTCGCCTTGGAGCGGAATGATTTTGCCATATCTCTGAAATGAAGATGATTCAAGGGCTAACAAGGAAATGAAAGTGGTGGACGAACGTTTTGTTCCGAGGCAGCTTTCTCCAAGACATCAAGACGCCGTCCAATGATATAGACGGTGGCACCATTGCGCTCTAATGACGTGGCGACCATGAGGCCTATCCCTTGTAGACCCAAAGGTTCATTGTTGGAATTGACGTGCACGGAGATAACACTGATACTACCTGTCCCCCCACCGGTGACCACAGCGACCTGTGCTTCAACATCAAACAGGAATGCTGGATCGGTCGACGGGTTCATGGTTGACTTGCGGGGATAAGAGAAGAGAAGGGAGCTGGGACAACGACAAGTGAGTAAAAAGCCAGTCGCCGAAAAATGGAACTTTAGATATAGCATTACAGCACCCCTTGACCCCAAATTGACCACGTCGTTATGACATCAGGAAGTGCAGCCAACTTTGACTGGGGCGGTTTCATTTTGTTATGCGAAGCGAACACATCCCATGCGACCGTAACGGACACATGTAATCAGTGCCATCATCAGCTTCTGAATCCAAAGAACTCCGATGACTTATGAAGGGGGCTGAGCGCTAGCGCTGATACCCCGACGAGAGTCCGACCTGGACAACACCTAGTCTCCCCTAGACAAACCAAAGAGTCGGATTGAAGACAGTCGTTCACCCTCCACTATGGACAACACCAAACTATTTCGTATCCAGCCACGTCTTCGAAGGTGCTTTGGGCCCGGGCCCGCTAGATCAACTTCTGCTCATCGAGAGTCTGGGTTTGGGAGACTAGGTAAAGCTAGATGTCAAAAAAACTCTCGAGATTCGGAATTTTTGGGAATGCCCGATTTCCCAACCTGACGGAATGGTCCAAGCAGCATTGAACCAGCAACGCCGTCACATTATGGAACTTCGAAATGCCAGGCTCGGTAGTAAACCTAGGTCCTGGATAGAACGACCAATCACAGGGACAGCACACGAATGCTTTTCATGGAAGTACTTGTCACATGTGTAAACAAGGTCCCTGCCGAACATTCGGCCGTACTCTAGTCTTGTAGTCTTGCATATAGGCAAAACAGTCTTTGCAAAACAGTCTTTATTTCGAATCTACATATTAATATTCTGAAGCGGTCCATGTCCTGTGGCGTGACAATGTATGTGAGACAAGGTTTGGAAAAGGTATACACCATGTTATCTATGTAATCCTTCTACAGGAACATCATAGTAACACCTCCAATAGCAGCGAAAATACACGCCACGATCGACGAATACATCCCCACTACAGAGTTAGGCTTTGTTGTACCAGTAGCCCCGGCTGTGCTACCATTGACAGAGCCAGAGGGTGTCACAACAGTGCTTGTTCCTGCTGCGCTGTAGATCCTGACGTAGCCGACCTCGAAGTAGGCGTTGTCGTAGTTAGAGGGAGAGCCAATAACGTAGTCATTATAGCAGACACCCGAGCACGTCTGATTGAAGATGGCAGGGTTTCCAGCAAAGTCTATTATGCGGCAATAATCGGCCTGAGTACGACATCAAGAAATCGATGAGATGGTACGCACCTCCGCATAGGGTTATATCAAAGATGAGGTGCTGAGGCTGGAAGTACGTCTGGGTATTGCAACCTGTTGAGGGCCAGTTACCAACGGGGGCGCCAAAAGTGGATGTATCGATTGTACTAGCGTTGCTTGATAGGGTAGTTGGTATCGAAGAACGCTGTGATCAAGGTGAGACATGTTCATTAGCGGAACTTGTAACTCTAACCGGGAAGAACCAAATGCTATCGCACATGAAGAAAAATGAGGCACTTATCCTAATCATTGCGTGATCGGCGTACCTGATACCAGTGGTCGCATACTCGGTCACAAATACTCCTCCTTGAGCACCGGCAAACCCAGAACCGAAAGAACTGGAAGATGGGTCAACTACAATGCAGCCCTGGTTTTGGTTGACGTTGTAGGCGCAGTTAGTGCTGGTGATCATGGTAGAGGTCTCATTGGGTGAGACTTGAGTGCATCCCTAAGTACACGAAAGATGAAAGCTGTTTCGATTTAACAATGAGCTGTGTGCTCACAGGCTCGGTATGTAGGGACATTTGGTTGTTGGTCTGCAAGTTGACACCCTCAAAGGTATCAATTTCGCCTCCTTGAGGCCAAAGAGTAGCTTGGCTGTAAGAGTTGTGTTGAGATGCTTTGTATGACCAAGACAGGGAGAACCACAAACCTCCACCAAGCCGGCCAGACCGAGCACTGCGTCAAAAATCAGAGCTCCGAGCAGGCAAATTAATTAAGGATTCACGTACACCATATGGGACATGATACACGTCTGTCACCCAAACGCTTCCGACGGTGTAGCTGTCGTTGCTGGTGACGCGAACTGTGTTTCTTTTGTTGTTGTATGGAACCTAGTCAACGACAGATACGGCGTCAGCATATAGACGAATCGCAGGGCAAACTTCCACCCCTTACTGTCGTGAAATTGTCGACTCTTATGAATGCATGGGAGGTGGTTGGGTCGACGTAGGTAAGTTTATCAGCGGCCGCAGTCTGAGCGGAGACAAAGCTATACAAGTCAACAGACTCGTCAATGAGTCGTCATAACTCGCGAATCGAAAGCCCTACATAGCATCCCCGTTCGTTAAGTTGTCATCTTTCGAAGGGATCAGACTCTGGATCCGAAGGGGGGGAACAGTTGACTCACAATTGTTGTAGTAAGTCCACGAGTCAAAGAAGGTGGATCCATAATACTCTTGTGCGAACGAATACTGAGCAGCTGACGCGAAAGGTACGACGGAGAGTGCGAGAACGGCGGGATAGACCCAACTCTTGGAGGATGAAGCGGGCATTATGGGATCAGTCAGGACCAGTAACTAGCTAGTCACTGAACAACAAAGGGAGACGAGATGGCCCCGACATGGTCAACTATAAATGGAGATCGGTAATGAGGTGGATAAAAATAAAAGGCGCACCATCAGAAGACAAAGCGCAGCATATGCATCGGCTCTGCTCTGGTATATGCATACTATAGTTGCAACTTGGTTGCAACCTTAACTTTGGCAAGTTGCTAGCAACAGCTCGAGGACATTTAATTTAATTTTAAAATTCGAACGACTTGGTTGCGGGCTTGGCTTCCTCTGAGAATCACTTGGACCAATATCGACAGGCATGATGAGAGCCAGCGATACACACATCGATTGGATATACGTGGATCAATTGATACGTACCTCTCACATAACAAGGCCCTCCGGGCATCCCTGTCCCCGACGGCTGTTTCCGATAGCTGGCACCACTGGCAGCCTGCTTGAGTATCCGTCAAATGACAGTGTATTTCTGAGCCTCTCTATATACTACAAATACCATCGTAGTTTATTATGTTCACAGTCATAACAATGCAGGCACCTTACTCGCCCTGTGTTCCAAGATCTCTGCCAAACTCAACACTTCCTCACTGTGATTGACCTTGAACGACCATGATCGTATAAATCTGTTGTGTAGCTTGTTGGAGGAAAGTCGGAGGAAAGTCGAAGATATGAGGGGAGCACCAATCTGACCAATCAGAAGCGAGTGACCTATAAATACAACTCCGCTCGGGCGTGTGGCTGCGTGCGTGGCTGTGCCCGAGGGTCGAAAAGTTGGAATGACGAAAAGGGGGAAGGAATGATGCTAAGGAAATATATTATATTCTCACAGGTGGTAGCTAGGGACAATAAGACATGACAATCACGATCAAAGGTACCATGAAAACGGTAGGAAGAACAGACTCAGATGTGCGCATTGCGCGAGAATGAGTAGGCGCTGGGACCCGCAGATTACATTTGCGGCAGCAGCGGATGAGGGGAGTTGGGGACGAGATGATGAGACAAGCTCGCATGCAAACCCGAACGGGAATGTGTTGTCACATTCCCATTTCTGTTTGCATACGAGCGTGATTCCAACTTGGAGTTGAATGACAAGAGATGAACACGAACACGAATGCAACGCTCGCGCGTTGCGTTCGTGTTCGTGTTCGCGTGTTCATTTTGGAGATGGAGTTGGTAGCGAACGAACACATCCGTCATCGTCAGACATGAACACAAACACAAACACATGTTCATTGCGTTTGTGTTCATGATCGTGTATTTGTAGCACATGTGAGTGGGTGAGGGATACAAAGGAGGACACGAACATGAACGCAACGCTCGCGCGTTGCGTTCGTGTTCGTGTGCGAGTGTGGTCATCGTCGTCAAGGTTGGTTCGTTGGTGGTATGTACAGGTATTGAAAGTCGAGGAAAGTCGAAGATATGAGCGGCCTGATTTGAATGGATGGGCCGTCGACAGTTTTTTTCACACCGTGTATAGCCACAATTAACGATATGGAAACCTGAGCCCTTCGGGTCCAGGAAAAAATATCCAACACATTTCGGCTTGAACTGCCGACTTCGAACCCAATGCTTGCAATGCAAACATAAGGATTGTGGTTTCGCACCTGGCACCACCAGAAACACAACCTTCAAAGAGGATTGATCTAGGTAAAACTTTGTACGGAAGAGTCGTAACTACATCATCGTCCTCGCACCAGAAGTACGAGACAGCGGATCGTAAAGTAATGAACAGATAAAGTAAGGAAAGTGGAGGCAGCGCAGACAACGCCAAGAGTGGGGCCGAAAAATCGACGAAAGGAAATAAGAAGAGGAGAGCATATAGTGATCGTCCCTAACAGACGATACCCAAGTGGGATCTCCATGCAACGGTCCATGGTTATGGTGCAACAACCAGACCAGCATCATTGCGAACGACCCCAGTTTTCCTTTCAACGTCCTGGAAATAGTCGAGTGCCATCTTTGCCTTCTTCTCCAGCTCCTCTGCGTTCTGAACTTCTTTCCCTCTCTCCTCCATCGCCGTTCTGAAACGTTCCCGAAGATCCCAGGACGCCAATCGCAAAACCTTGCGAGTCTCGCGGCCAACGCGTCCGGCGTGAGCATTGACGAATAGCTCTTGTTCCGTAGCGCCATCTTCGACTTTGACCAACGAGGCACGAATGCGACGACCAATCGTCTTGGGTATCGTGCTCGGAAGCTCCATGATGAAGTACGCCGTGGTTCCAACCACCACTGCACCGATAATAGGTGCTGCCCATCTCCTTGTCGACTCGTCCGCAAACATCTCAGAGATGCGAATGATACCGTCAATGAACCCCCTAACACCAATAGCCTTTCCCCCAACCATCGTCAAAACGCCAACACCAACCGAAAGGATGCTGAGTGCTGTTGCGTTCTTCTCATTGTCATCTTCCGTGTCCGGTTCCCCGCCGAAATGAGCCCAAAGATGATGATTGTAGTCAAATAGATCAAGCATGGTCGTGTCCAGCATGTCGGAGCGCTGTGAAAGGCCGATTCCAAGATTGTATACACCACCTGCAACGACGGCGCTGGCGGTCGGGGAAGAACGGCGATGTATCGAGCCTTGCTTGCCCGGTCGAACGCTAAACATTTTCTCCGGCATGAAGACACGACGGGACCTCTCAACGCCTTCCGGAAGGAATTGATCGCCGAGGGTTCCAATCTTCTTGACACCGGTGGTTGTGGTGACACGAGCTTCATCCTCAGCAAGCTTGACTGCGGCATCCAAGCTTGCGAGTAGAGCCTTGCGCACGTCACGAACGTAGTCCCAGGTGGCAAGGAAGCCAGGGAACGAAGGGAGGCTGATGGTAGAGTCAACGCCAGGTCGACCCTGACCAACGCGTTCAAGGGCAGCAGAGAGGATAGCTCTGGTCCTGTTGACGGTGGTAGAAGCTCCAGTTTCCTCGACAACCTCAAGGGCATCCTCCAGGTCCTCCCTTTCTCTCTTCATCTTCTCGAACACAGGTTTCGTCCTCTCTAGATCGTCCTTAGCGCAATCGATGTCCATCTGTGCAACGATGGCATTTGCGCCGACAAGAAGGTCGACATCGGTCAGGAGGTTGGACAGGTATGTTGATGCAGGTTGGAGTTTCGACTTTGCCCGCTTGACGAGAACGAAAGACCGCAGAGAAGACTCGAGGTCGTCGAATGCTGGGTTAGCCGTGTATGGACGGAGCGCGGCAGCAGAGTCAACGAAGTGGACAAGGTCTTCCACATCCTCGAACGTGCCAGGGCTGAGTTCCTTAATTTGGTCCAAGACAAGTCTCCTACATTTCTCCTTGTTCTTGATCTGCTCGAACTTGTTGACGACGATGAATAGGTAAGCCTTCTCGTTGCTGGCGTTCGAGAGGAACTCTTTGGCTGACAGGGTGAAGTGGTTCTCTGCGGAGACGACAAAGACGACAACGTCGATTTCTTCCTGGCGAGCGAAAAGTGCAGTAGTTTTGAGGCTGTCCCGATTGAGACCAGGTGCGTCGATGAGGGAGATGTCCACGACACCGTTGTTGAGGAGAGATTCGGAAATAGCTCTGCTATCAGCAAGATAGACCTTCAGCACGGGTTGGAGACCTTCGTTATCTGCCACAATGGTCTCCAGGTCCGCAAGAGATACGCGTGAGAACGTTGATTCGTCGGCCAATGAGTATGGGACACCATCCGTAAGGATGTGAACCTCCTCAGCCCCGTTATTCTCAGCTGCATCATGCACTTCACAGAATGCAGTTGTACAAGGTTGCTGGTCAACTGGCATGACCTCGCGACGAAGCAAGGCATTGACGAAGGTGGATTTCCCAGCATTGAGATCTCCTGTCACCAAAACCTTGGAGGATATATCCTCGACACGGAGCCGAAGTTTGTTCATATGTTGAAGGGCCGAGCCTATTCGCTCATCAAGGAGGTTGGCAATTGAGCCCTTCTCCAGCTGTGAGACCAGGGTGGCAGGGGAAGTCGACGAGCCGTGGGGGCCGAGCTTGAGATCAAGGCGAAGGATGCTGAAATCGCCGATTTTGTCAGGAAGAAGTCCCTGGCTGTCGGCCGAAACTTCCCCGTTCTCATCTGCAAGATCACTATGCGTTTCCTGGGCATCGGCAGTTGATGCTAAAGTGACAGTAGAGAGACCATGTCGCGAGGGGGTGTAGACGACTTCTGTCTGATTCAATGGATCGTCGGCGAAGGCGAGAGAACGGCGAATGGAACGGCGGGGCTTTGGCTGCGACGGCTTGGCGGAGTCGTCGCTAGGCTGCTCCTGGAGTGTGGGATAGCGGACGACCCAGTCATTTTTGTTGAACTCGCGCAGGCCGGCGAGAATGGTCTTGGTTTCGTCTATTGCACCAAGCAGGCTATGATAGCCATGAGGTCGAAATGTTAATGGGTGGATCGGGAAGACGGCTTACCGGTCTTTTTGCTCGACATACGCCTCCTGAACATCCTCTACTTTGAGATGCCTCTCGCCATTAACCGGCAAGGAGGTATCTTTTCCAGCACGCATTGGCAAAAATCGCCTTAAGTGTGGGGAATGTGACTAGTTATGTCTTGAGGCGGGATGCCTTGGTTCACCGTCTAGCGAGCGAGTTCCCGAACAGTTTGCGGTTGGAGAAACAAGTGCTCCTTGGTCATCCGCTCCTTAGTCAGCAATTCTCAATCACGAGGGTCATGTCTCCCGAAATCCGATCCGACACAACGTCACACCAAGGGCAGTCCTCATCGATTTTTGAATTGTTAACGTTGAGACCAGTGGGATCCGTTATGTTTAGATCTAAACTCGAACGGAGAATCCGTTTTTCACGATGGTCTGGACTTGTACCTCGTGTGCGTTTGTCCCAGACTCCGTCATAGGTTTGCTCGTCTAAGTTTAGCCTGAGATTGTGGCCATTTCAGTACATATGACCCCGTGAATCAAGTGCTAAACTCTCCCATAGCGATTCATCTCCTCCGGTCAATATGTCGACGATGCGGGCTGTGTTGATTAAGGACGGCAAAGGTCATATCGAGAACCTATACGTCGGAGATACCGAAAGACCTGTTCCTAAGGATGGACAGGTACTGGTCAAGGTGAGGCCTCAGCCTCCTTTCGATCCTCAACCGTAATCACATATGACCACATAATGGGCGCTTTCAGATCGTTGCGTTCGGGTTGAATCGTATGGATCTCGCCCAGCGTGAGGGTCAGTATCCCCCACCTCCCGGCGCATCCGACATTCTTGGAGTCGAATTCTCCGGAACTGTCCATGAACTTGGACCCGGTGTTACCAAGTGGGCTTTGGGGGATGAAGTTTGTGGCCTCGTCGGTGGTGTAAGGCATCCTTCGAACATACATCAGACTTATCACGGATATCTCACGTTCGTTTTCACTAGGGGGCATATGCCGAATACATTGCTTGTGACCAGGGTTTGTTGATCAAGAAACCCGCACACTTGTCTTGGGTGGAGGCTGCAAGCATTCCCGAAAACTTTATCACGGGTAAGTCCGACGGGTTGATGGTCTGATTGATTGCTCTCATCTTGTGTCTCAGCCTATCAAGCACTTGTCAAATATGGACAAGTGAAGAAAGGTGACCACGTCCTTGTCCATGCTGGTGCTTCCGGTGTTGGGGTTGCTGCAATTCAAATTGCACGCACGTTCGGCGCGTGAGTGCTTCCGGGGCCATCTCAAACTCTTATCGCTGTGTATAGGCTGTGGGCTAACGCCCAATACAGGAGCACCGTGACGGCGACAGCATCGACCACGGACAAGTTGGAATGGCTTCTTTCGATCCAAAACGGGGCAACTCATGCCGTCAACTACACCACCGACAATTTCGCAGAGGAAGTCAAGAAGACGACGAATGGCAGAGGTGTCGATGTCGTAATCGATTTCGTCGGAAGGACGCATTGGGAAAAGAACATTGATTCTCTTGCGATTGACGGAAGAATGACCATCCTCGCATTCCTGAGCGGTAAAGATGGAACGCCTGCTATCCACGAGACTCTTATTAAAACCACGCCCCTTTACAGGAAGCGAGGTTCCTTCTGTCAATCTACGACCGATCCTGTACAAGCGTCTCAAGATCCAGGGGTCCACGCTGCGGTCTCGCAGTTTGGAGTACCAGACACAACTGATCAGCAGGTACGCCCACTTGGCGGCGTCGGGTGAATAATCTAGCAACGTATTTCGCAAGTGCTAGCTTCCAGGAAGTAGTCGGTAAGATAACAGGGAGCGAAGGGGACGGGCCGATGCGGACTTACATCCACAAGGTTTGTGTCTTCCTTGAGGGTCCTTTCTCATCTGACCCCGTCGGACACGGACGACTCGAACGCTCAGGTGTATCCTTGGAACGAGATCCAACAAGCACACCGCGAGATGGCCGAGAACAAGAATAGGTGAGTGAATCTTGATGCAGAGAGAGACCTTATGTCGAGTTGCCTTAGCGGGAAGATCATTGTCACTGTCAACTAGGCGAGTGATGGAGACAACGCACTGTGATGAGGTTTCAGATTGTAGTTTTACGTGTTGGCATCGAAAGCTGAGAATCATGTGTATGTTTATCAGAAATATGTATGTTGAACAAGTGGCAATGCCATTGTCCCGCCGAGTCTTGCTTGAACAGAAAACAGGCACCGAGCAACATTCCACCGGAATTTGTCAACGACTTCGAAACAGACAACGATTCTCCCGCACCCCGTAAACAACCGGAAGAAGTACTCGTACCAAAGGCTCAGTTAAAACACCCTAGAGAAGCAAGAGACCATCGGCACGACAACCTGCGCACTGGCTTCCGTGGTTACCTATCCTTCCACCGGCGACTACATATCTGGCAGACGAGTTGATGGTGTTGTGTAATACGAGGTAGGCTGAGCCTTGGAGGCTCCTCGGGACCTCGGAAAGAGTACAGACTGATCTGTTGGTCGAACACCGGGGTCGATTTGCGATATGGGACCCCAACGACGATCTGATCTCGGCGGTTCATTCTTTGACTCACGTTCGCCGTTGAGTATCGCACTCGCCAAAATCAGGCACAAGTTAAGCCGTGCTCTCGCAAGTTGAATGAAACTTGTTCCTATAAGGTTTAAGCAACCTGACTCGATGGGGAAACGCACTCGTTTTTGCGAGACATTGGGTATAGGAAATTGGCTTGTTGCTAAGCCGGCAGCGTCCTGGACGTGCTCTTTATCAGCAATCGAGACTCGGTCTGCCAAGTAACACCCGATACATGCTGACGCGGCTGGTAGCCTGGTACACAGCACTCACAGCAGCATGACTCAGGCGGTCAGTCGCCGAGAGAATGGAACATGTCACCATTGTGATCTATGAACGTTTCCATGAGCTATGCGCCCGTTGATGAAACCCACTGATGAGTGCCGTGTCAAAGAAGTTGACAGAAGCAATGGTGAGGTTAAACCGCCACCAGGGCATAGTCCCGTAGGCAGCCCCTTAATAGGTATGAAGACAGTCACGACCAGGGCAGCCCAGCACTGGTTTGGACCTGTCAGGGCTGTCAGTGGCCAAGTTGTGATCTCAGCCACTGGCGGCAGCGGCCGATTTGGGCGCGTAGTCTCGCGTAGTATCTGCGGCAGGAACGAACTGGCTGTGTTTGTAACTTGCAACTTACCACAGTTTAGGTTCCTCCTTCTACTCGATTTGGCCATTTCTGGCGCCAAATGCTGCAACTTGAACCCTTCTCATGGGCTGCTAGCGTTCCGTGTGAGTAAACTTTACAATAAATGGATCGCGGTTTCGGGCCTGTGTCGGTTCCGGCATGCCAAGGTTCGAGCATCTGATTCTTTATTGATGCACCAGCCGTCAGCTCCTCAGCAAGTACGTGAGGCGATGTCATTGGGGTATATAAGACAACCAGCCGGTCTATGGATCTTCAGCATTCGAGTCATACCCCAATCGTCGTGCTTATCCCTCGATCACTCGATCATACCCAATTGTCTTCACTGCCCACAGCCATGAACAGCCAGTACAACAACTCTTCTGCTCAATACCAGGCTGCCTACGGGTCGACGAAGTCGACCAAGGGCACTAGCAGCCCACAGTCCCAGACGAACGTCGACTCGAGGGGTCATTCATACACCACCCAGTCATCTAAATATGGACCGCCGCGCACCACAGTCAGCGCCGGAGCGAGCTCTGTGGCTCCTGTATTCTTTTAATCCCCCGATCAACCCTCATAAAGCAGCGACCCCATTAGCTGCGACACGCAGCTTCCTGCGCATCACATGCTCCCATCACATATCCGTGTTCTGTCCCCTCGGACATAGAGCTCTCTCACCACACGCAGCACCACCGCACAATCATCATCCCCGATTTCGAGTTCATCTCAGCCACCATTTCTCTCAATATCATAATTTTTATCCACACTATGTCGATGCCCATATGTGGGTGTCGTCATGCGGATCTTCGGGAGGGGAAATGCTTTGTTTGGCAAACATCAAGGTTCGTTGGTGATGAGGAGCATTCATCACAGCTTTTTAAAGGAAGGAAGGACTCGCATCATCTATGTAACGGTCTCCATTTTCATCTTTGCTTGCGTTTTTTACGGACATCAGCGCATCGCACTTATACTAGCACTACCCTCTTATGTAGCCTTTTACTGTACCTTGCCAAGTTGGCGATAAGTTTTTTCGCAATGTTATCGATCTTGTTTTCTATCTATGGGATTCGTTGTTCTCGAAAGGACGATATGTGGGATTCAGAAGAACGGACTAGTGTCTTCGTTAGCGAGTTAAGTCGTCGATTTCCCACTGTGAAAGTTACGAATTGTACGCAGATTCGACATCTTGATTTGAGGTATCGGGAGCTTCAATGCGATTCAGAGAAGTCCATGGAAGAATCATGATTACTTCTGGTTGAATGGTAACAATAGATAGAAGAACGGAATCAATTGGAGTAAGGCTCGCAAGCTTTCGACGATCCAAGTCATTGGTTGTCAGCTAGATGAGACTTGGATCTCACAACTGGGGATATGTCCATGGGTATCCCAGTACGCAGTACAATACTCCATCGCTGCATGAAGACGGGTGAAGCGATCATGATTCGGAAGGATCTCATAGAATCAGGGATTGCTCGGACATTCTATCAGAGATATTCCATTCAATCAAGACATATAAACGAAGATATCACCTACCAAGGAACGAGGATGCTTTCTTGATCTCCCGTTCACTCCCAGAAGTTGAAGGAAGTCACAACTTCCCCCGGGTTCCTGTTTGGAATACCCCTGTGACCACAGATCCAGAAGTCTTTGCTTCCCACCAATCCAGGATGCAATCTACAACTTCATCCTGGCGCTAAATAAGGCAGTTCATTTTGGTGAGCCCGCGGACTGCGATGGAGAAAACTCACCCCTGTCAAATTGTGATCGGCGTCCTCAATGAGATGTAGGTTGTGCGTCCCAGGTGACCGTGCTCCAAATGCACGCGCGTAGATGATCGCGTCATAACTGAGCTTCATCATCAGTACATTTTCGTATGGACCTGGGAGATACTCACACAGGGACCGTTTTATCAGTGAGACCATGGATCGTCAAAACATCTGTGGAAGATGGAAACGTGTCCCAAACAATTCCGGAGTTCCAACGCGAGAATTCTTCCAAGTCGTGAGGGTATATTCTCTGTACGACAGCTTTCCGTGCGACCGTGACCTTCCAGTCGTAGTAGCCTTTGGTTGCCCATTGTTCCTTGTAGGCGTCGGCACCATCTATAGGCTGTGAACATTTCATCAATCTTCGGAACGTGTCAAATTCACCATATATCCGCTAAATTGTGATTATTTCAGTTCGTGTGGAGGACGGGAACCGCGAGACTCTCACATGCATTCGGTAACGTCCTGACACATTGACCAGAGCACGTACACGCTTCCCTTCTTCAGACGTGCAAAGCCAATGCATCCCAACGATGGAGCCACGAGAATGGCCGACGACCATGTCCACCTCATAGCCATAGTTAGTACGGAGGTAAGCCACAACTGTCACAAGATCTTCCACATCATCGGCAATTCCCTCTTGTCTCCACTGGCTTCCGCTTTCGTGGTTTCCCCTGCGGACTCAAGTTTAGCGATTCAGTTAAGACCGCAAAATATGGCACCGTACCGAAAGTCGAACCTCAAGGAATCGAATGGCAACCTCGACGCGAGTCGCTTCTGAAACAAATAATCCTTATGACTAGGAGCAACATTAATAAGGCCTATAGGAAGACAGATCCATTGCGACTCACCCCATCGTTCCATGCAAGATCTGTGCGTGATCCTCAGCCATGTGATACCCCAACTATTTCGAAGGACGAAGATATCTCACCAGGGCAATCTTTCTGCCATTTGTGGGCTGGTGCGGCTCTAGCTGCTCCAGAATGCCTACAAGGTTAAAATCCCCCGCAGGGTGGGGTATATTGAGTTTCGTGGACTTTCTATCCACCATCGTCGTGGCACGGAAGGAGTGTGTGACGGACGGTTAACCAACCGGCAATGTGGGGTACCGGGTGCCATAATTGGCAGGTCTAGTGTTCATCCAAGGTCAACCCACGCACGGACAACCGTTTCACTTCTGATTGAGGAAATCTAGTTGAGTAAGTCTTGACACCTCGGCGAACAGGAGATCTGGACGAGAAATTGTGGCGAGACGGAGGGTTCTTACCTACGAATTTGGTGCCGGCTAGCTTTTTCCTCCATCTGCCTCGATCCCACGGTGTCTGTATCTGCGGTAGGGCGGGCCGAAGAAGACGCTTAGGCTTAGGTCCACTCCTGAGCCTGACTTGCACTATCCCCAGCAAATCTTCTCCTCTCGCCGCACCTGGCTAGCTATATCATGAAATGCTTGACCTTCGCCGTGGCGTTGGGTGCACTCGGCAGCTGCGTTGTTGCGGAAGGAGCGCACGCTCGACATTGGGAGCTTGTTCTCCGAGTTGACGGCTTTGACGGTGTCTGCAAACTCATTTCCGCTCGCTCAGCCCAGATGCACAAGGACTTGCTCAGCCAAAAGGTAGTCAAGGAAGTGACCCCTGTACCTGTACCTTCTCCTTTGGAAGCACAGAACGTTGTTCGGTTGCTCTTACTCGACATACCCTCCCTCGTGTCTCAAGCCCAGGTTCATTGTTCCAACGATCTTTCTGGTCTGCTTTCGAGTCTTGGGCAGCATCCTTCTCCCATTTTCACAGAAGATAGCTCCCAATTTTCATTCTCACGAGATGAGGTGCTCGCTCCTCCGGATATTAACATCCCTCCACTCGAAATCATCCCACTGATTACCTCCGGGCCCGCTGAAAACCGAGTCGACCTGGCATTCTTTGCTGACGGTTGTACGTAACCCGTGAAAATGATGTCGTTGATTTGATGTTGATGGATCGCAGATACTGCCAGAGAACGACAGAAGTTCTTGGATGATGCAACTCGACTTGCTCGAGATTTGTCAACGAACCAAACCTTTTTCACTGTCAAACCGTTGCTCAACTTTTGGGCTGTCTTCACTCCCAGTAAAGAGGTCTTTCGAGTCAGTTGCATGAAACCGTATTCTTGCTAACATCTGACGACAGAGTGGCATTGGGGTCGGCGGGGAAGCCAAGGAGTGAGAAGCCGAGCCATGTTCATTGGAATCCGACTGCTGATGCCACTCTCACAGCACACCGTTTGGTCTTTACAGAGATGGGACAGAGCTACGAGGCTTGTACGCCAACAACTCTGACGTCGCTCTTGCTGCCTGCGCTTCTCTTGGTGACAAGTGCAATTACGCAATTTTGCTGGGTTGGAGTTTTAGTACCTGATGTCGTTTTCGTGATAAGCTGATCTTGCATCTTTGCAGCGAACGATCCATTGTATGGTGGTAAGCGCATTTGTCCATGTATGATACAGGCTTCGCTAAGGTTCCCTTAGGTATTGGAGGTGACTACACGTAAGCTGACCGATAAAAATTTCTAAATAACGAACACAACCTGAATTTATTCAAGTACGACTACCGCCTCTCAAGCCAATGGTGCCCTCGTCCTCCGCCACGAAATCGGCCATTCCATCATCGAAGTTGGTGAAGAATACGACGGTGGTTTCGCCTATTTCGGCGTCAACGCCATACACGACCCCAACCACATCACATGGTCCCACTGGTTGACCCACACAGACAAACCGCGCGAGGAACGCTCCGTGATGGCGATGCAGGCGTACCCATGGACGCTTCTTGAGGTGCAGAAGCCATGGTCGTACACATTTTCGTCGGCTGGGACGTACGCGCGCCATCTCATCAAGTTTTCTCTGTCTGGGATTCCGCATGTGGAAGATTTCGTCGTGTATCTTGATGGTGTGGATCTTGGTTGGAAGCCTCGGAAGGATATTGGGGTGGATAGGTGGCACTACGATTTTCTGTTCAAGCATGCATTGAGCGAGGGCGAGCATGTGATCAAGTTCGAGCTTCAGAACGGGGAGATTCAGGGTCAAGCACAACTCTGTAGTGTCGAGGTTCTGGAATACGGGACCCACGAAGAGTGAGTAATTCATCCCTCTGTTTGTCCATCATATGCGCATGTGGCTGACTTGGACTAGGTTCAACGCGACGCAAGGATATTACAGCCTCTTCCCCACGTAGGTCATCCATTCTGTTTCGAAAGTGCCCTAATCGCTGGAACACCAAATTCTAGATACAACCTCGACAACGAAACTTCTTACAGGCCCACAAACGATGACTGCCTCATGCGCAGTGTCGTCAAGCCCAACTTTTGCGACGTCTGTCTGGAGGGTCTCTGGCTCTCCCTCCTGAAACGTGTCGATCTCATAGAAGACCTGCGCCTGACCTGCTCAGGATCTAATATGCAGACGGTCGAACTTGACCTCGTCAAGCTCGCGCAATTCAGGGAACAGCCCATCGAGAGCGCGGAGAGCTACGTGATCAAATGGTCCAAAGAAGGACGTGTCTTGGAGGCCTTCACAAACCTCACCAAAGTGGACTTTCAGGACGCGAGTGGTACTTATCACGTCGATGTCGCATATTCCGTCGACGAAGTGCGGCTCGACCCTCGTGGGTACCTCAACGCGAGTAGAACATTCGAACTCGCTTCTCACTCGTGCCAATGAGACGTTGGGGGTCATGGTGTGGATGTAACCGGCGCGAAATAATGGAATAATGTCACTTGTATCGTATGATATGCAATCATTTAAGCCTTGGGAAACTACTGCAGCAATAAAGTAAGGTCGACGAGGGTGAAGGGACCATGAAAGATACTACAAGCGGCCTGCTAATGAGCGTGGGGGGGAGGACGTGGGGTGTGAATGAGAAACAGCAGCAGTCATGTGTGGAAGTCCAGTGAGATATATAGGTTGTGAGGCACGAAGGATATTCCAATCCGTCATGGTATTGTATGAACCAAGGTATACCGTGATGAGCGAATGAATGGGAATATGAAAGTCATCACATAGAAGGTACAGAAGAAGCGCAAGTTGATGTCTTGAAGGATAGATGCGCCCTGTTGAATGGAGATGAAATCCGAAGAGAAATTCATGAAAAGTGGGTACTGGAGACAAGAAGCTAAATGCACAGTGAACAAGCAAAATTTACACGAAAAGCAAGCACGCCCAAATACCCAAATATCGAGACAATCACATAATGGTGCACTTGCAGCACCCACCAACGTCGTCCTCTTCGGGTTCCATCCGTTGTTGTTCGAGCATATCGGTAGACGGCCGCGTGACATTGATGGTCGGTACTATTGGTACCGGTTCAGTAATATACTGGGAGAAGGGTGCAGGAGAGTTGGGTGGCCGTGGATATTGTTTCCGAGGGTTGACTCGAATGGGTTCCTCTGGCGTGACAGGCAACGGGATCGGCTGGGGAAATGTCTCTTCTTCTTCCGGTGGTTGTGCCGCTTGTTCTTTCTCGGGTTGTTCTGGAATCCGACCGAACTCGTCCAAGGGTATCTCCTCATCAGCGGGTGGTCGATACTTGGTATAATCGAACCCAAAGGTGCCAGGTGCCTGCAGTAGTAAATCATGAATTTGGATCAGATCCACATGCTCGTGTTTGCAACCATGTTAGAGATCATACGCACAGGTTTCACCGGTGACTCCTCAGGCTTCGACCGTGGACTACCATCTGCTTGCTCGTATTGATCATCCAATCCCTTCTTCCGTGCTACGACAGGAAGTACCACCTAGCGATGGGGCGATGTTGGTTAAGAATCAAACGGTGATGCAAATTGTCACTAACTTCATCCCAATTACCGGCCTTTTGCACCGGTTGCGTCCATGTAGGTATAGCATCCATCATATCTCCTTCCGGCGTTGGATACGTTGCAACGGAACTCCGGGGGTCGTCCTTCTTCGATACCGAAGGCGGAGTCTTTGCCTTTGTTTTCGGCCTCTTCGGCGTGGGTGGAGCGGCAGGGCTTTTAGCACGACGCTTCGTTTGTGACTGATCTGATAACTGTGACGTCGGGGACGTGGTCCGTGTTGCGGTCTGTGTGCGTGGTCTCGAGTCCGGAGGTGTTGGCATACTACTCTCCACACTAGTCCTCAAAGTAGCCGAGGGCGTATCGGATCGCAAGGAGTCCGAGAGTGTCTGAGTGTGCTGCAGGCGCCTCGGCGTGTCATTGATATCTGGAGGAGGGTGAGCGTTCGTAGGCGTCTGACTACGACTGGAAGAGGTAGCTGCAAGGGGTAAGCCAGACATAGACGCGTCCAAGCTCGAGTGTATCGTGTGATCTGCATCTGTACTAGCATACGCATCGTAGAATGACTCGGTATCCGAGTCGGCATCATTTTCGATGTCCGTTGGCGGGCTCTCGTCCAGGACCATGTTGACCTCTTTGTTGCGTTCATCGTCAAGATATAGACTTTCGCGAGTCCCAGTACCGACACTGTCCGCTCTTTTCCGTCTACGAGTAGAGTCCATCCGAACCACCGGGTCTCGAGTTTGGGCACGGGCAGCATTTCGGAGATTGTATCCGTAGTTGGCAATCTGCAACATTTCCATATGCTTCGCCACTCGGAGCTCACCGACACCACCATTTCTGTGCACATCGCCTCTATACCAATGCTCGAACGGGCGTTCCTCGGATTCGGTCGAAGCTCTAGGTTCTTGATAAGCAGGTTCTCGCGTTCTAGAACGCGTTGAAGAGGCAGCCGAAGAAGCCGGGAAAGGTGCTGGTTCGTTCATGATGTCCGAAACTTTATGCCGGATAGAAGTCATTGTGGGAGTCGCAGGTCGAAGGTTGCTTTCCTTGACGACCCATAGGTCGGGGGACGTGTCTGGGGTAGGTGGATGGTATGTTTGTGGTAGAGTATCATTGCGGCTCTCGGCTCGATGAGTGAGGTTATGTGCATGACTCGATGTGCTAATCGTTCTTGTGCGAGCGGCGATTGGTATTCGGGTCGGTTTTACGTCTGAAGTACGTGGGGATGTAGGACGGGAAGATTCTGGTGTGGGGAGAGGGTTACCGTTTGGGTAACTATTTGGGAGAGGAGAATCGAACGAGTAAGATTGGGAGTAAGTGCGAGTGCGTTTGGGAGGAAGAGGGGATGAAGAAGAGGACGCGCCGTTGGCGCGGGTATAGGAAGATGGGTCTGAGCGACCGTTTGACTGTAGACTAGGTCTTGGTATCGCGCTACTTTTCCTAGGTTCAGGGATCTGACGAGGGGAGGAAAAATATTCTCTCGACGAGCGATGTTGTGAAGGAGCGGATGACCTCTGAGTGTCGTCTACTGAAGATATGGACGCGACGGACATGCGTTTGGCGAGGATGCGACTTTCGCTCTCGAGCCCTTGGGGGCAAGGTGAGGAAGATAAAGAGTTTTTAGGGTGTATGGATACGTACTCTTGCGCAGGGCTGGCACGATAGTGTCGTCCCATGGTGCCAGTGCAGACTGGGGCGTCGCGGTCAAGGCCATGAAATTTGGAAAGTTTTGGGACGAAATGCGACGAGAACTTGAAGGAACGGAAGATGCGAAAGCAAACGGGGTAAATTACGATGGAAGATATGGGACGACCAGAGCCAAAGAGTAGCCAAGTCCGTAGCCAAGGCGTAGTACTACGAGCTAGTCACTGCAGTTGACGGTCACCGCTGCAGCTGACCACCCGGATCCTACTGCTCCCGAGTTGGTACTTCCTATTTACAACCCCAGCCGCTTTTTATCCTCGCGTCTCGACAGTCATCACAAGTAAGTTGTCAGTAACTGAGTAAGTATTCTACATCCTCGTCTCCCTCCCCGGTCTCACCGTCCGCGTTCAGAATGAGTGCAGCGGCAACAGCAGCGCGCGCACCTGCGTCCGCATCTCGCACATTCCGCAGACCACCCCGGATAAGACGCTCCCTCCGCAAAGACGAACGCGGTCTACCCATCCCCCACGTCGGCATCACCATCCACGACACCGCCCCATGTCGTCTCCGTGAACACTACTACAGCACCCTCTCAGACAACCTCATGTACATGACCTACGTGCACGAGTCCGGTTCTCGTCCTCCCGCTCGCGAGGTCCGTCTCAGATTCGACCCAGACGACCCATACTCCAAAAACCGTGTCAACACCCCCGTCGGTGGTAACCGTCTCGGAAAGAAACCCGCTCCACCCACTACCGCAGAGAACGTCGTCAAACTCGAAAAAATCGTCCTCCACACCATGCTCAAAGAAGCACTCACAAACCGTAGCGCGCTTCTCCCCGCAATCGCCTCCTTCAGAGCACTCTCGGGAGAGACCAAGGATGGTGGAGGTCGTCACTCCTCGGAAGGTGTGGAGATAGTCAAGGGTAAAAAATCCGTCAGCGGTTGGGTTCGCCCGGGCATCCCCCTTGGCGTCAAGGTGGAACTCAAGGGCCCGCAGATGTACAACTTCATCGCGACCCTATCAGAATTCGTCTTGCCTCGGTTGCGCGAGTTCAATGGCATCGTCATGCCCCCATCCTCCAGCAACATGCAGACGCCGAGCGGCGTCGCAGGCGTCGTCTCATTCGGTCTGCCACCAGAAGCACTTGGCTTGTTCCCTCAGATCGAGGTTAACTTGGAGGCATACCCAAAGACTCACGGTATGCACATACATTTCATCACCAACGCAGAAGGCCAAGGTGCCCAGAACAAAGCAAGAGCCCTTGTGTCAGGCTTCCAGATCCCCTTCGCTCGCAAGTAGATCGAGAGTTATCCTTGTTACCTCCCTCTAATATACATACGTCGATCATCTAAAGAACTTGTTTGTTATTCAAATGCTGCATGGTATGGATAATTATGAGAGACCTCTACGATATCTGAAAATGAGAGTGCTGCGTAACGGTGATGGTTAAATACAGAGCTGATGATGGGAAAAACGAACGAAATAGAAAGCAAAGTGCTTGCAAAAATGTACAACGGTATGTTCTGCTGGCCTTTTTCACCGACGAGCACCGGCTCCCCCATGCTGCCACGTTATGTCTCCAAGTTTATGTCGTGATGATGAATGCGACCGCTCGACGCCTAATCGCGATGATACGCCTGGTCCCAGTGGAGTACCAGTCCCAAGCAATGCTGACGTTTCCGAGGCCGTCCTTCGCGCTCTCTTGGGTGCAATGATCGAAGTGTTCTTGGGCGTATCTGGTCCCTTCAACCCAGACTTCCCAAGGGCAGGTTTGAGCGCTGGAGCTAGCGCAGGTAATATCTCTCTCGCCAACTCCCGCACAAGAACTGCCCCGTCCTCCTTGCTCAGCTTCGTCACGATTTCATGCAACCCATATCTCTCCACCAGTATCGCGCGGTTCGGATGTACATCGCATACGGTCCTCAGGATACGCAGCAGGTTGAGGCGGACGACGGCGCGGCTATGCGATAGTCTGTCGATGATACGTTTGAAGAAGGAAGCTTTGGCAAGACCAATGGTAATCGAGTTTGAGATACGGCAAATCTTGAGAAGGGGGTCGAGCAGATTCTCGAACGAGTTGGCCTTGGCAGAGACGAAACACTTGAGGAGAGCATCTAGCGAATCCGATTTGACGAGTTGGTCCTCGATCTTGGCCGTCTCATCTTGTAACCTGCGATGAAAATCAGTACATTGCTTCAAGGGCCGAAACTACGAAGTAGACTGACCAAGACAAGATAGCCTCCAGTGCGCTAACCTGGAAGTAAGGATCTTCCAAGAGCTGCAAATACAGCCCCAAACCATTATGTTGCCAGAGCAAGTTCCGACAACTCTTCCCTGCGCTTGCAAGATCACAAAGAATAGGGAGAGCAAACTGCTTCAGCGGCGAGCTGGTCTCGATGACGCGCTTGAGGCACGGAATGATCCCCGCTTGGGCGGCTTCTTCTTGTCGCGACTTGTTCAACCGACAGAGGTTGTAGCACGTTTGGAAGATGTGGTTGGATACTTCCTGTAGGTCAAGAGTGGGTCAGGAAGGAAGGAACCCCCGCGTTAGAGCATGGACATACTGTGCTCTGTGGACCAACTTTGTCCTCATCAAGGAGCTTGATGAGTATCTCAATTGCATTGGCATTTTGAAGTACTTCAAGCAGGGTTGGGTTCATCGAAAGGTGCTTCACCACCTTGAGCACCTGAACCAGACTATCACCGTCGAGTAACTCGCAAGCGCGCATGAGTCCTACGCACGAACTCTCAGCTTTTGCGCAAACTAAGACTTTTCAAGAAACTTACGTCGAATGATCTTCCTTGTTCCCATTGCATTCCGTACATGTATATCGTTCTGCGTCACCTGCGAAAACACCAACAAGATCTGTATGATCTTGTGCTTCATCTCCATAGCACTTTCGCTCTGGCTTCCCATGACGTTTAAGAGTGCCGAGGACAAAGGGTCGAGGAGCCCCTCCCGGATAAACATTCGACAAAAGTCATTCTTGGTCGTTGGACTTTGCAGCTCAAAGACGCTTCCAATGCCGTTGAGAGCATCCACGACAAGCTCGCCTTGCTCCGTGTAGTCTTCGTCAAGTAGGTCAACAAGCACTTTGAGCCCACGACAGCTACAAGGGAAAGAATAAGTGACTCGGATAACAAAGACAAAGAGGAACTTACGAAATGAACATCTGGAGGGTCAATGCCGACGTATGGCAGAGTAATCGGATGAAGTTTGAGGCCTCTGCCCTGCAATCTGAGGGATACTTCTTGGACGTGAAACCTTTACGTCGTGAGCTAAGGTAGGAAAGGCACGACGCTAGAACTTACCCATCATCACAGGAATTCCGCCAATGAGACAGAAACTCTCCAAAACGCCAAGATCACCAGTGACCAACTGCTCAACGCACGTCAACTATGAACCTCGACAAGGGGTAGAGAGATCTGACCAAATTGATGATATGGAGCAACTTCATCAAAACATCCCGAGAACATTTGCCTTCCAAGACTTCTAAGATAGCCAGCATGCCATGAGAGGAGACTAATTGGAATAACATTTCTGGGTTCTCGGTCATGATGTTGATCTAAGGTACGTCAGTTAAGTGGGCCTACGACTTTGCGTTCATCAAGTGCTCACCAGTTGATCACAAGCATCCCGGAGTTGGAAGTCTGGCGCCGAGGGTGTTAGCTCGTCAATTAATTGGTTCACCATGCTGCATAAACGGGCATGCTTGTCGCGTTGTAAATTAGTTTCAAGATCGTCTTCTGCGAAACCTTCGTCGATCTGATCTATATTTCAGAACGGTGAGCTCAGCATAATGATACTACATACCTCCGCGAACGGATCATCATCGTCAGCATCGTCCCCAAGCTAATTGAGTCCCTTAGTGAATGACGCGTAACAAGTTAGGAGGAACGCACCCAGGACTTGCTAGAATGGCGAGTATTGAGTTGCAGAGTCTGCATATGCTGTTCGAAAGCTGAGTTCACCATTAGTTTTATCGAATCTATGCGAGAAGAGGGGAATCAGCCCACAGGTGCCGCCCGCTTTGCCAAACACGTCGTCATAGTCCTCGTCATCCTCTTCGGCATATTTATCAAACTCGTGCGATTGGCTCACGACCCGTCTTGCTTCCGACCTGCCAAAGGACCCAGAGTTACTGGAGCCAGAGCCAACAAAAGATGACGACCTGGAATGTGAACGCATTGACCCATGCGGTGGACCATTTGCTCCCGCGGGACTCAGTGACGGACGTGAGGGTTTGCGTGAAATGCTAGGGAGGGGAGCTGACATGGGGCCAGGAGAGCTGGGGGCGATACCGAGGGTCTTGATATCATCTGGGTGGAAAAGACCGCGGCGTACTGAGTTCTTCATCTATACGGCGTAAGACGTCATTCACCAGCATAGTCAACAGCGAGGTAATGGAGCAAACCCTGAAATCGGCAACCTTCTCTTGCAGAATGATGTCATCTTCTTCAGATGCAAGGTCCGAGTAGTCTTCCACAATTGGAACAATATCTGCTGCAGGTGCTTTCGCTAGTGGTATCGGGCCTGGACCAACGGGGCTACGAGTTGGCCTGATTGTCTGTGCATTGTCGTCGACCTCCGGTTTTTCATCTTCGGAGGTTGTCTTCTCTAGCGCTACATGTGGATGATTAATGTGACGAGCCTGGTAGGAAATAGTCCCGGGATAACATACCTTGCAACTTTGAGAACGACGGCTCGTCCTCGAAGTCATCGTCCCAATTGTCCGTCTGCTCCTCGGGTTGTTGGAGGGCGAACGCCAATGGTTCGCGAATCTTCTCCACCAAACCTACAGGTGCTGAAGGCTTTCCCGCAGCAGGAGGGGCGAGTGGTTTAAGAGCCATTGGTGCAGCTATGGATTGCTGCAAGCCAAGGACAGAATGTTGGAATAGGTTAACACTAGCTTTATGATGCATTGGACGAGTAGGCGATGGAGGGCCTTCGGTAATTCCGGCACGACCACCGTGTTTCGACGGACGCGTAGGCGCTACATGTCATCAGACATTCTACCCGTGGAGAAAAGTAACGAGAAAGTTACATTTCAAGGCCTCATTCCATTCTTGCACCTTGAGGACAGCTTCGTCGTAGTTGTAATTACTTGGAGGACGCTTTTGTCCACCAGATGCGCTCTGGGAGTTACTTCCTGATTGACCATCCTTTGAAGCCGATCGATCCATTTGCTTCTTTGCCGAGACCATCCAGGGGTGCCTCAACAGCTTCTTCGCGGATATCCGTAGGTTGCAATCCTTCTGGAAACAGTGCAGAAGGAAGTCTTTCACGATCGGAGATGCACCTTCAGGTATGGGTGGGCAATCATCTTGCACAATCCTGAAAAGTGCGGGCATCGGGTCGAGAAAATGGTACGGTGGTCTGCCTTCTAGAAGCTCGATCACTACACAACCAACACTCCTGGGGTGATAGTGTGAGAGCATGCAATATATAAATCAATGTTCAGCCTTACCAGATGTCGGAAGCTGTAGTTGCACCAGATTGTTCGATGACTTCCGGTGCCACTAACCCCACCATGTCAAGACGCTGCGATTGAATAGAGAGATGACTTACTCCAGTAAGGGCTACCGACAACAGCATCATCACTGGCTGCACCAGTCGTGGTAGAGCTGGCAACTCCGAAATCTGCGAGCTTGACACACCCATCCTTATTGGTTAGTATATTCGCGCCCTTGATATCCCGATGTATGACACCCTGGTCGTGGAGATATACAAGACCTTCGAGCACTTGACGGATATTCACAGCGACAAGACTCTCGGGGAACTTGCCGAATCGTTTGCAGATATTGTGCAAGGATCCGTTCTCGCAAAATCTGCCAGCGGTCAGTCGGGAATGTTTCGATGGCGTGAAGAACGTACTCGAGGATGATGTACAGGTAGTCTGGCGTCTTGACGAACCCTTTGTATTTAACGATATTGGGATGCTGGATCTGATCAGTAATGACAATCAGCGTGAGCGAGAAGGAACGTTACATTGAGATTCTTGAGCAAGTCAATTTCCGACTATAGCAAGTGATGAACGGAAGGTCAAGGACTAGTTCGGGGAAGATTACCATGATCTGCCCCAGTTCGCCTTTGGGAATGTTGCTTAGTTGGATTTCCTTGACGGCGACGGTTTCACCGGTGGCCCAATTAAGAGCCCCTGCGAGACGCGTTCAACCCATTTTTCTCGCGTCGTGATGGGAAAAGACACTCACGGAATACCTGACCGAATGCACCCTTGCCAAGTGAGTCTCCGAGTTGCTAGGGGTCCGACGTCAATTATAATCTTGAGACGGAGACCAGTTGGACTGACGTAGTCATTCAGTAACTTTGATGAACTCGAGCGCTTTCCGGGACTGATCGCGTTCGATGAGGAAGCTACCATGGTTGTACGGACCAGGCCCTAGCAGGGTGAAAGGCACGAGGTTGAGTGATCGGAAGAATGCGAACGCTGTGGAACGTGGGGTGGACTTTAAAGCAAATTGGGGACAATAGGACTGAGGGAAAGGAATGAAGTGGAATGAACCCAAGGATGGACTCAAGGATGGACCCAAAGGATGCGAATGCTTCGAGGTCGCGTCCCGCGCTGACGAGCTCTTGAATGTACCCGATCCAATCCACTGCACGCGCTCAGCCAAACCACCGCACTTGACAGATTTGGAACACTCCTGCCTCACGACACGTGATCGCGGCGTCTGTCGAGGCGAGGAATTGCAATTAATCCACCTCTAGCAATACAGCCAGGACTAAGTATCACAGTATGAGACAATATGACAACACGACGGAAAGATAGATATAGATAGTCTGTCTCGTTCTGCCACACAACCGCCAACCAAGTGGACCAGGCCCAATCAGTGTGCCCTCCGCCACTGGCAACCCCAGCAGCACTCACACGCTCTCGACGTCCCGTCTGAGCCTCCGCGGTCCTTCCTCGCTGACTGGGCTAGCAGGTGCAGGAGTCAGAGCCTCAGATGCTTCATTGGAAAAAATTGTACTGAGTTGGAAGCGATCGGGGGTAATGAGGATGATATCATCGGAGGGGGCAACACCGTTCTGTCGATGGGTAGTCGACGTTGACGAGTGTGCCCTTGAACGGGACAGACGTGTCCCACCAGATAATCCCGAGCCTGAACGCGAACGTGTGGTACGCATAGGCACCGCTGTAGTCCACTCTCGTGAAATTGGATAACTCGAGTCAACCACAGGCGACAATGCTTGCCTCTTCAGATTGAGAGTGATCCGTGACACCATAGCGACCTGAAGCAAATCAAAGAAACGTGTCTGGCATACAGCTCAAATAATGAGGGGCACGTACTGTAAGTCTAAAAACAATGGGTTAGCAACGAAGCCTCGATACGAGGTACTGGAAACGTACAGTAATTCAAGCCTTGAAGTTAAGTTACAGAACACTTAATTTATTATCAATCATTAAAACAGACCGACTCACTGCGCCGCGATGTTCTTTACGCCCTGGTTTGCGCGAACAATCATGACCGTTAACGCAAGGTTTATTGCGAAAATCACGCTGGAAGATGTGCTTAGATTAGCCAGAACATGTCCGCGCGCAAATGACTTGAGTCGGAAAACGATCTTCACCTATAATACAGCGTCCCATCGGCGAGCAAGGTGCGGACAATTAGACCTGCTTGCCCTGTACGAATGATCGGTAGCGTCTTGTTCAACATTAACGCAAAAATGATTGTATCATAGAGAAGAGGTAGCCAGCCCCAGGCTGAGGCAATATTGCTTCTTGTACGAGGTTAGCTCCTCAGAGTACGACATGTTTCACTTCTGTACACTTACAATGACGGTTCAAATATCATAGAGCATGCTTTGCAACGGAAGTTTAGCGAGATGCACCACATCGCAGTCGGAGGGACACATACAATGCACCCCTGATACGTGCTGAACCACTACATTTATATTAGAATATACCCCGGAAAACAAGACGAACGCACCTTCTCCGTGGATAAGTAACCACGCATTCACTCCGATCCACGCGAGGAACAATAGCATGAGAGTGTACACCACCAATTTGCTGTCGTTATAGACCGCGCGAACTCTACAGCATCCCAGTTCAGAACGGCTCGATACGCTACAGCCCCGAAACTGACCGAATAGACATCATCAAGGCAGCTATTTGTGTGCCGACGCAACTCATGGCACCTTCATATCGGATAAAATGCTGACAACTGTATCTCCAATGAGTTGAAGTTTGTCACCGTAAAAAGAGCTGATTGCCCAACATCTACCAGGCAGTGCCAATGAGCATATATGATCTGGTGACAAAACTGAACTTACTTCTGTCCCCCACCCAGGAAGGGTGAAAGCTGACTGGCTGTTTCAGTGCGTACAACGATGTAGAGTGGATGACTCACCAACGAGATTCACGATAAAGCCGAGCGGCGTAAGATATCTGTTCTACTTTGATTTTGAGGCTCACGCTGTAGATGTAGTCTGAGCCTACTCACAAGCAAGAACAGATACACCACTGCAGACTGAAGTTCAGAATAAAGCATGCGCCGAGGGAAGTACCGTGCTCACAGAGTCCCTTGTCGCATCGCCAAATAAGTTCAACCTATGGAACTAAACCGGAGGCATAAAAACGGTCTCGTGGGTCACATACTTCGTCACCAAACGTTATGATGTGATCCCAGACGAGCACTGTAATCCCAGCGATGGCAACCATCTTGCAAGCATTAGCTGTCAATGCGATCGAAACCTTGACTTGCACTACGTACGACTGTGTCATGTCTCAATAGTACCCATGGGCGGTAAGTTAACTATCATGGCCAGGATACGAAAAGTACGAACATGTTGGCAATGTCAGTGATGTCTTGCGACAACCTAGAGTCCGAGACTTGAGACATAGTGGGTACTAGAATCATCGCAGGGAGTAAGTCCGGCTTGTCCGATCAGTAGTGTGGGGAGAGTGGTGAGTGAAAGCTGGATCCTAGTGGCTTCAAATAGGTCGGATGGCTGGGCCCAGGCCCAGCTACAACGTTGTTGGGGCGAGGAAAGCTATGTAAGCCACGGAATGACTATCTCCGTCTGAGTAAAGCATCCAGTGGAATGTTGGAGTGGAGTCGGTCCTGGGTCCTGGGCCTGGTCGGACTCGGACCAACCAGAAGTTAGGCACCTGCAGCGGCACGTTCTCCAAACAAGGCTTGATTTGAAATTGAGATGCCCCACAAATGATTGGACACCAACGTCCCACGCCGCCAATGGCTATGATCTCGTTACCATCTTGGAGCGGCGAAGGCTTCGACGTCCAAGTTCCAGTATGGCATTGACATTCACTCGAAACTTCAATGTTACGGGGGCCCATCCTGGATGCTGACACGACGTGTTCAACGTTAAACGACAGGAGGGGCACAAAAAATGTATGTGTGTCGTGCTATCGTGTCACTGCATGTAGTCGGAGATCGGGAGAATCCCTGCAATATGACATTGGTGTACCGCCTTGTGGGGAACCTAAATTAGATACTTACTTTGTGATGGAATGTATTTCGATCGGAAAACTTGAGAGAGGACAACTGAGCTTACAGCGAGGTTCAGAAAATTCAATTCCCTGACTTTTTGACAGTGAGAGAACTGACGTGCTACGTCGGGACTCAAGACTTGAGATAATCCTGGTGTCAGTGAGGTGCAAAACCAGCACAGGGGATACAGAGTCGACGCATAACTGGAAATGACGGAGAGGTGACCGATCCAAGACATTTTGCGAGGGAAACGATACAAAGTTATGTTGTTCACGGTAATTCGATGGGTGGGGCGAGTCCAAAATAATAGACTCCAAGCTCCAAGAGTCCAAGCCGATTAACTTATGAGACGCGGTCACGTGACTATGATCTTCGTGTTGACTTGAGTCATTGCTCGACGCCTCCAAGCTCAAGCCTCCATCATGCATCTGAGCCCGGAGTGCGGTTGACAGACCCCGACCCTCCCCGACCCTCCTCTCGCTTTGCATATCTTTCCGGCCCCGTTAATTTGATTGATTCATTAATCTGGGATCGTGTGATGCACTCCCCCGGTTCGACGGAGTCCAGCGGCCCGATAGTCCAATGTCTATAAAACTCACTTGAACAAAAGCATAGTGAGGCACACAAGTGCCCAGCATTCGATGTCGTACTTCCTCGCTTTACTTGCGTTCCTTGTGCTCCCTGTCCAGGCTTTCTCACCGGACTATATAGCATGCCAACTACAAAAGCCGAATAGTCACGTACCTGCTCTCACAGGTTGCCCAAAGGGTACTCTGTACGTTTCCCAAACAGATTCAGCAGCCCACTATACAAGCGTACAGAGTGCAATTTCTTCACTGTGAGTTTTATCACGATACGTAGGAGTCCTCATCATACCTTCTACAGACCAGACACCGGGAGTGCAACTATTCTCATCGGTGAAGGCGAATATTTCGAAACCGTGAATGTCACACGCACTGGTCCTCTCACGCTCTTGGTATGAGTTGCACTAACTGTGTCTCTCTCTTATTCACGCTTGAGTAGGGCCAATTGTCCATTGAAACGGCATTCAATCCAGCTGGAAATGCATCGACTCGCAACCTGGTGCATATCTGGAACAACAAATATGTCCTCACCAATTCTTCGGGTGCTCAGTTATTCGACGACGCTCTCACTGCGGTATTGACGGTCGCACCTAACTATTTGGGAGCTTTAATTGGAGCTGGGACGAATGGCGCACCCCTCCAGCCATTTTTCGGAAACACTGACTTTAAAGCGTACAACATTGACTTTGAAAACCGAGCAGTACGTTCCTTCTTATACTCCCATGTCGAAAGAATATGAACACCAGTTCAGGCAAATTACTCCATTTCGCAAGCATTGGTGACAGACATCTCTTACGCCAATGCATCCTTCTATGGATGTGCATTTGCAAGTTACCAGGATACTTGGTACACAGGTCGGAACGCCAGTACTTATGTCGTTGACAGCATAATATATGGTCAAACGGACTGTAAGTGTCTCGATGGTGGCTTGTTAACCTGACCTAATCCTTCCGCTGTTTCATAGACCTGTTTGGATTTGGCACCGCGTAATTTTGTGCAATTCGATGTTCATGGAGTTATGACTGACGTATTTTTAGATGGTTCCAATCGGTCACCCTTGCTAACAGGGCTTGCGGTGGAGGTATCACTGCTTGGAAGGGTACAAATCTCACAGCTGCCCCTGGAAACCGATACGGTGTATATATTTCAGACTCGAGGATCATTAGGGTAACATTCAGAACTTCATCGCGGAATGAGAGTTAATTCCCTTCCCTTTAGTCGCCCGATGCAAATGCTACAACAGTGACATTGCAGTCCTGCTGGCTAGGTATGCTACACGTTTGTTTCACGAACTGGGGTGGTTTATTCACCATCCACGTAGGCCGTCCCTGGAATGATCTTGCCACCACGGTCTACCTTCGCACTTACATGGACGACAGTATCCGGCCTGCTGGTTTCGAACCCTTTAGCACCTCAAGGTATGTAAATCGATCTTCTCAATGTATCTAAAACTAAATGGACGTTCAACAGACCAGTCATCGCAAACACCACGTACTATGCCGAGTATGCATCTTACGGTACGTCTCGAATGTTGGTGAATGCGGCTACTCTTAAGGAGTCGACTCAGGTTCTGGGGCAAACAACACCGCACGTGTGCCAATTGAGCATATCCTCAATTCCACCGAGGCAAGGAACTTCACGATGGAAGGCGTTTTCCTCGAGAAGCCTGAGTGGATTGATTACAAGTATGTGTACTGAGATACGCTTCGATACGACCGGTTTGCATGTTGGTTTGGTTCAACGAGCGGACACTTTGCAATCTGGTCACATCTGGATGTACATTGAGCGCCTCCCCCGTGAGTCGGTTCTATAACGGTATCCATGTCCCCGGAGTCGAAGGCTCAAGAGTAAGCACGTCCGCAAGCAACGGATCCAGACCGTCTCCCATGTCATCAAACGTGATGCTGAGTTTTCCGTGGACCGATGTATTTCCGCGAAAACGGATGGCCATCGTTGTCCACCATTAAGCTTGTCCGGATCCCTCATAATAACTTCAATTTGTTCGTGCTGGCATTTGTGCGAGTTTGCAGTTTGAGCCTACCTCGCCGCGTCGTCTTGGATTGAATTCAGAACCAAACCACTGAGTGAACTTGGCAACTGCAGTGACGACCTCATCTCGCAGGCAAAGCGTAGACGTCTAGAGGCGTTTTGGACTCTTTCCAAGACTTGCATTCAACTTGCATTGTCCCAGTCATCATGTCCTCGCAGATTTCGAACGCGGTCACTTACATATCTCGGCACCCTCACTCACTTCTCAGTGTCCTCCCTCAGGCCCTTCAAAGAACTCATAGCCCGTCAGCTCCCTCGCCAGAACAAACATTACTCTTCGCGATCGCGCCTTCGTCGACGACTCCCCCAGAGGTCCTTTCCGACATTACATCTGCGCTCACCCAGCTCTGTCCTCGGCATGTTGGTTGCATAGCCGCACCTCTACCCCATCAATACCTTGATTCGAGAATACACAGAGGACCCGATTCGTGTTCCCTCTCTCTCGCGTTTGTGACTGGTATCTCGTTCCGCTCCACCGTTCCAGGTCGCGCAGAGGCTCAAGTTGGAAGGTGGCATGCTGCCCGACGGAGGAGTATCGCAGACGACAAACTTGTGCGCGAGAAGGGAGTCTCAGAGGATATCCAATCGCGAATTCTTAGGGACCCATCTCGGTTTGAAGGCAGAATTGACTGGGACAAGGTCTGGGAGCGCAGTGCCAATGCAAAGATCTTCTTGTCGAGCTTTGATACTCAGCCGGACATCGAATCTCTCCCTGACACACTGCAGAATATCGAGTACGTGCTCCCTTTGATTACGGATATTCATCTGAGGATGGTGCATACATAAGTCCTTCAGTCATAGACAATATCCTTTACTTCTCTGATAAGTCCCCTGAGGGGATTGGAAGCGTCCTCGAAGGTGGATTTCCTCAAGCAAACAAGGTCAGTAATGACATTCTGTTCTGGTTAATCTTCGTGTCTCTCGGCAACCTTACACACTGGAGTGTAGCTCGCCCTCATTGCTTCGTCCACTCCCTTCCTCACTGGCCGGCCGGTAACGCTCTTCCACAACGGATCAATTCTGTCTGATGGAGCTATTGGTATTGCGTTCACTCGGTGCACATCTTCACCTCCTGCAATGGAACTATCTCTCCCTCCGCTAGTCGCCCTGAGCCCTAGTTTGAAAGTCACGAGGTATGCAGGTATCTCCCCTTCTGCTTGGAGTTGTCTAACAAGCTCGTATTGGTAGTTCTGAAGGGAATTTAATTTTGTCGTTAGACTCTGGGAAACCTGCTCAGCTTCTCCTCGACGCCATCCAGAAGCACGGGTTGTCCTCTTCAACTACGGCATGGCTAGGGAAAGAGGATGAGTTTTACGTTGGTAGTATTGACCCTTCCAATCAGGAGGTGAGATCTTTGTTCGCTCAAGTGGTTCAACGCACCAACATCACTCAGATCGTCCAACTTCACCGAATCAACTCTGGTGATCCTTCGCGTGGTACAATTGCACTTGACACTGATTCAGCGCCGAGGCAGGATACCACGATTTGTGTGAGTTTGTTCATCGAATTCTGCAAGCGTCTTGAGTCCCATGATCTTGTCTGCAGCTATACCACCGATCTAGACATCTCTCACCTGATTCCCACACATACATTCCAGACTCCTCGCATAGCAGCCTTTCGTTATTTGTTGCACCAGAGACGCACCCAGAAGGAAGTTCCGAGCAAACGAAAGTGTCAGATCGTCTGAGCAACGATCTCTCGGTCATTTCGAACGCGTTCCTTGTCGCGTCCGAGAATGGGTTTACACTCTCGCGGCTAGAAGGCCGTCAATATTCTACACATGGTCCGTGGAAATGTGTTGTTCCCGGAGGACGAGCTGGATTGTCATGGAAGTCCAGTGTACCATTGTAGTGACGTAATAATGATTGGTAATCTTAACAGATCACGTGATGTCTCGGAGTAAGAAAATTCGGTGAAATCCGATTGACCGAGAACTCCCGAGAAAGAGTTTTGGTCAAGGAAACGACGTCTCGGTCTGCTCAAGCTTGTCTTCTTCCGATGGTCTCTCGAACGTTGTCGGCGTCGTTGGGTCGCACTCTTCGCAGCGCAGCCCGCTACCCTGTGAGTATTCAGTTGCCAGTATTTACCTTCAGAGCCTTACACATTGCTCAGCGGCCATTGCGGTCATTCGCAACCGCCGTGAGCATCCCAACACCCATCACCGAGACGACAACTCTCCCAAATGGTCTCACTGTTGCAACAGAGTCACACCCACATGCCCAGACCGCTACGGTTGGGGTCTGGATAGACGCTGGATCGCGTGCGGAGACCGACAAAACCAACGGCACCGCTCACTTTTTGGAACACATGGCATTCAAAGGCACCAGCCGCAGAAACCAGCACGCTCTTGAGCTCGAAGTGGAAAACCACGGCGCACACTTGAACGCGTATACTTCCCGTGAACAAACCGTTTACTATGCCAAGAGCTTCCGCAAGGACGTTCCGATTGCGGTCGATATCATCAGCGACATCCTCCAAAACTCCAAGCTCGAGAACTCTGCGGTCGAGCGTGAACGGGATGTCATCCTCCGTGAACAACAGGAGGTCGACAAGCAACTTGAAGAAGTTGTCTTCGATCACCTCCATTCCGTCGCGTTCCAAGGTACATACATTTATTCCTCTTCGCATGCAAGCGCTAACGCGCGATAGGTCAACCCCTCGGCCGGACAATTCTCGGTCCCAAGGCCAACATCTTGTCCATCAAGCGCGATGACCTTGCCAACTACATCAACACCAACTACACCACTGACCGCATGGTTCTCGTCGGTGCGGGTGGTGTTGACCACCAGGAGCTGGTAAAACTTGCCGAAAAGCACTTCTCTTCTCTCCCTGTCTCCCCCAACCCCATACCCCTCGGCCGTCTCTCCCACTCTCGCACCGACTTCATTGGTTCCGAGGTCCGTATCCGAGACGACGACATCCCCTGTGCACATATCGCCATTGCTGTTGAGGGTGTGGGCTGGAGCTCACCCGACTACTTCCCTATGCTAGCCATGCAATCAATCATGGGTAACTGGGACCGCTCCTTGGGTGCTTCCCCTCTCCTCTCTTCTCGCCTCTCCCACATCATTTCCTCGAATAACCTCGCCAACAGCTTCATGTCTTTCTCTACATCTTACTCGGATACTGGGCTTTGGGGTATCTACCTGGTGTCAGAGAACCTCATGAACCTCGATGACATGGCACACTTCACGCTCAAGGAGTGGACCCGCATGTCGATGGCTCCTACCGATGTTGAGGTCGAGCGTGCCAAGAGCCAACTTAAGGCTGGCCTCCTTCTTAGCCTCGACGGAACCACTGCTATCGCTGAGGACATTGGCAGACAACTCGTCACCACTGGTCGTCGCATGACTCCCAAGCAGATTGAGAATGCAGTCGATGCCGTTACTCCTGAGGAAATCAAGCGTGTTGCTCAGAAGTACCTATGGGACAAAGACGTACGTACAGCGCACCCCTGATTGCTGCGTTTTGCTAAATCTCACGTAGATTGCCGTTGCTGCTCTCGGTCCCATTGAGGGTCTCCTCGACTACAACCGCATGCGTGCAGACATGTCTTCGTTGATATACTAGAGGTTTGTCGATATCTTTTCTGTTTCAATGGTATGTTTAAACAACTTTCAGGCACGTCGACACTGGGACGGTAGTTAGACGATACGATGCGCTTGTTGTTCGTTCCGACATAGACCACGGAATAAATAACTTTTAATACCTGAGGAAAACATGTGCACCCTATTGAAATGCTGTGTCCTCGCAAGACGATTTGTTGTTTCCAAATCAACCATCTGAGCTGTGAATTTGAATACTCGCTTCGCGGGTTTCTGATCGGGAGCCATCAGACCCGCTGGTGGCGAGAGGGAGGTTGAGTGGTGGAGAGTTGGAAGTGGAACATAGTTAGAAAGAGGGCGTGCACGAACTACGGACAACATCAGGGTTTTCCCCCAGATCATTTGGGTCCGCCAGTGCGAGGAATAGAGGAGGCGAACTCGCGTACCAGGGTGCTTTTCTTCAAAAACCTGAATCAAACTGTTGACGATGAAATCATTCAAGATCACGATATCACCAGCCAACTCTGTGGACACCAAATGTCCAAACATATGCTAGGCGAGATCGTGAAATTCGTAGCATGAAGCTTTCAGTTCACGTTCAAATGCAGGGTGGACATATAATTGAGTTCTTTCCGCAAGGTGGTAACTCGTATCTGCGGGGCACCGAATGATTCACACCGTGTTGCGTATGTACTGTACCGAGAGGTGAGGGCATGGTAAACCAACAGAAATTCAAACGCACGACTTTGTTTGTGTCTCCTGAAGTAACTGGAAAAGTTGCAGTGGCCATCCCCTGCCAGTGGCAAGAGAATGATTTTGTTTGTGGAGGCTTTCGCGTAGCGGCCGATTACAGCGTACGACGATCAGGCATGGATTCAAAATAATTAGCACTATAGTCCGAGAGGTGGTACATTCATAGCGTACATACACACCCGAGAAACATGTCGAGAGACGCCAAGTCCACGCCTCCAACTAACGCATATAACAACCACCTCAATGAGATCTATACCTCGCTCCCTCCTTTCGAAGTCCCCTTGGGACGATATTTGACAATCCAGGGATGTCGAGAGACTTCGGTCAACGGAAGCCTCTCTTCCGGGTTGTATTTCAGGAGCTTTAGGGATAGATCTGCGATCAGCATACCGGTGCAAGGATACCTGTAAGCAATTGCCCCACCTTCGAGATGAGGTCTCGTGCCTCGGGCGAAACAAGAGAGGGTATGCGAAGATCAACCTTGGCTATCCGTCGATATGTGGCTGTGCGAGAATGAGATATTGACGAGGCTGCAGGAGAGGACACTGACCGTTGACACTGCTTCTGTCCTCGAAAGGCGGGTTCCCAACCAAGAATTCGTATGTGAGCACTCCAAGGGCCCAGTAATCAACCTTCTCGTTGTGGTCTTTCCCCTCCACCATCTCTGGGGGTAGGTAGTCTAATGTACCACACAACGTCATTCGCCTACTTCCGGGGGCATGCACGCTCCATCCAAAATCCCCGATCTTCAACTCGCCATTGATACCCAGCAAGAGGTTCTCTGGCTTGATATCTCTGTGGATAACGTGCTTCGAATGCAAATACTGCAGTGCGTCCGCCATCTGGTCGATGTATCTCGAGCCACGTTTCTCGGAGAAGCTCCCATGTTTGCTCAATTGCTTGTACAGTTCGCCCTTGCCTGCGAACTCGAGCATGAGGAAGATGCGCTTGTCGTCATGGAAGTAGCCATATAGACGTAGGACGTTTGGATGGCGGAGGTTCATTTGGATCTCAATTTCTCGACGGACTTGCTTCTCGACGCGAGACTGAACGATCTCGGACTTGTATAGGCATTTGAGGGCGAGGATGTAGTAAGGTTCGACTTTGGTCCGGATCATGTATACGCGACCGAACTTTCCCTTTCCAAGGGGACGGCCGATGTCGAACGAGTTGAGATTCCATTCGCGGGTGGGTCGTGTTCTGCGAACATGGTTCGATTCCGGGGCTCGGGTTAGCACGGTGAAAGACATACCTCGAGACACTTGAATCGAGTGCCAGTTCTTCTGCAGCTTCCCCATAAATCTTTTCACCTCTTTTCTCATTATCTAGTTCAAACCCGCCATCATACTTTCCGATGTCAATGGTGGGTTGAGCGGGTTTGACAGCGGGTTTTGTCGGAAGCGGTGGCGTGACTGTCCTGCTTTCTGCATTCGTCTGGTTCCGGAGGGCCGATGGCTGAGTGGGTTTGGGGACAGGGTTAGGTGCAGCATATTTGGTGAGGAGTTTTGCGACGTTGGTTTGACTTGGTTGTTTCGCTTGAGCTGGTCTTTGTGGTGGATTTGGTTGTTTCTTAGTTGAGATTTCGAGAGCTGCTATTTGCTTGGTCACAGATCCAATTGAGGCCATGTCGCTTGATGAATGTCGCCCCGATGTCAGCAAAGTCTCGCTGCTGTTGAAGGCAGTCGCGGTCAATTGTAAACCAGAGGTTTCTAAATCAGAAGAACAAGCGTCGCGGTCACGTGTACAAACTCGTGAACTTGGTGGCAGTGCAAATTGGTCATCGCATTAACGACTGTCTTCATCCCGACTCTTGGGTCTGCTGACTGGAGACTACGGGGAATGGCGGTGCTGCTTGATCCGTACTCACCGGCCATGTTGTACTGCATACACGCCTACGATGATACGCAAGAGTTAGGATGACCACGTTGTGATTCTGTGACTACACTTTGACAAGCTTCGTACATTCGAATAACGCTCAGTACAGGTATCCGAAATCAATCCATGAAGGGATGCCACCGAACACGTCTTCGAGTATATAGTTTTGCGCTTGGGTGGCAGTCAAAAGGTGGTCCTGAGGAACCCGAGTAGACGTATTGCTTCCTGGACCTATCACACGGTCAGCCCGAGCACGAAACACGAATCAATTCAGTATCTGACCATATGAGTCAAACTCGGCATAGTAGGTCGTGTTGGGCACGCTAGTTCTATCATATCGCCGGTTAAATCGGAGTCAAACAAGGAGGGAAGGGGATGTCTCACTCTCCATCCCATGGGGTGAACCCAGCAGGCTGGATGCTATCATCCATATAATTTCGGAGGAAGACAGCAACAGCATAAATATTCCACGGACGTCCTGTACAAGGTAAGTCAATGGGTGATTGAAGTGAATTGCATCTCTACCCACCGAGGTAGCAGCGCTCAGCGGTCACGGTGGTTGCATTTGCGTCGGGTGACTGTGAAAGCATGAGGCGTCAGTTACATGACGTTCACCGCGAACTTACCCGGATGATGCGGGAGTCAGCGATGTATGCACCGTGTCTTGTGCCAGGTGTGCCTTGCCAGGCCGTGATGCCTCCACCGCATGCACGATTCGCAAGAGCTACTGATTGGAACCAATTTGGAACAAATTAGTCGTCGTGATCACGGAGTAAATAACATTTAACCTACGCATTCCCAAACCCGAAGAGATCTGAATTGGAATTATCACAAGATTGAGCGTGAAATGGGAATATAACCCTTACAGTCCGTCTGTCCGTAGATGATGCTATCCACGGCATATGTGTTGGCGCCGTGTCCGGTATACCAGGTGTCTTGCCAACTGGCTAAAGCACAGCCGTAGAAAGACGCGTTAGCGTACATGATGGACGTCACGAGAGCTTGAGAAATAGAATAATTTGCCTGCGATCAGGTCAATGAGAAACAACGTGTACTATCGAAACGGTGGTATACTGACGGCACGGTTCTCGAAGTCGATATTGTAAGCTTTGAAGTCGACATTACCGAAGGACTGGCCACGGGGAGGAGAAACAGTGAGAGTCGCAGTCTCTTCATCCGTTAAGTTGTTCTTGACGTATATATTGTTCCATATCTGTACCAGGTTACGCTGTGAAGCGTTCCCTCCTGGTATGAAGGCAGTGGCAGGATCCAATTGACCCTGAAATGGCTTAACCTCGATAGAAACTGTAATTATACACAGAGGAGACTCACCAGTAAGGTGAGCGGGGAAGCCCGTGTCACATTGACCATTTCAAAGTATTGCCCTTCGCCAATAAGGATGGTAGCGTTCCCCGTCGCGGGACTGTTCCGTAGTATGTGCTCGCATCAATATGTATTGCCGGGGAGTTCATGGAGCGAAAGCTTACAGCGACGTGACAGCTCCCTGAACACTTGTGAAGTTCGCATTCGGGTCAGTAGGCGAAACATACAGCGTCCCATCAGGGCAACCGGCGAGGGGAGAATCCCCAGCGGGTTTCTGAAGTTGACATGCTAAATAGGTCGGTGAAAGACATGCCGCGAGCGAACAGAGGACGGAAAGGAAGTAAAACGCGAGCAACTGGCATTTCATCGGGGGTAACTCGTTCGCAAAGTGGGTGCGACCCCACAGAACCCTCCTCTTGTTATTTAACTGAAGACATGTCTTTCCGGGCGGGTCGTCCGGTTTCCGTTGAGCAGCGAGAAGCGTGCATTAGATGGCCCCCTTGAACGAATCGTGTGGTCCTCTCTGTAAATACGTCCCGAAATAACCCTGGGAGTGGGTAACTTGAATGCACTCGGCGTGCGCAGGTCACGGTCGTTATTAAAAACCGTCCTGTACGCAAATTCTCAAGAGAGAAAGGATCATTGATCAGCGCTGGAAGGTTCGAGTTAGTAGATCGCTGCTGGCAAGCGGAGGCAGACGTTACGATGTCGATCGAGTTTTGCCCTGTTTTGCCTTTGGCTAAGTTGCCCTCAGTCTGTTGTTTTGCTTGTCGTAGTACCCTACGCGCTTGTCGCACTGTCAGCTCGACGATGCTGGTCCATTGTCGTTGTCACCACGACCTTCGGGTTCGAACTTCCACTGCCGTCCATATGATGCTCACTGGCATGGTGCCAAGTCGAACTTGAAAGGCACGGCAGCATGGTAATAGTACACTTCCAAACCGGAGGCCTGATTCTAAGGCTCCAGTCAAACTGATCTATAACCTAGTGATACTCCACACCAAGAGCCAAAATTCCTGTCCATCAACAGCCTTGACCGAAGATAGTTTCGTGAACGGTTTTATGCTGTTGGAGGGGAAGACCGGACCTTCCAAGTCTTCAGAGTTGTTCAAATCCACGGTACCGACATTTGCACTGGCAGCCTCCGACTCCCCCATCCACATCTTGTTCCAGCTGTCCGGACTATGGCAAAACATCGTTACTTCCTTACCGAGGATGTCCCCTTTAAGAAAACCTTTGTGAGGCAAAGCTAGATGACAGCCAAATATGATACTGCCGCTCTCCGGGGACAGAAGCGATCCCAAGGCATGCGCAAGTTGGTTCTGATGTTTCTCGGAGAAGAGCTTCAGAGCGCCCAAGATCAGTCTTCGTTGGAATGGAGGGATAATTTGGGAGACTAACATGGAAGAACGAGGTTGCCCAGATGGCTGAAACCTTTCCTCGAAGTTCGTTCAGCGTAGTGATGTTCGATAGGTTCACATCTGCAGGAGGCTTTAGATCACCGGCAGTGGGAGACAAGAAAGATGGGTCCAGAGCATCACCAGCAACAAAAGTGGCCGGGAAAGACTCAGGAATTGAACGAAAGAGGACATGTCCAACGTCCCAAAACTCTGTAGATAGACAAGACTTGGCTTTCAGAGATTGAGGGTTAGTGGCAAAGGGTCGGTTTCACCTCGTCTCAGATCTGATGCAATGATTTGCTTGACAGGGAACCCATCCATCGCAGCCTTGCGCGCATCGTTCCCAACTTAAACGTCGTGAAGTGCCTTGACATAGGTACGTAACCCGGCACGTACAGCAACATCCAATGTCGAGGAATAAGGCGCCCTCGCGTTCACGGCCAAGTTTCAGTACCTCTTTGTAGGAAGGCATCTTGGATATCTTCAGCCTGGCAGATCCGTCAAAACATCAACCCCCTTCCACTGTTTGTAGCCATCGCGACGAACATACTTTGTGAAGTTGAACGACCGTATGCATGGGTAAGGGGCGACCTGATAAAGGCAGATTGTCATATTCGTAAGGCGATATACTTTGATAATGTTCTCCTTTGAACGCGTACTGCATAAGCTTGTGCTTGGACATTTATAATGTGCTTCTTGAGTTCATCGTCGTCATGGATGCCAGTCGCAGATTTGAAGAACGCGGCAGAGTCTGGGTCCAGCTGATAAAGAGTAGGATCCAGAAGAGGGGAAGCATTCGTGTCCCTCATATCCTAGAAATCGCCAACGTTAAAGATAGACGAGGACCTTGGGGGATGAGGTGTTCGAGGGCCCGGTAGCGTTCAAGTTCAAGTTGGCCAATCCGAGCCAAGTTCTGAACGGACCCGACTCTCACAGCGAGTCAGTATGATTCACCTAATTTTGTTGTGTGGTCTGCTGCGCAAAGGTGTTGTCAGCGTAGAATATCTGAAGTAACCGGAGCAATCACATGCTTTGTACATTGACCGGCTAACTGACCGTCGAGTACACCGATATTGGACAACGAGCCGATGTACCACTGACTGTAGCGCTCACAACTTGCTTTCAGGCCCTCCATCAGGTGAAGATGATAACAACAGCACTCACTGAACTGCTTCGCATACGGATGTGGGTGCCCATCATGCTCTAGTTCCCAGTCAGTTCCGACGTTCTAACGCGCCTACTATCCAGACCCGTTGTCCAAGGTGGAATGCAATGGTAAGATCGTCTCATTCTGGCACTACGCCGAAGAAACCATCCCAGGTCTCCTTCGCAGGGTCGGGAAGCCCTCCCTTGTCGCTGCTGTTTCCAACGCAGGTGGTCTCGGTCAGTACAAATCACCTTGTTCGCAGCTCGCGTGACTAATCGCGTCGCCCCAGGGATCCTGACCGCTCTTACTCAGCCCAGTCCTGACGCCCTCCGCATTGCCATCCGGGAAACGAGAGCAACCACTGACAAGCCATTTGGCGTCAACATCACTCTCCTTCCTACCATCAACCCACCCGACTACGAAGGTTACGCACGAGCTGCCGTCGAAGAGGGCGTCCGGATTTTTGAAACCGCTGGAAACAATCGTGAGCGTCGGTTTGCGCAATGCCTTGCAACACTGACAATGGATTTCAGCCGGAAAACTTATCAGCTTCTTCAAATCCAATGGTTGTATTGTCATCCACAAGTGCACGACTGTTAGACATGCCAAGGTCTGATGGAAATTGTTTGCGGGTTTTCCTGGCTTTGAAATACTCTTGCAGTCTTCTGAACGAATGGGCGTCGATGTCATCAGCATCGATGGTTTCGAATGTATGACTATGTGCCCACGATTTCGCAGACATAAACTAATCACTATGCAAAGGCGCGGGCCACCCTGGAGAAGAGGATATCGGTGGTATCGTCTTGGTAAAAGCCCTTGGTGTAGCGAGTTATCCAAAGCACTGACATACTAAGTAGCTAGCGAGAGCAGCTCAGGAGCTGAAGATACCATACATCGCATCTGGTGGTTTTGCTGATGGTCGCGGCCTGGCAGCTGCCATAGCCCTTGGTGCTGCGGTGAGTGCAATAACTTCTGAGTGTGCTCTGAAGGACTGAGTGATTCGATTGGATAGGGTATTAACATGGGTGAGTGAACATCCCAGATTTGACACCTCCAATCTCTGAAAGGCGCATCCCAGGTACACGTTTCATGTGTACGGTGGAGAGGTATGTCTATCAAGGTTATTTTTCCTGTGTGTGGAGCTCACCAGACGTCACTTAGCCCAGTCCACCAGAACATCAAGGAGACGATTGTTGCATCCACTGAACAAGATACAATCCACATCTTCCGTACTCTCGGAAATACAGCGCGAGTATTCAAGAATTCGGTTTCCAAACAAGTCTTGGCACTTGAACGGAGGCCAGGAGGTGCCCAATTCGCTGATTTGCGTGACCTCGTTTCGGGTGCGAGGGGGAAAGTTGTCTACGAGACCGGTGACCCAGATTATGGTATATGGTCTGCAAGCATCACTTTAGGACTTATCAAGGATATTCCTACGTGTGATGCGTTGCTGAAAAGGATTGAAAGGGAGGCAGAGGAGATCATCGGCGGAATGGGAAAGAAGATCAATCCCGTGGCCAAACTATAGCCTACAGATACCCTGCACTTGCCTTACCCCATCGTACCCGTGTAGATACAGGATATTCAATGCTAGACATATGCCTCGTCTGTGATCGGAATGATTATAACTTACTCAGTCAGCATCATCCTGCATGGCTCGCTTGACTTTATCCCCCCAGATTTCCGAGAATTGAGCGATGCTTCTTCCTTCACTGAGGTTCAGTGCTTCGATGGGAACCATATTGTGCTGATTCGCTGGGGCATTCCGTGTCGCAGCGGGGTGCATAGGAGAATCTACCACTCGGATTTCTGGGAGTTCAGAACCAGACGTGCTTCCATTTCTCGCCTGGTCGAAGGATCCACACTCGCCAGAGGCCTGGACGAACAATGCGTGGAGATCTTCATAGGTGAACAGAAGGGGATCCGTGCGTGGTGCGTAGGGGTTAAAGTCCAGGATGTGCCCCCGAGATAGATCGCGAGTGAGTAGTAGGTCAAAGACATCTGGTCGTGGTGTCAGCAGGCGCGAAAATGTAAGTCAACCATGCTCCGCTAAAGGATGCGCACAATCTGGTTGAGCCAACGTCCATTTGGGACGAATATTTTCTTCCCAGAATCGATACACAGTCGATTTGATTTTGGATTGTGTGGCCGGATCAATCATATAATCGTAGAAATTTGTATCTCTTTGCGAAATCCCTGGGGGTGCAGAATGGATAACGGTGCAAGTCCGCAGTTTGTAGCAGAGCACGAACCGATGAGAGTGTTGTTCCGCACAAAACACCGTATTTCCCGACTTCGGTCCACAGGATACCATTTCCTTAGAACAAGCTCCAAGTCGTATGGTGGTCGGTCGCCCGCAGTGCAACCCTCGAAAATGCGTTCTGGGCTGATATCATGCGTGATGAAGTCGGAAGACTTGAGTAGAAGGTAAACATCTGCGGGGGATGTACACTTAATTGGAGAGGACAGTGGTAGGATCCATGCCGCGTCCTAAACTCGTTCGTCATTGGAACCACAAATCGACCTACGAATTCCGTGCATACCTTTGGTGAGGAGAAGTTCAATTTTGGGAAGACAGCCTGATATTCCTCGATAGCGCTGCGTATTCCCGCATCAAGTTCGGGAAACGAAAAACGTTGGACATCGGGCTCCGATCCCTCTGAACTTCCGTCGTGGTCTTCCTCGTCCGAGAGGGTGCTTTCCACCGCTCTGAGGGCAATAAAATACTTCAGTGATCCAGTCAGAATTTGCAAGCGACAAACCAACACATTGTCAGCTCCATCGGGAACATATACGCCATCTGACTCCAGGTAGCTTCTAAATGACTGGTCCAACGGCCTGATGATTGTGGATTTGATAGATAAGGGGGCGAAAGAGGGAAACCACGAAGAGAACTGGAAAGCCAGAATGTAACTTGAATCAATCGGGGGAAATGTTCCTGTGGACGTATCTCCGGCACGGGCTGCTTTGGTCGTTGTGGTCATGATGCGTCACTGTCAACTTGACGAGTCGTGTTCGATGAAGTTGCGCGCACAGATCTATGTAATCTTAAGGTCACGTGCACTACTTTGACATTTTGCTCATCGTGTTGGACGACGAGCAACCCACCTTGCTCACTGCCGGCGATGGCGAAGTCGTCAGCGGTTTCATCAGATATCAACGTGGACACGTTTGCCACCTACTCTGACGCTCTCCAAGCCGCAGCACTCAACACCACCCGCCTAGCGGCAACTTCCCTTCCATCCGACCTCTCTTTTCACCGTTCCATAGAACCCGCACTCGCCAGTGATGTCGACGCATTCTCAGAACGCGTCCTTAGTTTGACCAACAGGCTCGTACGTCTTGCAAGTGGCAAGACAGGCAGAGTAGTAGAAGAAGAGGATGATGTCGTAGATGAGTTTGTACGCAACATCGTGGACTCAATGGATGGGATGCTAGAGAGTACGGACACCGCACTGGACGTATTTCTAGGGAGGAAGAAGGATCCTGTCATTCCCATCCCCGCTGTTCCTATTGATCCTCGCCAGAGCAAACCAAAGGCACGTACAGCCGCTGAGCTCCTTACGTCCACTAACACGTCCCACAGAAGCATCAGCCAGCTCGTGGAAGACTCGATCCTGCACTTACGCATGCCTCTCACATACCAAAACCGCAGTTGTTGCTCAAACATACCGTTCCCAACACTGACGAGGCCCCTTACATCCCAGCAACCCTCATGCCGCACAAGTGGTGCGCCAAGGTACCCCTTGGGTATGTTTTTCACGACGAGAAACCGAATCAGGATAGCGAGGAGGGTCATGACGACGTCGATGAGGAAGAGAGGAGAAAACGTGCGATACATCCTTATTACTTCGAGCTCACCCATCCTTCCTATCCCGACCATGTTTTCAATCCGCCTACGGAGCCCTCACCTCCTTCCCCTATGAATATGTCTTCATCAACGACTACCTCATCTTCTCATCCTCTGACTTTCGTTTCGACTCCGAATGCCCTCCTTGCTCTTGCGAATACTATCTCCTCTGCGACGGAGATCGCGATCGACCTTGAACATCATTCATACAGGTCATATAGGGGATTCTTGGCCCTGATGCAAATATCGACCAGGCAAGCGGACTTTGTGGTTGATTTATTAGTACCAGAGGTGCGGGAGGGGCTCAGACAAGCCAAGGGTAAAGGCTCCGGAGACAGCGAGGGCGCACGTATGGCCAACGAGGCTGGCCAGATTATTGCGAGGGTCTTCGCAGATCCATCAGTAATCAAGGTGCGCGTCACCATTCGTGATACAGTTCCGCTCGACTCAAGGCTTTTAGGTCTTCCATGGTGCGGAGTCTGATATTGTATGGCTCCAGCAAGACCTCAACCTCTTTGTGGTCGGATTGTTTGATACATTCCATGCATCTAAACTACTGGGTATGTGGCGGTACTCATCCTTTATAGACACTGACCTGAGCCTCGACAACAGAACTCCCAAAACATAGTCTTGCCAATCTATTAGAGACATTTTGCGAGTTTATTCCCGACAAACGGTATCAGCTAGCTGATTGGAGGATACGGTAAGCTTCTCGTGCCATAATCTTAATATCTCCCCCTCTCTATCGCCCAATAATTAATTATGCAATATTCCAACGACAGACCACTCCCAAGTGACATGCTCACTTACGCACGTTCCGACACCCATTTCCTACTATACATATATGATACGCTACGCCTCTTGCTTATCGAGAAAGCGTCCACCTCAGGCGCTCCACCACCAACTTCCGATGAAGGTCTTCCCGACCCGGACACAAGCACAAACCCTGAACACTCCATTATCCACGGCGTTCTAATTCGTTCATCCCGTACTGCTCTCCGACTGTACGAAGTTGACGTCTATGATACGGAGAGCGGCACGGGTCCTGGCGGATGGGGTACGCTTGCAAAGAAGTGGAACAAGGTTAGGCTGGTAGGGACTACTTCGAGGGAGGGGGCTCAGGCGTCACAAGCAGCGGTGTACAGAGCTGTACACAAGTGGAGAGAACAAATGGCGCGAGAGGAGGATGAGAGTACCCGGTTCGTCTTTCCTCACTGATTTTCACACTCTATTGATCACGGAGGGCGGTTGTAGATACGTACTCTCGACTCACCACATATTCCTTCTCGCGGAACGTATGCCGACTACGATTCCTGAGTTGCTTTCGCTTGTTGGGGGTCCGGGAGGTGCCAGTGGAAGTGTTCCTCCTGTGTTAAAGCGCCGGGCCGGAGAGTTGGTGGCAGTTATCAAAGAAGCCATGGATGCAATAACTTCAAACTCTGGACAGGAAAGGTCGGTTCAGGACGGAAGTAAAGACGTAGAGATGGAGGCACCAATTGTTGTCGACCAGCCAGCTACAGCGACCTCATCGACTGTGCAACCGACTAGCGAGTCCCGGCTTTGGGTCGTCGGTTCTTCCTCGACCTCGTCAGGAACTATCTCCGTCTCGCGCTCATCCTTGTTCGGTGTGGGGGTGGCTGGCGAACCAGTGCAAGTGCAACCACAAGAAGTCGCATTGTCATCGGTGGTCGGTGGACCCAGAACGTACTCGGCTTCGAGTAGTGTGTTGTTTGGGGGTGCGTTGACCGAGGTACGTCCTTCGGTCAAGATATATTCCGTCTTCCTTCTCCTCCTGCGCGTTTCCCGCAGACGGACCTAGTTTCTTTCTTGCTGCTCAATTGTTTTTCTTTCGCTTGAGACGTGCCTTGCACAGATTCAGTCTCTTCATCATTGGCCTCCCCATTCTGTGATGTCATCTGTCATACAAGTGGGCTTACTCTGGTCCTTTTTAGAATGCACTAGGATCCTTGTCCAGCTCAACCAAGTCTACTTTCACATCTGCACAAATATCGAATACCTCAACAGAACGGTTCAGATACCTCGTGCAAAAGATACACAAGGCGTTGGTGATTGCACCCGTGGTGTCGTTACCTGCAGCTGTAGTCAAGGTGGGTCATGAGTTTCCTCGGCCGCGTGCGGCGTTTGGCTGTTGGAATACTCACTCAATACATCGTATTCTGACGGTGTAGACACAACCTTCGGAGCCTTCGCTCTCGAATGACCCCACCCCTCCCCTCCCATCTGATCCTATACCACCTGGACCTGCAGGTCAAATCGAGATTCCGTTTGTTCCCGCGCACAAACGGCAAACCCGTCCAAATCCTGAAACGTATACACCGCTCGAAGACGACACGATCGTCGTCGTCGGTCAGCCAGGCTCGAGGCAACGAAAGCGGAAACGTGACAAAACGAAAGGGGTCGCTCGAATATCGCCATCAAATCCGGGTGCGGGATCGGGAGTAAATGAATCATCCGCTTCAGCCGGTGATCAAGATCGGGAAATGGAAGAGTTTGATTATTCAAGTGTTCCCAACCTATTGGATAACGAGGGTAAGGCGGGAGATGAACCAAGGGGAACGGGTGAGGAGGATAGGAAGAAGAAAAAGAAGCAGAGGCAGGCGAAAGGTATGTGTTTCGACTGCTCCCGAAATCTTCTTCCGATTGCCACATGGCGAAAGTCCCCATGTTTCGTGTCTGTGTCGCCGGATTGGCAGAAATCTGCACCGGTCGAATTTGGTTCACATCTCTGTCGTTCCCCGTAGCAGGCTTCTGGGAGGACGAAGTGGCAGGCCTTGCTCCTGTTTCCTTTATTCCCCGTTCCTCGCTAACTGCACTTTCTTTCAGGGTCTGGGCTCTTCGAGTATGGCGACTTTCGGGCGCCGCCGCGAGACCAACGAGAGGTCAAGAGCGGCAACAAAACTCACACATTTAGATGAAACCATAAACCATTTCATGCATACCTGGGGTGATCCAATCCTCCTAGCTCACCTCGATCCCCTAAGTGGCAGACCGTGCAGAAGGAGACCGGTGAGAACTCGCGCGCAAGCAACTTCATTTCCATGAGCTTTGAGGGGGATTCGCCTCATATGACATTCGAAACATCAGGCTCAGACTTGACGCGCACCGCACTTCCTGTGGCGAGTACCCGAAAGATTAAGGTGAGATGTCAGTTTTGAGGTTCCGCTGTGGAAGGAACGGGGTTGGTAGGCAAAAGAAAGGCGAATACACCTCACCAGCAGGGAAAACGTTGGATTTGGGGAGTCATTTCCGGCGAAATCGTTGGGGAAAGGCCGCTCTATGTTGGATTTTTGTGGCTTTTTTGGAGCTGGCACGCCGTAGCCTGGCAAACGTGTCTATGACAATGAGTTGGCAAGCGGGCAGCTGAAGGGCACGAGTAATGCCCTGGAGCAACGTCATGTTGAGTATAAGACTGAGAGGTTGGGAGGTGAGTATTGCATCTTCTGAGTACCTACTCCTCTAGCATTTTGAGTGTGCGTTTTCCTTCCCGGCTTGTTCACGAGCATGTCGGCCCCTACGACGACGAGCCAGGCTGCTAAGCCGGACTCCCCTGCGCCCCATCTTCCTGGTGCTTCCGATTCTGATGTGGAATGCCGACCACCGAAGAGTTCCCCCGGAGAGGAATCTACACCAGATATCGAGCACGTTCCCGTGCAAGACGACCCGCGCAAATGGAGCAATGCAAGAAAGGTGCGTGGTTATCCACCGAGTTAAGCATGTGCCGAATCGACCGTTTCGTAACAGACAATGGCACTATGGATCGTATCCGCGGCGACGTTGATCTCGAGTCTTGCTTCGAACATACAGAACCGTACGTCAACTTGTTCTTCAAATTCAGTGAGGATGGCGGGGTAAAGTTAATTTTTTCTGGGGATAGCCACGAACGCGTCGATTCAGCAAGACTTGCATGCGACGAGTGTTCAGATCAGCTGGACGCTCTCCGCCTTTATCATTGTACAGGGAAACTTCCCCCTTGTCTGGAGTGCCGCTAGCGAAATCAAAGGTCGAAAGGTTCGTTATCTAGTCAACGACGTCAGGTCCAAGCTCAAGTAGGGACACAGCTGGTCTACGTTGTAGCTACCACTGTATTTGCGTTCGCTTGCGCCATTCTGGCAAACGCTCGGACGATCAACGTGTTGATTGGCATGCGTGTTGTGCAAGCTGCTGGGTCAGGCATTTGATCCATATAACCAAGGCTGTGGGTTAACTGGAGTGGCTTACAGATCCAGCGCAGCCATGGCAATATCGGCAGCAACGTTAGCCGATATGTATGAAACGCATGAACGAGGAACGAAGATGGGGGTCTTCTTTGCCGCACCGCTTCTTGGGCCGGCCCTAGGACCCATCCTTGGGGGCTTTCTATCGCAATATTTTGGGTGGCCTGCAACCTTTTATTTTCTTCTCGCATGTGGGGGTGTCATTTTGATGGGATTTCTATTCCTATTCAAGGATACGTTCCGGATCGAGCGGAGCTTAACCTACCAGGCTGCGTTACACCGACGGACGAATACCACCAAACCCCTCAAATCTGCAAGTGAGTCCACGGTCGCAGAGAACAAAGTTGGCGCGGAGGAGAAGCCAGCACCAGAAAAATCTTTACCGCGTCCAAGCTCGATCGAGGATGGGACAGCAACTATCACCCAGGTCGAGCAAGCTCGAAGTGATATCAGACTCTCTTTCCCGGATATCAACCCATTTCCGCCTCTTTGGAAGATTATGCGACGCAAAAACAATGTCGCGATCCTGTTGGCAAACGGTCAGTAATGTGACTCATCTCGGGTGCTTGGGTTGGTTTACCGGGTGATTAGGACTGGTGTTTGCATTCAGTTATTGCTTGTCATACACGTGCACTCGAACGTTGAGTCTCTACTATAGCTATGATGCATTGGTCGTTGGTATCGTTCTTCTCGCACTTGGAGGTGGTGAGTGGTTCGTTAATTCGATAATACGAGAAGCTGAAGGACGACAGGGAGTGTGGGAGGTAGCGTTATTGGTGGGAGATGGTCGCGTGGAAGCTGACAATGACATGCCATGGCAGATGCGCCTGAAAAGTTCAACGCTTGCGATGATCTGGCTACCACTGAGTGTGATTGGGTATGGCTGGGTGGCCGAGAAGCACGTTGGTGTTGGCGTGATTTGTGTGATGTTGTTTCTGTGCGGTTTCTTTTCGATGTAAGAGGCTGACCGACCATCCGGTGGTGGATTGGATGCTAACACATTGCAGATGGATATACACGAGTACGCTGGCGTATTTGGTCGACGCAAACCCGGGACGCGCCTGCAGTGCGGTCGCGACGAACAGCTCGTTTCGAGGGCGTATCTACGATGGTTGCTGTGCCACTACAGGATGCCCTTGCCGATGGATGGCTGTATACCGCATTCGCCGGACTTCTAATTGTGATGGAGCTGCTCATTGTTCTTGTTATTCACAAGGGGTCGTGCGACGAGAATGCAAGGCGTTGAGGGACAGGGGCTACGTCGTCAAATATTTGTTTTTAGAAATATTTAATAAAAGGTCGAAGACAATTATCCCGAAAAGGCAATTTCTCGGTTGATTCCGAGTCAGACGTGTTTGTGAGCGGACGACACCTTCGCCGTTGCTGTCGAGCACAACCGCGAAACCCATTTCGACGTCGAGCACAACATCGGTCAACGACCAGCTCGTGGTCAAGTCTCAGTGAGACTGTACATATAGTCCCTTCAAATAGTTACCTTTCCTTCCTTTCTTTCACGCCACCACCAAACCATGGGCCAGTCTCTTTCTCGTCGTCCATCGTCCGTCTCGGTCCAAGAACACGAACACAACACACACCCAACTCGTCGCTCTCTACCACGCCGTATTCTCTCATCCATTCCGAAGCCGTCCATCAGATCGCGTCCTGCTTCGGTCGCCACTTCGAGTACCCTACCAGCCAGTTCCGAACAGACGCTCAGAGGAAGGAAGCGACTCTGGAGACTCTCGCGCAGACATGATATCCCCTCCAATACTGTCGGGGATGTACCTCAGTATATCGATCCTGTGGCGGAGCATGACGAACACCCGGACGATCGTGACGTCGACGAATTTGGTCTCATCACAAATCGCGTGCCCGACAGTCACAGAGACTCTTCGACCTCATCTTCAAAGGGAAAGGAGAAAGCGAGAGAAATTCTCGATGACGATGAAGACGATGTTGATCCTTCTGCTGCAATTCCGTCTTCATCGACTGTTCGTCCCCTCACACCACCGAGACAAGCGGACGACCAAGACGAGGTAGTGATCGCTCCGACAGACCCACCCTCTCTTCCCCGACAACCCTCTCCTTTGCCACGATTACAAGAAGCTGAACCCTCTTTCGTACCTCCCGCCCCAACCCCCGCACCCCAGCCCCAATCGTCACAACCCAATAACAACCCCCGACCCTTCCCACCGCCCGGAACCCTGGTCGTCGTTCAAGGTGTCGTACACACCACAGATGTACCCCGCCCTCCGGAACGATCCGCACCCGGTTTCAATTCCACTCTTCCTACACCCCCCAACGATGCCTCCAGTCAAAATGCCAACCGAGTTTCGGGCTCAACACGTCCTTCCTCAGTACCACCTAGTTCGAGATCTCGCAGCTCCCTGTCTGGTATTCCCCCGCGACCCTCTAGTATGGTTCCCGCAGTCCTCTCCTCGCCCCCTTTGAATTCCTCTACGGAACCGTCGAGCAGTCGGGAAAGCACGTCCAACACTGATCGTGCAGTTGGGGGGAACGAGGATGAGGGCCGTGCCCAACCCCACCCACATGGAATCTCAATGGCCCAGGGACCTACCGGCGCATCTGGTTTGTCTGCGAGCAGCATCGATGTCTTGGGAACTTTGTTGAGGTATGTCTTTCAACCAGTTCCTTCGTGTCTATATTAATCCATCATTCCATGAAATAGCGTTGCAGCAGCGGCAACAGCTGCATCTCTCTTGACAGGCTCATCGGAGCCCATATTCTCTTCCGGACTCACATCCTCTCAGCCACAACCGCCTTCGAATCCCATCCCCCCTCCCTCAAGTTTCAATCCCAATGCTCCGTCGGACCGTCCTCTTTCGCCGACACCAACCTCGGATGCCGGAAGAATGCGGCACGTGTGGAGTAGCCTTCGGGACCGACTTGGATTGGGGAGTTCGAACGCCTCAAATGGCGTTGACTCAAGCTCAAGTCCAGGGCTAGGTACATCGCCCCAGGCATCTGACGTCGTTCGGCCCCGTGATCCCCGTGAGATCATGCTCGCCGAGATGGCAAGAGCTTTTAACCTTGGACTGGGTCTTGGTGGACCAGGAGGGAACACTTCTGCGGTCCCTTCCTCCGACTCTAACACTCCTGAAGTCTCATCCCCAGATAACGGTAATGCTCCTGCTAGTGACAGAAACGTGGACCAGCCGCCGCTTCCGCCCCCGGACAGCTTTGAACGATTCCTCATGGATTTGCAGAACGACCTGAGGGTCACGTTGATGCAGGCGCATGAATCAGGCGTATTCGAAGGGGGTAACGCTCCACAAGATGGTGACGCAACAGGGGAAGATACTGTGGAAGATGACCAACCTCTCCCTGAATTACGGAGTCTCTCTGATTCCGACTCTGAAGAATATGAGCCAATGCTGTATGGCAGCGATCGTGACGATGGGCTCGATCCAGAAGATGATGAAGATGATGAAGATGAAGACGTTCACACCGCTCACGAAGAGCTCAGCGGTCGTACCTCCCCTGCGGTCTCTGCCCTCGGCACAGGCATTCACTCTCCGTTCGGCGTCAGAAGCATCCCTGGATCTTCTACAGCAATTGCTCCCACGGCACCCTCCGACGCTGAGACAGATCCTGATGCCGCGGATAACGATAAGATTAGAGACGGCGATGCTGAGCACGCCACTTCCAGTGTCTCTAGTGGTATAGGGTCCAGTGCTCCGTCAGATTGCTTAAGCACATCAGAAACGCGGTCTCCAGAGGGGCAAGAAGCTCCCAGGGAGGGGGCCGTATTGGGCGTGGGGTACAGCCCAGAAGCTTCGAATGGGGTTCAAGGGATGGAGCTAGAGGGTCGAGCCGTTTTGGGGAACTCCCCTGTGCCGCCGCATGGCGCCCAGGATCCTTCAAATATGTCAGGGACTGAACCCCTACGTAATTCCTTCCTTCTGGAAACGTCTTCCTCTGGAGTCTCGACGTCTAATATTCCCACTGTATCAACGGGAGTGTCGGCGTCTCCTGCCGGGATATCTACACCACCATCCACCTCGACCTCACCACCATCATCGGATTCTGAACCAGCTGCACACAGCTCATCTTCTGCAGACGCAACTTCAGGAGAGTCGATGCCTTTCCGTCTACCATTCACGGCGAGTTCCGCCTCGCGCACAGAACACACCCCTGGAGGAGGTATAAACTGGTGGAGAATGTATCGGTTCCCGGCGATTGCATCCCCCCTTACAGGCCAACAAGGCCAAGGGACACAGCCACCATCCCAATCCCCTTCGCGCACCCCGGCCCAAGATCCAAGTCTGTCTTCTACTTATCCACCCTGGATACGCCCCCAAGATCAGACCCAACAAAATGAAGTGAGCGTGCCTCGTGGGGAGCCCCAACTCTCAGGTCTACAAAGTGGGCTCTCTGCGCCTTCGTCAGGGCCTTCTACCCAATCCATCAACATACCCGGAATGGTTCCTGCGACCAACCAGAGTACCAGTGCACGCACCCCTGAAAACCCCAGTCCTCCCACGAATCCTGACACCAACGGCCCTGAACACCGTGGCGTTGTTGTACCCGTCATCGTGGTTGGCCTGCAATCTGTGAATATGGACAGACAACGGCCGCAGACGCCACATCCACACACGCATGAACATCAGTATGTACCTCCGATGGACAATGAAGACGGGGAAGACGTCGACTTTGACGGCTTTGACCAATCGATGTCGATGCCGATGCATGTTCCCGAACCCCCCGGGTTCCCTCACCACCATGCCCCCTCGCATACATTCCAACAAGAACAACAGCACGCCGGTCAACAACAACCGCACGGACGAACGTGGCAGAGTCGTGCTGCAAATGCGTTCAGGAACTTGAGGCCTTCGAGGAGAAGTGCGGATGCTGCGAGTCCACAGCCTCAGGAGACTCCAGGTTCGAGGACGTTCTTGATTTACGTCATTGGAGGTATGAATATAGTTACATTTTGTTTTGAGTCTTGCTCGTTAACATGTTCATTCGCCAGGTTACTACCCTCCTGACCACCAAATCATTACAGGTGGCAACCTTGATTCCTTCGAGGCGCTGTGGTGAGTTCCCCTCCTATTCATACGTGATTCTGTATCTGACCCGTGGGTGCAAACAGGGAGCTCGCCGAGTTATTGGGTCAAGTGAAACCCCCGACAGTCTCCAAAGATGAGATTGAGAAATCAGGACTTGAAACCATTAAATCATCGATGCTCGAAGAATACGAGAAGTCGGGGCGCGTTGCAAGCAATTGCGTCGACAGAGTACGTCATTTCGCAGACAAGACAATCGTTTTACTGACTCGACAATTCGTTCAGTGCCTTATCTGTCTCGATGATTACAGCCCAGAAGATGACTTGCGGGTCCTCACGTGTAAACATACATTCCATCAAGGCTGCGTGGACAGATGGCTCGAGACGGGCCGGAATAACTGTCCCGCATGTCGTAGCAAGGTTCGTCTCGCGAGAACTTTGTGTACGACTGATACTAAATCCTTGCTTCCCGTTTCTTCAGGGTGTTGGCACGGACAACGCAGCATCTTCTTCTACGGCATCACCGGGACCGGCAGCTCTATGACATCCTCCATGACATCTGTACATTCATTCCACTCCCGCACACCGAAGTCACTCCTTGAATCATATTTCTTCATTTTCCTAGAAAATAAAATTCAATCAGAATCCTGACTGTAGCATGTTCTTACTTTCCATCTTGTCCCGTCTTCTTCCAGAATCTTGCACTCCATTGTTTGCCACTGCCTCTAGGTTTGCTGAGATATATACCGCGTACATCATCATCACCCACAAGCAATTACACCCTCTCCCCCTGCTCCTTGCCATTTTGTAACGTTACTGTGAGAGGTAGTAACTACTAGTACTCTTGAATCGATAACTTATTGGTTTTCACTCAATTGCGTGACTGTCCAACTGAATGGAAGATAAACTGGATTCAACAAGAGTAGCAGGTATGTACAAGATTAGGTTGTTTATGCTCTCTTGGCGGTGATCCCAGCCTCTTTGAGCTTCGCTAATAGTTGGTCTACGTTTTCCACCTGTCAACCGTAGAGTTAATCAGTTCTTTGGGATCGAGTATAGGGAAAGGGATGGACCTTGGAACCGCCAACGCGCTTTGGGGGCTCGGTAACTTTAATGGTTTCTAGACGGGGAGTAAAGTCAACGCCAAGATCAGAAGGTGTTAGTTTCTCGAGGGGTTTCTTCTTGGCTTTCATGATGTTGGGCAAGGATGCATATCGAGGTTCTGAGGATGAAGAGTTCGACTATGAAAAAAACATAAACCTCGGAGGAACGACTGTAACATACCGTTGAGTCTGATAGCATGATGTCAGCCTACAAATCCGAGAAAGTTCACCACGTACGCTTACCTCAAATCCGTCGTGATCACAAGAGGCAGCTTACACCGCAGCTCTTCGAGCCCACCATCAATCTCTCGAGTGACGTGCGCCAACTTCTGTGCGGGATCGATGTCGACTTTACTCGCGAACGTTGCCTGTGCCCATCCCATCAATCCAGCGAGCATCTGACCCGTCTGACCAGCATCGTCGTCGATGGCCTGTTTTCCCAAGATGACGACGTCCACGCCCTCGGGCTGACGTTCGATGATCGCTTTGAGGGCCTTGGCAACGCTAAGGGGTTCTGGTGAGGGTGCGGACTCGGGAATTTCGACGTGAATGGCGCTGTCTGCGCCCATGGCGAGTGCCGTCCGAAGGGTCTCTGCGGACTTGGGGGGACCAATTGTGACAACTTTGATAGACTTGACGGCGTTTTTGAGACGCTCGCGTATCCGGACTGCCTCTTCCACGGCTGGAGGGAATAGTATGCAGTGAGAAAGTGCGAAAATACATGATGCGCGCAAGGATGGGGGACGCACCGATCTCGTCAAATGGGTTCTAGGGTCAATGTGAGTCAAAACAGGTACGGGGGTCATTCAAGGGAAGCACACCATCGAGTGCTTGACATTTAGGTCAATTCCTGTCTGCTCGGGGTTCACGCGAATCTTGACCGCAAAGTCTACAGCCCTACGTAGAACATGAGAAGGTTTCAGTGAATGAGGTAGATTATTTACCGCTTTACAGGGACTAGAATGTTGAGCAGGCGTATTGCAGAAGGTCTCATCCTCGAACGTCGTCGCGGTATAAACTGCCTTCAGAAGCTCGGAGTCGGTGGTCCACTGGGCGGAACTTGGATGGATTGCCGAAAGTAGGCGTGTGATTAACCGAATTCGACATTCAATTAGGGAGTTTCCGTTTTCCTACTACAAATCGCAAAGCTTGAAGTTGAGCACCAAGTCAACACCAAGTCATAAACATCGGCGACTAGACGGTGTCGGCATGACTACAGCGCTGTGTGATACAATGATCGACGTTGAGGACGTCGTAGCTCTAAGCCTTGATCTGACTTCACGATGCTCATGCGTTTGAGAGACTCGTCAGGGCGCTGATAAGCACAGCTGCACAGGTGTCATCGTCGCATCACGATAGATGCAGGGTACCCCAGTCAAGACTTACTGTGGTGGTGTTGTCACGCGTGCTCAGATGAGTCTGGTGGGCTCATAATCATTTCCAGGTACGAGCCACAACATTCGAGTTTTCAAGCAAACAGAAACTCACTCAGATTGGCTCCTATTCACAATAGTTCGATCTTCTACGTCCTCCGGGTCGCAGAGACTCGGAGTCCACGATGAGCAATTTTCCCGTCCAGTCCCCAATTGGCAAACCGAACAGTCGAATGCAGCACCTTGACCGAGTCGGAAGCTTTGTTTCCCCGTGGCCCTCCTCCCAAATTCTCGTATGCACTCTCTCGTCGAATTATAGCGTCCGAATGCTAACCACTCAAGGCATATCGATCAGGCCGATCATATCTTCCTGTCAAACTATTGGACCAAACGGAGACGTAGCTCCCCCGGTTCCGACTCGCAATCTTGTTCTGCACCGACTTGAAGGCAAGAAAAACATTAAGTACTGTAAGTTCTGCCTGTAGACCATACATTTGTTGTTTTATTTCCGTCAAGTATAACCTCACACGTAGGTCGGTTCCAGATTTTGCTAACCCCATGGTGAAGGTACCCATGATCCATACAAGTAACCCTTCATTTCCGCCTTTTCCCAGATGGTGCTAGGTGCTAGCAACATGACCAGGTCCCGTTAACGGACGACTCGTGGACCTACCGGGGCCAGTTCCCAGAAGCTATAAAGAACCCTCTTAGTAGCTACCGTGCTCCTTCAGGGGTAAAACGAATTGCCTTAGACTACGGAATCCACCACACAGACAATGAGCTCCATCACTTTGTACACTGCCAAGGTACGGCTGCGGTGCATAGAATCCGACTCACACACAGATATCTGACAGATTCCCCCTACGCAGGTTTCCCCTTACGCACAAAGGGTACGTTGGTTCAGTTCGCATCGCATCGCCTACTCACGTGGTGTAACAAAAGGTCGAAATTGCCCTCGCTGAGGCCAAGGCAAACTTCAAAGCTTATCAGATCGACCTGGAGAACAAGCCCGAATGGTACGCTTCCAAGGTGAACCCAGAAAACAAGGTAGAGATCGAGATCAAGATGTCAGGTGATCGATGTTCTCATGATTTCTGATTCGACATAGGTGCCTGCTATCGCATATGGAGGTCCTGATGTTCCTCCTGAGAACCCGTTCCCCGAGTCTGTGAAACTCGCTGAGTCTCTCCGTACTCGTAGAGTTCATCGCCGATCTCTTCCCAGAAGCAAACCTGCTGCCCCGAGATCTTGTCCTCCGTGCTAAAGCCCGCTTCTTTATCGAGGTCTCGATCTCCAAACTCGACCCTGCATGCTACAATTTTATTTTTCTTGGCAAGGGATACGAAAATGTGTTGGCAGCTATTGAAGCAATCCAAGACATCTTGCCATTATCGGGAGACTACGCTGTGGGAGACCAATACACTATTGCGGATGTCATCATCACGCCCTTCCTCGGCCGACTGAAGGTGGCTCTCAAGTACGATCTGGGGAAATATCTCGCCGGCCAGGGTACCGAGATGCTCAAAGTCCTGACTCAGGAAAAATATGCAAAGTTCTACGCTTATTCTAAACGCGCCATGCAACGCGCCAACTTCAGGGAGACCTTCGAAGAGGTAAGGTCATGTGCAGCGTGAGGAAATTTCACGTCCAGTCGAAGTCTAACTCTTGTCATCCAGGAGTACATTAAAGGCGTCTTTGCGGTACATTTTGCTAGGGCATAGAGTGTTGAAGTATCCGAGACAGGTGCAGGGATTACAAAGGTTATGAGAGCTGACCTGTACTATTATGACGAATGCATATTCACCTTTACCTGTGGGGTTTGAGGCTGTTGACAAATGGGTGAATAATAAAAGTGAAACCTGGGGAAAGTCGTTGCCCTGGGTTCTCAGATGGGAACGCTCACCTGAGCGAGAATAATCTCGATCCACTTGAAGGTTGATGTTCACAGCGCCACTCCGCCAACGTCAATGTGATTACAATGGCGAAATCGTAAATAAACTGAAACACACAAGACGTGAAACTGGTCTTTGCGCCAATGATGTTTTACGTTTTGTTTCCTGGTTGCAAGGGGTTTCTCGATAGATCATGGGGGTGTTGGATACTAGTCAGCGTCAAAGAGCGGTGGTTTAGTGAGGTCCAGCGTCCCTGTACGGGCTGTACCATACCAAAACAGTACTGAGAACCGGCGAGAAGACCGTTATTTATGTGAGATTTGCATTGCAGTAGACATTGGCAATAACGTGGGCGCAATGTTCTTATCTGCGATGCGAAGGCGCTGCTCGAGAATCAGACACGCTACCACGATCTCGTCTCGGAATGGTTCCGCCACGGACTCCAAGACGAGAGCGAGGTTTTGGGTGACTGAAGCGGGTTGCAGGTAAGCGATACACTGCGTCGGATCATCCCTTTGGTATAGCTTGGTCGATCGCCCAGAGTTAGATTGATAATCCACAGCGTGTCAAGCAATGTACTCACAGCCCAGCGGTGAGTGGCAACATTGGATCTCCACACGTATAACCCAGCACTGGTCTGCACCTGACTATCAACAGAAGTGTTACTGCAGGTGATTATGCCTTTGAGCCAACTCCTACCACTTACTATCCAACTGGGGTTGTGCTCCTCTCCAACCACCTATGCAAGTTGACGGCCTGCCCACCATTCTTTTCTGCGAAAGTAATCGTATCCGGGAAGAGATCCTTTCGGTTGATCACTGCGATCAAACGTCTGGTCCGAGCTTCAGATATCTTGGTCTGTTTGTCGGATTTGTCGGTGGAGACGATGTAGAGAGGGCGGGAACGGTCTGCGAAGATGGTTGTGTTTTTCACGCTGTCGACGCTGAAGTAGTACGGCGTCGGGGGAGCGGGGTTGACGAGCGTGACCGTCGAGTCCATCGTGGGGGTGTGGAGGTGTTCGTCCTCAGACACCCCAGTATATATGATCACCAGATCTGTATTGTATGCCCACGTGGGCTTTCTGAGCGCTGAATCCGTGAGGCGGGGTACTTAGGACCGCCCCCACTGATCCAAAAGAAGCCTCGAGTATAATACAAGATGGGCACATCCTCAAGGTGTCCCGTTGCCAGGCAGTGTTAGGTATCTCACTGGAGTCGCAGAGTTTAGAGCACACTGCGGCCACCGAAAGACGCTCGACCACTGGCAAAACCTCGACTGGTGATGTCTACAGGCTTCGGAGGGCTTCAAGTTACGTTCGTATCAAGTTGCGACAGCAACTTGCTGTTAACAGTTAGTATCCCGAGATACCAACAGTACTAACTTAATCAAAAGGGGAAATCGACCCACACCGGATATCCGCTTGATTCTGTCGGGGGGGGAGAATTGTGGCTTGGTACCGTGACATTCGACACGGCCCGGGTAGGACGCACGGAAACACGTTTGGAAGGTACCCTCCGAGTCACGCAAACTCAAGATCGGCATGAGGGTTGCCCACAGGAACAATTTTCTTCCTACCTAGGGAGGAGACTAACAATTTTATCACTGTCAAGTATCACTGATGCGTGATGCTAGGTGATGCTGAATCCTGATGGACCTTCCTGCATATCGTTCGTACCATCTTCGTACGGCGCCTACTACCACTGGCATGCATCTGCTCAACATCTGCTATCACTTTGTCATCTAGATATAACCGTACTCACACTGAATCCTCGTGCTTGGCCCTGTCACCATGCCCGCAGCATCGTTGGTAAATCTACCACAACCCTTCCCACCAATCATGTCAATGCTACCGGTCTATCCTCGCTACAGTCCAGTATACAACATGGAGTTCTTGTTGAGGTCCATCTTCTGTCGAGACCAGCTGACCTAGTCTGGTGACCAGACCATCTATGAGGCAAGCCGTCGATAGACGGTCACCATCCGTCGTCGAATAAAACGCCACGTTTGCCTGCTCGCTCGCGGACCGTATCGACGCGACCTCATTTTTCCTTGACGAGGTCTTCAATGTCGGGGTTTCGAGGTACTTCCGAGTCTTACAACTTCAAAGTTGCTGTTAGGGACCTAGGAGGCTTAGTACAGTCAAAGGCTATCGCTTGTCATGCAATTGCGTACACACTTGATGATCTAGTGACGAAATAAAAGACAGAAATGAAATCCTTATCAGCAGCCCTCACTCATCTAGAGCATCTAGAGCTGTGTCCACCAATACCAGGGTGATTTCGAAGCATGAGTTCAACTGAATGCTGCATGTTATGCTACACCCAACCGTCGATGAATTCGAGATTCACATGTCACAAACCAGGACCAGCCTCACTCAGATCACGGTGATAATAAAAGAGATGGAATTGAAAATAAATAAATAAATGAACACAGGTCGCAGTAAAGAAAGATGGTGTAGTGTGTGTGTTGGTAGATGCTCTGCCGACCAGCAACAGAGCAGCTCGGAGTGCGATTTTTTTTCGGTATTTTTTTTCCACATTTAACGACACCTAGTGGTTGCTCCTTGCAGCCGCCATGAGCTTAGAGAACATCGAGTTGGGTTGTGAGAGGAGTTCGCGAGGGGAAGCATATTCAACGGGGACACCCTGTTCCATGACCAAGACCTTGTCACATTCCTCAAGGACCTGGTCGCTCAAGCGGTGCATAACGCTCAGGATGGTGGCATCAGGGCAGCTGCGGCGCATAGCGTGCTGGATGAAAGCGTCGGAACCGGCATCGATCGATGCGGTGGCTTCGTCCAAGAGCAGGATCTTGGGGTTGCGGAGGATGGCAGCAGCGAGGCAGAGGAGCTGACGCTGACCAACAGAGTAGTTGGCACCGTTGTCCTGGACCTTGGTGTCGAGCTTGGATGCCTGGGAAGCGACGAACTGCTTCATGCCGACGAGGTCAAGTGCGTGCCAGAGTTCGTCGTCGCTGTGCTTGCCCGAGAAGTCAAGAGAAGAGCGGATCGTGCCCGAGAAGACGAAGGGGTCTAATGATGTCAAATCAATGGTTGACGTCAGCGAAGCAATGATTGAGAGCTTACCCTGAGGAATAACCTCCATGCCGCGGCGGAGGGTAGACACACCAAGGGACTTGATGTCTAGAGAAGGTGGTGAGAGGTATGCGATACACAGAGCGCATTAATCCTTACCTCGGCCATCGATCTCGACGGAACCATTGCTAGAGTCGATCATGCGAAGCAACAAAGACAGAAGGGTGGACTTTCCAGAACCGGTGCGTCCAACGATGAAGACAGTCTCGCCAGCGTTGAAAGTGACGTTGACGTTGCGGAGAACGAGCTTGTCAGGACGGGAGTGGTAGGCAGCATCGATGTCACGGATAACGATCTCTCCACGGGAAGGCCAAGCAGCCTCAGCAGGGTCGCTACCGAGACAGGCAGGGTCCTCCTGGGGCACGTTGTTGATGTAGCCCATGATGCGCTCAACAGAGTTCATCTGGACCAGGAATGAGATCCAACGCTACAGATCGCTCAAATCAGACGCACCTCAGCCTCAATGTTAGCAGAACTCTTGAGGAGCAAGTTCATAGTGTAGGTAAGCGTCGAGGAGTTGGTCAATGCGAGGGCGAATGCAGTGGCGTTGCTGATGAGCTGGGTGTGCGCAAGCATGGCAAGAATGAAAACAACGGTGGAGGACATTATCTCCATGCGGATGGTAACCCAGATCTCTGAAGGGACTGTCAGCTATTCTGAACGAAAACAGAAGAAAATAACATACCGGCGTGCATCCTCAAGAAGCTAGGTCTGTTGGCCAAGTCAAGGAGACCGCCAACGGCATTGGCAAAGTCAGTCTCGCGTTGGTAAGCCATGATCGTCGGGATTCCATCGAGGGTCTCGTTGATACGGGACTGTAGAGGGCCACGTCCGGTAGACTCGAGACGCTTGAGCTCACGGAGGGACTTGCGGTAGAACCTGAGGACAAACCAGTACACAATCACGATGGGGAACACGAAGGCTAGGAAAATCAATGTTAAAGAAGTCGGATGTTAGCACCAAAAGGAAACTCACCAAGCATGATTGGGGCGGAGTAGGCCAGGATAACCAACGTAGCGAGGAGGTTTCCAATACCAGAGACCAACTGGAAGAGCTGAGGCATGAGACGCTGGTCGACGGACTCGATATCCTTTGAGAAACGGTTCATGATGCGACCAATGGGCTGGCTCTCGAACCACCACATAGGAGCGTGGAGGACACTGTTGAACATCTTGGAGTGGAAGACACGGCTGGCCCGGGTAGTGCTCACGAGGATGGTGGCATTGAGGATGATGATCAAGAAGATAGTCGCGAAACCGATGCCATCGTAAATCCCAATCCAAGCCGCAGCCTTCTCGTGGAAGTTTTCCTCGGACCACCAAGTGAGCCACTGGTTGAAGAGGATGGTGGCGCCTTGCTGCAAGAGAAGTTCGATCAAGAGCACAGCGATCATGGGCACACCACCAGTGGCCTTGAGGTACGTCAACCACGTAGTGGCATCAACGGCACCCTGGACGCGCTCTTCAACGGCGATGACCTGGTCAGGTTTCTGGGGAGCGGCCTGTTGTTGCTTAGGAGCAGCAACGCTCTCGCGCTTGTCAGTCTTGTCCGAGTCCTCAGAGGATGAGGCAACCTCGCTAAGCAAACGGGTGAGTTCCCCGTTCCTAGCAACGAGCTTCGCAAAGGAGCCCTGCTCGACGATACCGCCCTCGGAAACAACGATGATGTTGTCGACTTGGCTGAGGTACTGGAGCTGGTGGGTGACGAGGACACGGGTCTTGCCGTGCAAAGCCTTCTTGATGCAGTTGTTGAACACCTTGCGGCCGACGCGGGGGTCGAGAGCGGCGAGAATATCATCGAAGAGGTAGATGTCGGCGTCGGAGTAGACAGCACGGGAAAGAGCGAGACGGGCCTTCTGACCACCGCTGAGGTTGCTACCCTTCTCGGTCATTTGGGTGGCCATACCGTGAGGGAAAGTCTCGAGGTCGGAGTCAAAGCAAGTGGTCTCGATGGCCATCTGGAGCTGCTTCATGTCGAATGGACGACCGAAAAGGATGTTGTCCTGGATGGTGGAGGTTTGGACCCAGGGTTGCTGGGCGCAGTATGCGATGGAACCGTTGATGTGAACCTCACCAGAGACGCGCATCATCTCTCCGATGATTGCCGAGAGGAGGGAACTCTTGCCAGATCCAACGTGGCCGACGATGGCAGTCAGCGAGCCGGTGCGGATGTTCATGTTGATGTCATCGAGGAATGGACGGGGGACATTGAACTTCTCGATGCTAGAAACCTCAGCCTTGTCAGTGGCGGGAGCAGCAGCCTCAGGCTTGAGAGCAGTCCACGAGAAACCACCGTCGGTAATGCTGATAGCGTGGCGGCTGAGGGTCATGACATCAGGGTGAGAAATCTGAACACTGCCGGAGGAAGACGAAGGCTTCTCATCAGCGAGGAGGAAAGCGTAAACACGGCCCCAGGAGGTGGTTGCGATGACGAGAGCACTGACAGAAACGCGTCAGTACGAACACGCTTGGGGTAATCAACGACATACCTGAGGAGCTGGGGGAGCGAAATGAGGGGGTCCACCAACATGCCAAAGAACGAGAGAGCAGGGAAGACCCTGGAAGCAGGGATCATGCCCATGTTCTCATGGCCAAAGAGGGAGAAAGCAGCAAGAGGCATGAGAGTGTTGGTGACCTGTCCGACGATGACGAAGCTTGCGACACCAACGTTGAAGCGACGCAACCAATGGAGCTGTTCATCACGGATGCCTTGGACCTTGTTCAAGAAGTGGTCCTCGCGGCCATTGATTTTGACGAGGCGGATTCCTACGAGTAGACGATCAGTCAATTGTCCAGCAGGATTCGAGGTAGTCATACCGTCGAAGATCTCGCGGATGGTCTTGAGACGACGGTCACCAAGACGCATGAACCATGGAGCAGCCTTCTTCATGAAAACAGGGACAACCATAATGAGGAGGAACAGGGCGAAGAGCAAAATACCGATGCTGGCCAACATAGAAGTTCCAAGGAGGCGAGAGAGGAAGACCGTGACAACGATGAGTTGCAGGGGAATGCTCCAGATCTGGTGGGTCGACTCGAATGCCTTGGAGATGGACTCGCAGTCGACGTTGACGAGGTTCATGATGTATCCCTTACCGAACTCCTGGCTGCTCTCCGGGGATAGACGAAGGGCCTTCTTGTAAACGGCGGAAACGAGGGTAGTCTTAACATCCAAAGCCATGCGCTTCACTAGCTGGTCTGCAGAGCGTCCGCAGAGGGTGAACGCGAGCTTGAAAGCCATCAAGATGCCGCCCAATGCATAGGTGTTGTCGACGAAAAGGGGGAATCCACCGGTGTTTGCTTCAATAGCCGTGTTGAACTCAGCGAGGGCGGTAGCGTTTCCAACAGGGGCGGGAGGAGCGCTGCGGGCGACGATGATTTGCTGCAACAGCAAAGGGGACATTATTCCAGAGCAGATGGAAAGGAACCAGAGGAAGCCGGAAAGGAACCTGTCATTTGGGCAACATTCAATTGTCCGTGGCATATACAACAATAAGAGTGCTCTTACCACAAGTTAACGGCAGCGGCGAAGATCGTCTTGAACAAGGCAGGCTGCTTGCGGTCCTGGTCGAGGAACCACACTCGCAACTGAGTCCAGAAAGGGTCCACCCAGCGTTCCACCATGGAAGCCTCGTCGGCCCGGCGAAGAGGGAGAAGATCCTGTGAAGATAAAAACACAAGTTATACATTTTCACCGCGTACGAAACGAAATATAAATACCGATTCCACCAATGGACGCTTGGCTCCGAGCGTCAACAATGGGGTGATCCAGGACAAGGTCAAGAACGAGAGAATCGAGATTTCCTGAGCCCGGTGAGTAATACTGTTAACAGCCTCGGGGAGGGTTTCAACGGGGGGTTGCACGAGGATCATCTTGCTGACGGGACGGTACTTGGAGACAGGGACGTCGAGGGCGACATCGTCAACTTCAACTGACTTAACTGGGTAGTCAACATCTTTCTCGCCGATGAACATTTCGGGAACATCGTCCTCAACGATGGTAGCCTGGCTGGCAGGGCTGTCAAGGACGTCGAGGTCATCACCCAAAATCTCAAGGGCAAGAACCTCTGCAGTGACATCCTCCTCGAAGAGGTGGGTCATCTCCTCATCGTACTCGAACTCGGATTGCAACCAGAAGTAGAGGCGGATCATGGTGACGGAGTTGAGGCCGGAGTAGATGAGGGGCAGGGTGAGAGGGATGGCGTTCTCAGATTCAGCAAGTAGCTTGATCTCGGATGCGATTGTCTCAGCGAGAAGCTCTACCTTGGACTCGGCGGAGTAGGTGGAGGTTGCGTCAGATCCCGCGTTACGGCCAAGGATAGCAATGGTGCCGTCAGCTTGCAAGCAACCAATGTCGTCTGTGTAGAGGAGCATCTCCTGACCACCCCAGGGCAGGAACATGCGCTGGGTGGCCTCTTCGTTGTCAAGGTAGTGAGTTGCGCTCTGGCTCGTAACAATGCCAACGATTCCTGTTGCCCCTTCCTCGTTCTGGGGAATGACGGAAAGATCGTCGTCGATGAGGACAAGGTCACTGCATCCGTGCGTGGGCCCGAAGGAAATGACGGAGGGGATAGCATCAGAAGGGCGAATGAACACCTGGGAAACTCCAGCAAAACCAACTTCGGAGCACTGCAAAGATCGTTAGACCTGTGTGAGTGAGTACAACCCAGAGATAACTTACAGCGTAGTTGCAAGCAATGGTGGCGTTGGGGAAGATAGCACGAGCAACCTCGAGGTCGTAAACGTCCAAGGTTTCACCGCCAATAACGACCCAGTAAACACGCTTGAAGCCACGGGGAAGTTGAGAGCCGTCAGCGCGAATTTGAACCAAGTCGACGAATGCGCGGAAGAAGCTGGGAGTGACGTGCACACGGAGCAACTGAGAGTTACGGGTGGATTCGAGCTCATCGCAAAGGGCGGCGCATTGTTCCGCGACGGTGGAAGATCCATCGAGGTACAAGGTGGTCTGGTTGAACATGAAGCGACGGATCTCGAAGAAAGGGCGCAGGAAGGTCTGGTTTCACCAGATGCGTCAACATCAGGTCTCTTGCGAAGGAACGAAAGGCTTACCGATCCACCACGGAGCCATTGGCCATCCATGGGCTTGAGGAGAGTGGACGACTCCTCAGCGAGAACCGCCAAACTCCTGCTCATAGGGTACACGATGGACTTCGGAACGCCAGTGGTACCGCTGGTGGGAGTAATTGAGCAAATTCGGGGAATTGCTTCGACGATCTCTGAGGCCGAGGGAGGAGCAACGTAGCTGGGAGCCTTGGGGGGGACGAAGCTCAAGGTGGAGACAGTCGTAACTCCAGCAACAGCCGAAGGCTCAATAGAACCGAACAGGACAAGGCGGGCATCTGCGCGCTCGAGGACAACCTGAAGGACTTCAGGGGTCCAGTGGGTGGAAAGGAAAACAACGGTGCGACCAGAAAGCCAGATAGCGTGGGCTGCGGCAACATAGTCGATTTCAAGGCTAAAAATGCAAGATCAGACACCATCTAGTAGAAACGACAATAATCTTACCCCATGTAAAGGCCAACAGGATTCCTAGTTTCGTCAAGGTCATGAATTTTCTCAGCAATCTGCCTAACACGAGCCCAGAGGGCGGCGTAAGACCATTGATTGTCCGCACAGCGAACAGCAATCCGGAAGGGGTTCTGCTTGGCGACTTGGAGGAGAGCCTCGGTGGGGGTAATTAACGAGCCAGACATCGTGATGTGGATACCGAAATGAGTGGATGGTGCACGGAGCAAAAAAAGATTAAGAAAAATTGAAGTGGTATAACCAGACCCGGGTCCCAGCCCGGAGCGAAAGAGAAGAAGGGAGAGAGACGTACGGGGAGGGTCAATAGGAACCTGAAGTTCACAATCCGCTCTGAATCCCTTATATATGGACAGTCGGAGCTACGTGCCTGGTACCGCCTCGGCGGCAGTCTCATTTAGAGAACAGGCGCAAGACTCGGATCATTTGCTCGCAACAGCTACTGATGGGTTCATCTGGCAGCTCGTTAGTGGACCGGTGTGAACTCATCTGCTATTAGCAATTCGTACGCTCGAATCGTTGATTAGTCGCTCCAGGATTACTGCTTTGAAGCGCCGTTGCGGTGGGGTGTTCCACCGGGGATAGACTGGTTTACTGGGTCGAGCCGTTCGGATGAATGATGTCCGATCTGATGGGGATTGATCCCACCCAAAACAGCAGTTCTTGGTTGTCAACCACACAGCCTTCAAGAGCCTTGGCGACTTCGTGAACCAGGAATTCCAACGTACAACACCAAGATCGACCTGGGGAGTAAGGATGGTAGCAATGACTGTCAAATATTCGAGTTCCGAGTCTTACAACCGCTGTTGGAGGGAGTAAGGTCTTCACTCTGTCCGTGTCAATGCCAATGGTTTGTGAGTGAACCGCACCAAAAATTGAAAGTGAACCGAACGTGCGACAGCTCGCCAGAGGCACGTGAGGAGATGAGATTTTTTCCTACCAAATATTCCCGGGTATCGATCTGAGTCAGTGCTCCACTGCTCCTCTGATTCTGAACAGCCGATGACAAGCCAATCAGCCTGAGGTTTCATTGATATTTCACCAAAGGCTCGATTTGTCGGGCAGTGCACAGTGCGCATATCAGTCCAGGTCACATTGTGGCATCCCAAACCACCGCCCAGCTCCTTATGTAGTCTGCGGGCGTACGTGCATATCGGATCATTTGGGTATCGTTGCAATGTATACGCGTGTACATGTAAGATATTGATGAGACACCTGTCAAGACCAAGACTCCGCAGTAAATGTGCCGTCGGTTGAGGAAAGTTAGAAAAGTTTCACTGATGAGTTGCTGATGAGTCGATGGAGACTAATGAAGCCCAGACAGTACTGCTCCATTCCACGAGATGGAGTACAAGTACTCATCGATACCTCCAGATATTTCGCATGACCACCTTGTAATGTCAGTGAATCTTCACTAAATCTTTGGCGCGAAAAAAGAATGGATTCTTCAAAGTTGTTCCCTGAACGCTTCCGGAGCGGTCTACATTAACGTCATTACTGTGAACATGTACTCTACACTGTTCGCATCGTTTCCACGTCATCCCTGTCCATGTCTGATGGAATCGTTTATGAGGGGAGCTCTTCCCGCGAGGGAACGAGACCGGGTGCAGCAAACATGACGACTGCGATGAATTCGGTCAAGGCGGCGAATGGATACCAGTAGTTCTCGTTGTTCTGAATGCCAAGGTTGTTCACAGTTATGGCGAAGAACGCCTCACGAGCAAGCAGAAGCAGAGAAATGACGGCGAGAATCTGGATGCCATATTGTGCACCGAAGGCGCCGTTTGAAACCTTAAACGTTCCATCTAAAGTATCAGTCAGTCCCACCGATCGACGCGAAGATATATATATACGATACTGACAGTTGGCAACGGCGCGAATGAGCAGAATGGTCTGGAACGCGACGAGGATGCAAAGAATGAGGAAGATGAAGATGGCGACCTTGCGAAGCGTGTTTCCGAGATTCACTCCACTGGTCGACTTGGCAAGTGCGGACTCGATGGCTCCAGTGATTCCCACAGCGACTGCACCGATCAGCACGATGCGGAAAAGCAAGGGTCTACGCGTGATGGTCGAAATGGGACCATTCGGGAGGGGAGCATCGGACAGCCGACCACTGCAATTTATAGAAATCAGTGGCGCGGATCAGCAGTTCAAGTGAATAACATTACCGGTCCAAAACCAATGTGTATGCCGAGTAGAGGAGACCGAAGAACCCGACATTGTAGAGGATTTCGTACGCGATGACGATAACCAAGTTGTGAGCAGCTGTCGATGACGCCGCCAAGACTGCCCTCATAACAAATGCGGCAATTCGGACTAGATTGACACTGTGAGTGATGACAAGCCTTCAAAACAGTTGAGAAACTTGACCTGCAGCAAAGAACGCGATAATGAAGTAGACATATGTTGGACGAACGATTGCCTGCCTGATGAAGAACAGAAGGAAAGGAAGGTAGAGTACGGCAAAGACCACGGCGCCAGCGACGGAATCGATGCCAGATGCTTGAGCATAGTTGGGAGTAGTAGTGGTGTTAGTAGACATGACGTTCAGGGATTAAGAAGAATAACAAAAAAAGGTGAAGGAGTGAGAAGGGGGAGTAACAACGCAGATCAACCGCAAGGAATGATGTGACAGGATGGGCATCCTTTTGAATGATGCCTATGCACAGCCTCGATCAAAACGATCAAACGATGCGTGGAGCCAACCTGAGAATCGAGCCGGCTCACACCCTCAAAGGGTCACGAACTGATGAGGTATCCATCGAACTCATCGCCAGGGTCATCGGATGATTCGAATCCCATCAATCCTATTTTTCTTTTTGAAATTGCTCGTTTAAAGTACACACAGCGCTCGATTCAGGATGGCGTTCAAATCATGATAAGTGGCGTCCGCCGATATGGCGCTGTTGGCGGAGCAGCGCTGGGCCCGTGTGGACCAACACCCACGGTCTGGTCACTTGGTGTATGTCAATGCCGTTTGGGAGGGGGATATTTTTTTACCGGGCAAGTCTTCGATATATCATTCAGGACACGTTTGTCAATCTTCCAAGTTCCAATCACAGCAAGATAAGCTGCCCGATATATGTCCCCGAGGTGATTGACTCTACGAGCCTTACACGCTGTTATTTTTGTAACTTGGATCCCCTGTGCGTGACATGCATCGTCTCAGGGTAAGCCGTGCGTCGGACTTTATTATGGCGAGACGATACATTCCCCAGGTACGTAACGTACGTTGAGCACCTCGATCAGCGTTCGTGTCGTGGATGCTGATAAGGAAACCATGGGTAGATAACCTGGATGATCCAGTCCGTCTGGATTCCACCAACCCAGGATCTTTTACCCGAGGGTAAGCCACTCACCCGTTACAGAAAGTCATCCGTGCGGCCAGGTTCTACAATTCTCATCTCTGCCAAGACGTAGGCACCTCTAATGCTGTCAGTCATCATCTTGATATCGATAAAGGTTGGTTGACGATACCAGTCCATGAACTCATCGCTCCTTTCCCCATTCCCTAGGCAAACGAAGAGTCCTTCAAGCGGCTGATCTTCGCCTAGGACGTTCAGCAAATCGAACGCTCCTTCAAGGCAGATCAACTCCCGCGAGAGGTACCTTGAAAGTAGGCGCTGTCGCCAACATCGAGGGCAATGGGCGCGGATCTTTACACAGGCCTCGCGACACCCTCTAACGGGACTAGTGGCACTTACAAGCCAATTTTTATCCCTTTGAAGGTTACGCTGTAGTTGTACAATTCGGCGAATGATGGGCCTATCTAACAAGCTTGATGACAGGCCACGTTCAACTAAGCACGATAAGCCACCGTAGCTTTTTGATAGACCTTTTTGACTTGACACGATCTCTTCTTGAGCACGCGCCGCAGGTTTTGATACATCTGGAAACTCGAATGGTTACGGGGTATGTACTTCTTTCATCGTGTCTTGTCAAGCATGCTCCTTGACGAGGCCGCGTACGACACGGGGAACTGGATATCCTCTCGTTGCATGGATCATCTTAGCCATCCTGCATCTAGCTTGGCTATGTGTGATATCAACGCATGTTACCGACGCCTGGTTGTCCAATCCTACAAGCATTGCTGTCGTAGTCTTACTCACTGTCTTCGAAAAACAGCATGGTTGGGCAAAGCAGTTCATTGCCCCAAAATGCTTGTCGAAATGAAAATATTCCAAGCAAAAGCAGGACACACAAGCGTTGGTCGGAAAAGATCTCAACCTGATCCGCATAATGGGCATTGCATTCCTGAAGTGTGCCGGTCGCTGCACATCGCCTGGTCAATTCACACTAGCACGCGACATTGAAACTAAGTCGGTTGCTTTCATTATGATTATGGTAGAGCCCAGGGCAGGCGCCAAAACAGGGTGTAGCATCTATGGGTGTTAATTTCATGAGTGAATCAAAGGACATGGCTCCTCTCGTCTAAATCTTGTCGATTTCTACACCAGAATCACTGGCATTGTCATCCATAATCTTGGGCTTGCTGGTCGCCAGGCCACGAGCGTTCTTGTAGAACACAATGTTTCCTTCATCCTCGACAAACTGGAGCATCCATAAGCACGCGAACGAGAGCAGGACATAAATTCATACCTTGCATTCCTTGAAGACACGGTATACCTCCGACCATCCACCAGGAGCACCCTGAAGAACAATCCCAGCCTGCTTCAAGCGCTGACGAAGGGCATCAGATGCCTCCCATCTACCAGATGGGGTCAGCAATATGCGATGGAAGGGCGGCAGAACCTTACGCGTTGTAGTGGGGAATTTTGCTAGAAACATGGTGCAGGACGTGTGTCTCGGAAATACCGTGGGTGGCGTGAGCACCGATCCAAGCCATAAATTTACCGCAATCACCCAGGAGGTTCCGGTCGAGGGTAGCGAGAGCGCCACGAGGGAATGTGAACTCAGGTGCACGGTAGTGGGGGAGAAGAGGGTCGGTGTGTTGCAGGAATGTGATCAGCACCAGCCAGTGGTTAACCCTGAGATGATCCATCAGTAAAACGCAGTCGAGGAACAAAATATACTCACCAAAGGTAAGGAACGAGGTAGACACGGAAGACATTCCAGAAGCCATAGGTATAGATAGATCCGAAAACTCCAGCCAACCACAGTAGAATTCCAAAGTCAGAGATAAGGATGGAACCTGCTTGGTGAGGGGCGAACATGGCTGCATTTGGGTTGAAATCTGATGGGGTTAAGTACAAGTATCGAGAGTCACAAACGCGAAAACTTACGGTTGGAACTCTTGGGGTACCGCTTCTGGCCAGAGGCATTACGAATTAGGTATGCTGGCCATCCAGCGATCTGAGAGACAAATCAGCATACAAGATCGAATGCCTTCCATGGACACCCACAAGGTAACTAGCAGCGCCTAGGGTTGCACCGATCGGAGAATCACCAATAGCGTCCCAGAGTTCCTTCTTAACCTCATCGCTGACGCTGGAACCAAGGATGTTCTCCTTTGTGGGATCAAAGGCGGGTAATCCAAGTTGGGAGCGAGTCTTCGGTACGAAGACCTGATCCTGGGTCAAGTGACCGGTAGACGCATGGTGTTTCGCGTGCGTGATTCTCCAGGAGTGGTATGGAACACCCAAACTGGAATTTCAAATCCCCAAGATCGCGTTAATCACGTGATGAACGGTGAAGAAAAAAATCGCGTACGCGGAGTGAAGCACCCAACCCACGCTGTTGTTAATGAACTTGGACTCGGAGAACGCCTGGTGGCCACACTCGTGTGCTACGACCCAGAGTCCAGTTGCAAAGAGACCGTTCCAGAATCCGTACAAAGACCACAGAGAGACGCGGGCAATGGGGTACAGAAGTGGATGGGGGAGAGCGATGGCCTCGGGTGTGATGAATGCGTCGAGGAAAGAGGTAGCCTTGTAGACACCACCAATGACGATACAGTCCCAAGCGCTGAGACGAGAAATCCCGCGTTAGCAGGGCGATTAACAAAGAAAAGTGGCGTGCCCACATGTACAGCGACGAACGGAGGGCGGACCGTTTGAAGCAGTGCTGGCTGTTCATAGGGCGGGGTTAGCTGTTTGCAATAGGGTGATCGTAGAATGGATGTGAACCCACGGGATGGCACTGAGCAAGTCTTTGATGGTGAGGTCGGGAATAATGACCTCGGCCTGCTTGATGGTCGTTACGCCGTCCTTTGATTGAATCGTGCTCATAGTGGTCGTCGAAGGAGGCCCGTTCTATCCAAGATAGTCCAGCAGAAAACGACAAGTCAGAAAGAGAAGGGTGGTATCAGGAAGGAGGCAAATTGCTGCAAGTTTGAGCAGACCATTTTATTTGGGGAAAATACCGGCTAACCGGATTCGGCCGGAATTTCCACGTGGCAGCGTAGCCGAGTAGCAATTTTCTGCAAACAGACACGAACGGCCGGGGTCCTGTGGAAATTTGTTGGAATGGTAGGCTATCAGACCTGCTAAGAGCAACTTTCCTCGGCCCCCTCTGTCGCGGGGTTCTACCATAGAAACTGACCAGCCTCGGACGCCATCACTGAGCCTCTGATGGGACCAAACCTTGGGGCGAAGGATATTTTTATCAAGGACAGGAAAGCGAGATGAATTGGGGTCGGAACTCTCAAAATTCCAGAATCAGGCCATAACGATAGGAATTCCAGTACTTCCTCATTGGGGAATGGGGCTGGAGTGGCGCTATCAAGATGCTAAATTGAGAGTCAACTCAGTACCTGCAGTCTGGCTGCCAGGCCCTCTAGAAAAGCAAAACCATCCTTCGTAATCGTACGACCACTGCTCCTGTTCGTCACAGTTCCAAAATCTGCCACCATCTGAGCGAGTGCTTTGTTATCCGGTGCAGACGCCACTTCTCGCTTCAACCTCGCCACCAAATCCAGCTTCACCCAACCAGGTTGGGGTTCATCGGGCTTAACCTGATTCGTACTCCGAGTTCGTGATGTTCGCATCGGTTGTACGATACCTCCTGGCTCCCCGAGTTGCTTGTACAGGGCATCTAGGAAATGGAAACCCTCTTTCGTCAGCGTTTTCGAGGTTCCTGTCTCCTTTAGGAACGTGGTAAACTCTGCCACTATCTTTGAGAGAGCAGCATTGTCTCTTGCCTTCAACACTGCCAGTCGCAGCATCCAGAGTCGATCCGCTTTCTTTGTGCGAACAGGGGTACGGGGTACGGGGTTGTTCGGTTGTTCCGGAGTCTGGCGACTGTCGTCTGTGGATTCGCCGGTGAGATCAATGACGTCGCCCTCCTTTGCAACACCCTGCTTGCCAGCCTGTGCAGCTTGTTGCGGAACGTTTGTCTGGTCGGCCAGGGCTGGCCGGTGATTCAGTTCGAGTTTGGCGAGATCCTGTAGCAGGTTTTCCATTTCTGAACTGGTATGAGCAGGACGTTGCGGTGCTTTGGGTACCCGGACTAGTTTCGCCTGGCATTGAATTTAATTGATTGGAAAACGAAATCACGACAGGAAGATGACCATACCTGTTGGGGTGGCGGTGGCCAGATGAACTTGTCGATATTCGTAAACCCATTCTCCCGAGCAAGTTCTTGGAACTCGTTCATCCAATGTTCGTAGTCAGGTCGTTCGGAGAACTTCAACCGTCTACAATACCGAAGGAACTCCTCGAACTCTGAAGGCATTCCTCGGCAAAGTTCTTCGGGACGCGCGCTCTCCTTGGCGAATTTTATGCGCGTGTGCTGCTCGTCCGTCTTGGGAACGCCATTGCGAGTCCAGGGAAGTCCCCCAGGCATGAGAAGGTGAATGAACATGAGTGCAGCGGCTTCGAGATCGTCCCGACGAGACGGCACTACAGCGTAATTCATGGGGATGTGTATCGACCAGCAAAAATCCTGGGATAACTAACCCTTGCCTTTACAGTGGACACCCACCGAGGTGAACCAGTAGTTTCCTAGAAAGTCTCTCTTCTGCTTTGAATCGGGAATGTGGCGACGAGTTACAGCATCCATATATCGCTTGGAGAATCCAAAGTCGATCATATAGATCATTTTGTCGTGGGGTGGAAGACCAAGCGCACAATTCCCGAGTTGGATATCGCGATGAAGGACTTCCCGGTTGTGCATGGTTTGGAGGCGTGATATCTACAGAAAGTTCGATCAGGATCTGTGATCATGAAGGTGGGTTGTGCAATAGTACCACTTGGTAAGCTATCGAGCAGACACTTCGTAGATCCAACATCTGCTTGTTGTTGCTTCGGTAGATGCTGTCCAAGCTCGGTCCAAGGAGGCTGATGACAAGGTAATGCCACTTCCCCTGCACACCGCTGGCGAACAGTCGAGGCATTCCCTCTCCACCTTGCAGCAGTGGATAGAAGTATTCCTCGTATCGGTTCGTTGGGCACTCGTGATTGATATCTTGCACCTTGAGGGCAACATACTCTCCGCTGTGCACGTTGCGGGCGCGGTAAATCGAGCCTATCATCGCTCAGGTGGAGCGCAATATTATAGAAAGATGGATGAGTGGCTGACCAGAATACCCAGAACCCAATCGTGTATCCAGCCGGTAGTTACCTAGATGGCGAGGTACTTCGTCACGAAGGTGCGCCATAAGTGGACAGGGAGACCAGCCGAGGAATCAGAGGATGGGGAAAGGATTCACGAGTCAGTCAACAAGGATGGGTTGGGCGGCAGTGTGGGAAGGTTCTGGCTGATGCAAAGACTGGATGTGGATGTTCAAATTCAAGCTGCAGGGGGTGGAACACGTTCAACTTCAGGTCCCCACCCCGAAGCGCGTCCGTCACGTGTGGCCTAAAAAGGGAGTATAGCCCCTGGCCTCGTGCCCAGAGTTGTCATATATTCACCCGTTCCGTGATAAAATTACAACCAGTATATGATGCGGCTTCACATACAATGCAAGATGGAAACGTTTGAAACCTTGAGCTTGGGTTGCACAGAATGTTTACATCTGCTTAGCTGATTTCTCCTCGTACATCTTCGTCAACTCACCGACCGCTTTCAGAGCGCGAGGCGTGTCGTACTTGCCCATAATGACCTCCACGAGCTGGATCTTGCCCGCCTGAGAAAACTGGGGATCATCCAGTAATTTGTCTAGCCCAGACTTGTCCCGCACGGAGTATGACCTCGACAATTTCCCATCAGGGTCTCCCAGGGTCGTCAGCAGTGAAGTCCATTTCCTGATTACATCCCGTCAAGTTCCCGAACTAGAGTGACGAAGAGACATATATCCAACTCACCAATCGACGATGTCGTTATATTTCCTGCTCTACACGTAAGAGTATGGTGCTGGGGAGCAGAGGTGTCACTCACCTCTCCATACCGTGAAGGTTCCTCTCGATGTTGTAACCCTGATTGTTGAGCAGGAAAATGATCGGAGTGACTCCGTGGTGTATCATAGTAGACAGTTCCTGGACGCCGAGTTGCCTAGAACAACGTTCAGAACTGGTTGGATATGCGAGGGCAGAACCTACATGCTTCCGTCGCCAACGAAGAGGATAACTCGACCGAGTCCCTTTTCACGGGCGGCGAGGGCTGCTCCCAGAGTGCTCCCTGGAACAGTATTGTGTGCATTTCTCCCGTGAAAACATGCTTCGATGCTCACCGACTGTCCAGCCAATACTTCCATAAAGTATCTGACTCATGAAGATAGATTGTTCGGGTAGGGGAACGTCCAAAATCCCGAAGTTGGACGTTCCTGTCAAATATTCAGTTCGGTATCAAACGAAAGTATATCTTCTCGATTACCTGTTTCAGCGATAATGACGTCTTTTCGTTTAAAGAATTTTCCGACGCTGGGCCAGAAGTATGCCTGCGTGATAGCATCTTCTCGTTCCTGCGGAATTTCGAGCTTGGGCCTAGGAACGAATAGTTCAATAGCGTGATGTTTGTATTTGCTAAGCCGGGTAGTGAGCTTTGGAAGAAGAAGCTTCATCCCGATCCCTGGAAAATGCGCATGATGTACAAGAGTGTGATCGGAATGCAGCTGGGAGGGATTAAACACCTGAATGCTACGAGGTCGACCATGAACATTACCTCGATGGCATGACTGGCAGGAATTCTGTATGTGAACATCCCGGTATTGAAGTCTGATTTCAGAGCGCCGATGGACAATATCAACTTCGCCCCCTCGACCTTGTCCTTAATTATCGGATCGCTGATAGACCCTATGTAGATCTCCGAGGACATGAAAAGGATGAAGAAAGGGTAACAATTGATATACTCACTCCGCCATACCGGTCGTACTCTTCGCTGACTGCCGTCTTGCCCATGGGTGCAGAGTACACCGGGAAATGGGTTGCAGTAACCAAATCTTTCACCTCATCTTGCACGTCATGACGAGAGACACAAGCATCGACGAGTATGACGATGTCCTTCTCCGCAGCGTCGATAGCCTTCATGATCTCGTCCAATACAAAAGCTTCGATATCGGGGTTGTTCGGAGGAGGAACCCGCGAGATAGGAACCTTCAGTCGTTTCGCAGGGATTTTTTCGGATACCATATCCACTGGAAGTCTGAGGTAGACTGGGCGCGTCTGGAGAGGAGTAAGACTATCATAGCAACCAAGTCGGTCGTGTCGCGTACGAATACAATCAATCAGAACGCGATCAATCTCTGAAGCAGCATTTGTTCTGTCCATCAGTATTGCCTGAGATATGGCAACTTGCTCTGCAGCCTTCGTGTATACATCAAACCTATCCGTCGACGTCAGTGACATGGTGCACTCGCATAGGATCGTCATATACCTTCCATCACCGAGAGTGTGGTGAAGCAATGGCCTCGTCTTGAGTTGAGTGGTGCTTGGAACCCCGACAATATGGAGCACCGGAACCATCTCGGAGAATGCTAGATCGCACGCAAGCACATGTGAGGTCGGCGTCGAGAGAAAGATGGTGCTACCTCACCTCCTGCAATGCCATTGATAGCGCTCAACTCACCCACTCCGAACCTTACAGAGAGGGGTTCGAGTTAGAGTTGTTGGGAAAGACGACGAATCGAACTACTTACGTGGTGACAACGACCCCAATGCTATGATCCTTAACCCTCGCATAGCCGTCGGCGCCGTATGCTGCGTTGAGCTCGTTGCTACGAGACGTTAGTCTCGCAAAGTCTGGAGAAAAACCAGGATACACACCAATTCCCGACCCATTGAATCCTGGGATGATCCTCTACGTAATCCTGCGCGTTGAATCTGTGAGTGAAGCAGCAACGCCGTGATGCTTTAAGCGCACCAGGAATGCTGTGGGTGATGTGAGTGTTAGCTATAAAATCGGTTCGGCGTATCACACATACGCATGTTGAAGTCACCGGGAACACCGAAGATTGACTGAGCAAGGTGGGGGGAGCGGGTGTCAGCTCTCAATTAGATGGTCAAAAATGGGATGTACCGAAACACCAAGCTGGTCCAACCTAGTCAAGAGATAGTCGGAGATGGTGGTCTGTTCCTCATCAGTAATTCTGCTCTCAACGGAGAGCTCATCTATCTGGTGGCGAAGTCTCGCAATCTCTGCCTGAAGATCAGCTTCCATGGTGAGCGATTAGTACTTGTTGTCTGGGAGCTGGTTCGAGGGTCAAAGGGTGAAGAAGACAGCATTTCAACAGCTCTTTCAGACATGTGTACTCTCAGATCTAGACTCATGACCAATCCCCCTACGAGGTAAGCAGACGGTTGGCGCAAGGGGGGATGTTTATATATCAAAATCCGTCTGTGGGCGTAGGTTTAGCAGAGGGTACGGGAGGCAATGAATACGACTTGTTCGGACTTGTCGCTCACATGATGATGTCATGATGACGATGATGATGATTGGCCTTCCACCCACCAGTTTTACGGTCGCTTCCCAGAAGCTTCCGGTGGCCAATGAAGGTTACGCCTGGTTCCTAGAACGTCTGGTTGGACACTAGGCCTTCCATAAGCACTTACTCGATGAGAACACTCCCGTTGTATTCCAATTTTCTGCACAAAGAACTGTTTTGATACCCTCGAAATTGATTGAGGAACTACGCCTAGCCTTGGCAAAATTGACGGGCCGCTGCGGATCGTCCGAGTAAGGATGCAGAGAGTTCATAACGTAGCCTCGAACCGGTGACCAAAATGTATGGAGTTGCGGTCAGTCTTGCGCAGGCATAGGATAAAGAAAAGCAAATTATAGTACCTGCCTAAACCCATCATAGATAAATCCTGGTAATCAGTCGTGATATGGAGTTCCGAAAGCTCACTGCGCGAGGCTCGAACTTGGTGATTTGCAATAGATGAAGCTCACGTCATCGCCGGAAACGGGATGCATGGTCAGATTGCCCTCATCCGCAAAACACATTCGACAAGACAGACCAATTACAGCAGCGATACCTGTGAAAGGAATGCACAACCCTCGGTCTTCATGACGGTACATTCGCAGTTCTGCGAGCTGTGGGGCAAGTGCAAGGTACACATCGATTATCGAAAGTTCCGATACTAGCCTTATAGGATACTATGCTTGCTCGCGAGGCAATGAACGATAAGGAAGGGTTCGAAGTAACAGGGGTGTAGTAGATTCTAAATGTAGCCTGAGCTCACGGGGTGAACAACTTCAAGTTGAATGACAACGTTTTCTATTGACGAGCACAGGATCAAGGACTACATTTACACACATAACTACCATTACCCGAGTGAAACCCATTGAACGCTTCTGTGAATGTGTATACTAGTACAGTGACCGGGGTTCAAGCTTCAATCCTTCCGAGTCAGTTTTGTTTGTTGATCTCGTTCACTTCGACGCATCGAGCACGACTCTTCCAGCGACCTTTCCTTCATCCAGCTCGCTGTACACCCTACAGTCGTGGTTACTCTCCATTACGAGCACTCAGACCGTCACACTCACCGTTGTAGCTCCGTCAGGGGCCTCAACACATACCTCACTTTCACCTTCCCAGCAGCCGCGATCTCTATTGCCTCGATCGAATCCTGCCTATTCCCTACATACGAACCCTTGATTGAGATATTCTGAAGCACCACTGAGCATATCTGTCTCGAAACATTGGGCCATCCCTACCTTGAACACCGTCCAAAAGATTGACGCATCGAGAGTACCATCTGCAGGTAGCCCAACCGCCATGAGCGTACCTCCTGGTCTGAGATAGTCAACCGCTTGAGAATAGCCGGCGGCGCAGTGGGGACCGAGACCATCAGAAGCTTCTTTGATGGATTTAACGAGGTCAGGGGTTTCTTTGAAATCGATCCATTTCTCAGCGCCAAGCTCGAGGCAGAGTTTCTTCTTTTCTGCACCAGTGTCTGTGGGGAGATTGTAAGTCTTGTGAAAGTATGCCTGAGAGATATTGATAACTCACCTACTGCTACGACACGCGTTCCCATTGCCACGGCGTACTGAACCGCTGTATTACTTGGTCAGCAAATGGAGGTTCGCAAATCAGCGGAAGATACTGGTCTCCCATAGGCAGACCGAAAATCGAAGGAATTCGCTACGGGAAGATACATACCAAGGTGGCCGAGTCCTCCTCCAGCACCCGGAAGCACAACCCAATCTCCGATCTTTGCATCAGAGTGTTTCAGTGCTCGATAAACAGTCACGCCCTGAGAAAGTTGCTGAGTCTGCACGGCTTTCAGGTAATACGGACTCACGGCACACAGCAACGAGGCAGCTGCAAAGCTGTCCAAAGAGTCTGGGATTGGGGTGACAGTATGCACCCACGATGCCTAAGAGGTTCTATTGAACCAAGCTACTTTCTTCCTGGATCTGTTGTACATACCGCATATTGACTGAACGTGCCGTGCACCGAAAAGCCACTCTGTTTCGCTTCAATGCAATCTGGAAACGAGGTTGTGAGAGCCGTCCCCTTAAACAATGATATCCCACCAACTGACTCTGCTCAAGCCCCTTTCGGCATTGTTCACAATCCCGACAGGAATACGCGATCCACTTGATCCCCATGCGTTGACCCACCTTGACCGGTGAATGCTCCGTGTGCTCTGCGATAGCGACGACTTCGCGATGAGAGGCGTCACGGCTGTGACTGGCCAATCATCTCTGCTCGCGTGAAGGTCAGTATGGCAAACGCCAGTGCAGATCAGTTTGATGAGACATTGCCCGGGTTTGAATTCTGATGGTTGCGGAACGTGGACGTCGTATCGAATTTCTAGGGGTTGTCTGTGACCGGGGATAACAGCAGCAACCTGTGTCTTTGGGATTTGGTAGGACATTCGTGCGTTGTATACGAGGAGATAGAGGGACGAGAGAGACGAGAGAGGTTGGGGATGTCTTATACGTGCTTCAGTTAGAAGTAAACAATAAACAGAATAGACTTGATGGTGCGTAAGGCAGGTTCCTGAGCGTGCAGCATTTAGTGCGCCAATATGATAAAAAGATTTAAGGAAAGCGAGGTTCCTCAAGGGGAGCCTGAAGGAGAGACTACCGCTCTATGTTCCTGTGAGATGCTGCGCTGCCCCGCTGCATATCAGGTTGGTCCAGGCCCAGTTGAAAGGCGGTGAAACAGTGGGGTCCGAACGTGAATCAAATGACCTCGCTAGGCACACCTCCCAGAGATCGATCTCAAGTTCCTGGCCGCTGACGGAGGACCTAAACAGGTGGAAACTTTCTCAACTCGTCCGGCTGCGCAGCAAGCATTACCCGCTAAACTCGCACCTGCACCTGCACCGCATAAAGCGCGCCGACACCCCGTTCTGCTCTCACTGTGGAGATAAGCGGGAGGACGTTCGTCAATATGGAAAACACCCTGGGCATCCCTCTCCACCTCGCAATTGATATCTTGCACATTTAGGGCTGTACACATTGCAGGTGCGGCAGATCGAGCCTACCATCGCATTGGTCAAACACAATGTCACGGAAAGGAGGAGTGGCTGACCAGATTATCCAGAATCCAGTCAAGCATCCTGGATCGGAGGATGCGCGACACCGTGTCATTCAACAAGAACAAGTTGGACTGCAGTGTGGGAAGGGTCTAGTTGAAGTGAAGACCAGATCTTGCTGCAGGGATAGTAGATTTTTTTTCATCACTATTGACAGCGGAATGCATTTCGACCGTGAGTGAGTGCAGTCTTCGAAAGTCCTGAAGATGGGGGGTCTCCAGCGGCTCGATATCATGCACTGGCAGGAGGGCGTGGTCAGGGCGCATGTGGTCAGATGAGTCGTTCTTCCAGATGGTGTTCGATGAATCCTTGCTATCTCAGTCCACGCGTAAATCCTGATACCGGAGAAAGACGACGGGACCCCTCGAGAATCGCAACTGATCAATTCCTTGACACGACAGGTCTGTGCTTGGAAACTCGTACCGTTACGTGGGGTTGTTCGTCTGGTTGAGTGGACATGCCAAAGTGCCTAGGAATTCTTGTGAATGTTTCTTCCGTCAGCACGCCAATCTCTTCATGCTGGAGGGTGGTATCTGATTCTGATGCTGGCGTTCGTGATGCAAGACTCTTAGATGATGAATATGTCTCACCATCAACTCACCATCATACCATAGAGCGTCCAGGGGACGCCCCCGTTGAACGCAGTAACCATAAAATTGACCTCTGTCCCTGGCCCCTTCATTTCTACTCCTCTCTTCAAGTTAATGAGCAGGCTATCACAAATGTTCCGTGCGTGTTGTAGAGTCTAGCCAATAGGTCCATTGGATTTGGATTGATTTGGATTGAAGTTCAAGTTGACGCGCGGGAAGGAACAGCTGCAGTGGCCTCGCCTAAAAACTTAAAAAACGGAGTGTTCACCAAGTACTTATTCACCAGCTACGTGATTGACAGAACTACAACCAGTATTCCTACACCGTGACTGCTAAACATACAATGGAAGACGAAAAAGTTTCAAACCTTGAATTACAAAGAATTTTTACATCTGCTTGGATGATTTCTCCTCGTGCATCTTCGTCAACTCACCAGCCGCTTTGAGAGCGCGAGGCGTGTCGTACTTGCCCATAATGACCTCCACGAGCTGGATCTTGCCCGCCTGAGAAAATTGGGGATCATCCAGTAATTTGTCTAGCCCAAACTTGTCCCGCACGGAGTACGACCTCGACAATTTCCCATCAAGGTCTCCCAGGGTCGTCAGCAGTGAAGTCCATTTCCTGAGTACATCCCGTCAAGTTGAGTTACGAAGAGATATATATCCAACTCACCAATTGACGATGTCGTTATATTTCCTGCTCTACGCGTAAGAGTATGGTGCTGGGGAGCAGAGGTGTCACTCACCTCTCCATACCGTGAAGGTTCCTCTCGATGTTGTAACCCTGATTGTTGAGCAGGAAAATGATCGGAGTGACTCCGTGGTGTATCATAGTAGACAGTTCCTGGACGCCGAGTTGCCTATAACGACGTTCAGAACTGGTTGGGTAGGCAACGGCAGAGAACCTACATGCTTCCGTCGCCAACGAAGAGGATAACTCGACCGAGTCCCTTTTCACGGGCGGCGAGGGCTGCTCCCAGAGTGCTCCCTGGAACAGGATCGTGTGCATTTCTCCCGTGAAAACATGTTCCAATGCTCACCGACTGTCCAGCCAATACTTCCATAAAGTATCTGACTCATGAAGATAGATTGTTCGGGTAGGGGAACGTCCAAAATCCCGAAGTTGGACGTTCCTGTCAGATTTTCAGTGCAATTTCCTATAAGCGTGTATTTACCAACCCACCTGTTTCAGCGATAATGACATCTTTGCGTTTAAAGAATTGTCCGACGCGGGGCCAGAAGTATGCCTGCGTGATAGCATCCACTCGTTCCTGCGGAATTTCGAGCTTGGGCCTCGGAACGGGCAGTATAATGGCGTCGTTTTTGTATTTGCTAAGCCGCGCAGTGAGCTTTGGAAGAAGAAGCTTCATCCCGATCCCTGGAAAGTGCGCGTGGCGTACAAGAGTGTGATCCGAATGAAGCTGGAAGGGATTAAGAATAGGTTGGTGTAAGGTCAAGTCCATGAACATTACCTCGACGGTGTGACTAGCAGGAATCCTATACGTGAACATCCCGGTATTGAAGTCTGATTTCAGAGCACCGATGGACAATATCAACTTCGCCCCCTCGACCTTGTCCTTAATTATCGGATCGCTGATAGACCCTATGTAGATCTCCGAGGACATGAAAAGGGATGAAGCAAGTGTAACAAGTGATATACTCACTCCGCCATACCGGTCGTACTCTTCGCTGACTGCCGTCTTGCCCATGGGTGCAGAGTACACCGGGAACTGGGTTGCAGTGACCAAATCTTTCACCTCGTCTCGCACGTCATGACGAGTGACGCAAGCATCGACGAGTATGACGATGTCCTTCTCCGCAGCGTCGATAGCCTTCATGATCTCATCCAATACAAAGTTTTCGACATCCGGATTGTTCGGAGGAGGGACGCGCGATAGGGGAATCTTCAATCGCCTGGCTGGTACTTTTTCGGATACCATATCTGTTGGAATCGTGAGGTACACAGGGCGCGCCTGGCGACAAGTGAGTCCATCATGCAAGCGAGTCCATCATGGTCGCGTACGTGGGTAATGCAATCGGTGAGGACGCGATCAATCTCAAAGACAGCGTTTGCTTTGTTCATCAGCACTGCCTGAGATATGGTTACTTGCTCTGCGGCCTTCGTGTATGCATCAAACCTATCCGTCGACGTCAGTGACATGGTGCACTCGCATAGGATCGTCATATACCTTCCATCACCGAGAGTGTGGTGAAGCAATGGCCTCGTCTTGAGTTGAGTGGTGCTTGGAACCCCGACAATATGGAGCACCGGAACCATCTCGGAGAATGCTAGATCGCACGCAAGCACATGTGAGGTCGGCGTCGAGAGAAAGATGGTGCTACCTCACCTCCTGCAATGCCATTGATAGCGCTCAACTCACCCACTCCGAACCTTACAGAGAGGGGTTCGAGTTAGAGTTGCTAGGAAAGATGACGAATCGAACTACTTACGTGGTGACAACGACCCCAATGCTATGATCCTTAACCCTCGCATAGCCGTCGGCGCCGTATGCTGCGTTGAGCTCGTTGCTACGAGACGTTAGTCTCGCAAAGTCTGGAGAAAAACCAGGATACACACCAATTCCCGACCCATTGAATCCTGGGATGATCCTCTACGTAATCCTGCGCGTTGAATCTGTCAATGAGGCAGCGAGGCGAAAACGCTTGAAAATCGCACCAAGAATGCTGCAGGTGACGTGAGTATTAGCTATGAATGCGTTCAGCGTACAACACATACGCATGTTGAAGTCACCGGGAACACCGAAGACAGACTGAGTAGAGTGGGGGAACTGTCAGCTTCCTCCTTACATGGTCAAGAATGGGATGTACCGAAACACCGAGCTGGTCCAACCTAGCCAAGAGATAGTCGGAGATGGTAGTTTGTTCCTCCTCATCAGATATTTTACTCTCGACGGAGAGCTCATCTATCTGGTGGCGAAGTCTGGCCAACTCGGCCTTAAGATCGGCTTCCATGATGAGCGATAGCTTGTGCGAGTGTATTGTCTGGGAAATGGTTTGAGAGAGAAAGGGGTGAGGGCGACGACATTTCGACTGCCCTTTTATAAGTTTGACTCTTAGATCGGGTTGAGGAGGACTGACGTTTGCGATGACGTTGAATGAACAAGTTGCCTGAAAAGACATCCCCTAATTGGTAGTGCGAGAACACCAATGTCCATCTGCCCAGTTGGCATGCCGCTTCGCCCCTTCGTGCTTGAACCCCCTGTAATCATCATGAACGAGGAGATCATCGAGTGTTGGCTGTTACTCACAATTTCTTGTACGCTGATATCGCTGATGCGTCCCATTCCAGCACGGTCAAACACTCTTTGAATGCCCAAAGCGTCCGATTATAAACTTTCCATTTTATTTCCCTCCGAAAACCGTCAGCGATACCCTTTGAATTCCCAAAGCTCTGAACGCGTATTCGATCACGAATTTAGACGCCTCAGTCCCGTACCCTCCCCCCCAAAACTTGGGCAAAAGTGCTATGTCAAAGAAACTGTTTCCGTTCTTGGGTTCTAGAACATGGACGCTGCATTCTCGCATAAACTCCCCTGTTTCTTTCAGGGCGATGATGAAGAGCATTGTTTTATTTTCTTCCCGCCTTCTCATTCCTTCTTTGAATTCTGTTGGCCGGGGCACGATAGGTTCGTTGGCGATGAAACGCGCCACTTGAGTGTTATTGCGAGCGCGAAAAGACTGTTGACATCATCTTCTAAACCACGGAGCCGATCGGGCGTAAAGATGAGATAGAACACTTGTCGAGCGTTGTTGATGGTCGGGGAAACAATGGGTTTACAGTCCGAGAGCAATTATGGTAATTCATTATGGCAATTTGGGTGCTTACTGGGACCCTGAAGCTAATCCACGGGTGATCTGGATGAGCTTGTCAGCGTGTCTGTACAATTGGCCAAGGATTCAAGCGATCGCGAGACTCTTGTGAGCGTCGCAAATGATTAGAGAAGCAATGAAGTGCCATATTTTTTTTGAGATCTGCATGCATCATACCGTATCATCATAGAATCAATAACCATGTGTGACCACGCGGAGAGCATGCACAGAATCGGGATATGCGGGGGACTTCCAGGACAATACATTTACTCCTCGTCTTCCTCCTCACCGTTCTCTTCCTCCTCATCCTCATCCTCCTTTGCAGCCTCGACGACAGCCGTTGCGATTCGGTCAAGGTCGCGCTGACCGTCCTGGCTGATTCTCCGGCCACCGTTGTCGGTCTGCTCGAGGACACCAATCTTCTCCAGCGATTGGCAGATCTTCCGTTGGACGGAACCAGAGGCATCTGCGTGATGCGAAGGGCGGTTACCGCGTCTGTTGCGGCCACCGTGGAGTTTTGTTAGCTTGCCGATCCCGACGTCTTTGCGAAGGTAGATGTGCCGTGCGACAGCAGCTACGGCGCGGTGAACGTGTGATGAGATCAAAGGGGAATGTATCGATGGAGTTGGGATGATTACCTGCACGAACGTAGTACCAGTCGGGGTCATAGGGTGCGAGTTCTTTGAATGCTCCGGTTTTGACAAGGTCGACCCATGTTGGGACCTCGAGCTTGCCTGACCGCTTGAGGTGGGATGCGTATGCGGTGATGAAGTCCTCCGCGCTGGATTATGACGTGAACTCGTCAGGATATGAGGGATAGATGGGATAAGGGTGCACACCTAATGTCTCTTACTCCTGGCATGATGAAAAACGGCGTGGGTGACCTTGATGGAACTTGCGCGGGACGTTGAGCGCGACGCTGCCGTGCGTTGACAAAGAATTAGAGTTTATAGCTGAGTTTGAATACAGCCACCGTATGTGCAGTTCTTGAGCTTAGTCAGCAAGCAGTGCCGACGCTACTCAAGTACTCTAGTGCTACCGACTTTAGATCCCAAAGTGCAATGCGAGCAATGACAACTCTAATCCCATAATGCTCTCGGATGGTTCACTAGGTGGTCGTGGAGGACTGGTTATCTTCTGGTCGATTGTGATCTCGCTCGTCGATGGCTTTCTAATAACATCTCAACGGTTGAATCAAGGTTGAACTTGAAGTGCAATTTTGCGACTCATGTCCCCGCACCGCATCGGTCATGGACCAACTACCACATCCAATGATCGTCGACATAGCTCAATGCCCAGCCAGCAATTCATCAACGACGATATATTCCCTACCTCCAGAATTGTTGATTGAGATATTTACAACGTCAAGCAGGTCCGGTAGTTCATTTACCCCGCTCATCATTTCCAGAGTCTGCAGACTCTGGAGAGACATCTCTATATCGTCCCCAAGAGCATGGCAGCTCATCATCATCGATAAATCATGGCGCCGCATCTCATCTATCAAAGCACAAGCCGAATTGTGGATAGCTCGATCAGCTCCGCTTCCGTTCGACGTCGATGTCGAGCTGACCGACTTCGAACTTCTCCTCCCAATCATGTCTTGCTTCCTTTCCTATCTATCCCGCTGGATGGATTGCAGAATAACATTCGAAGGGCGCACAAATCACACCAGACTATCCGATCTCACCCTATCCGCACCTCGCCGCGTCCTTCACCATCTTGATGTGCGCCTCAAGACCCCATTTGATGACGACAGCGACGATGACGACAACATCTTCTTCTCATGCGGAACCAGCGCATTCCGACATGTGTCCATGAAGATCTCGGCTTCCAATCTCCCCTCCGCAGACTTTCTCAACCCACTCCTCTTCACATCTCTCGACATCACCGAAACATCCTTCGTGCACACCGTGCGTTCGCATGATCTGCTCAGCTTCCTCGCACGGTGTCCTAACCTCGAACACTGTTACCTCCACGGCGTTTCGTACGAAGAGGGCGCCTTGAGCATCTCACCAGCCGTCGTCGCTCTCCCACGTCTCCATACCCTCCTCCTAGACCTCATCTGCATCCAACGAAGTGTCCTCTCCCATCTCCACCTCCCCGCCCTCCGGGAACTCCATCTCCGCCATTTAAACATGGACGTCTCTCTCGATGATTACCACGCGGAAGAGGAAGGCGACAGTGACGACGAAGCGAGCGACTATTCGCAGTCGCCCTCGAGTGATCATCACACTGGAATGGGTCTTAGGAAACTCATTTCGCGATCTCATCCACCCCTCGAGGTCCTTGATATGGATCTATCGGACATGCGTACCAAGGATTTCGGATGGGTATTCGACAGATTACCAGATCTGAAACATTTCTCCATCGTTGGGTCAGACATGTCTGATAACGTGGTCCAGCTACTCGAGCCGCAGCCTATTGAAGGGAGCCAGGGAGATACTGGAGCCCAGAGTCGCGTCCGTCTTCCGCAGCTCGCCACACTCAAGTTATTCGGATGCCAACGGTTTTCCGGAGAGGTGTTGGTGGACGCGCTCAGTGCTCGGGTTGCCTATACGGACGTAGCAACGCCCAATGAGACGTTGACCAACGTCGTGGTCTCTGGATGTGACCAATTTACGACCAGTCATGGAATTCAGCTTTCGTGGTATTTGCATGAACGTCTTCATTTCTCGTAGCACACCCTCATCTTAACCCCTGCTATGTATTTTTTATGAGTTATAGTGGATTCCACTCATAGTCGTACTTATGCTTTTTATCCTTGGTTGTATGTAAGGTTATTGAATATCATTTTGCCTCAAGTAGCTCAGGCCAGAAGCTGAGCGTTCATACCATTGTCCGCTATGGGCACAGCAAAACTTCAGTCCCGGGATCGTAGAAAGCCATCACCTTCTATCACTGGTCGAAATATACAGGGAAATCGAGGCCCATGCCCTGGCGTTCTGCTGACTCCTGGAGAAGATGCCGCACGTCGGTGACATGATGATGATCACCCATCCAAATCCCATCTTCCCCGCGTTCGCCCCAGTGGAAAGTGTGAAACGTGTCCACCTCGTAGCCTTCGGCCCATTTCTGCCTCACGAACGACGCATTGAACGGAGGTTGGTAGATCCACCACTGTATAGTCATCCAATCACGAGAGTCAAGAGTCAGTCAAAGAGACAGATCAAACAACGGTAACGTACGTGATCGACAAACTGGATAGGCTCGCCTGGCGGAACGACGAGATGGACGGTCGTTGGTGTCGCAATCTCCAGGAAACAATTCGTCTCTAGGAACAGCGCCAGAACGTCCATGAACGACTTTCTATGACGGCCGGGTATGTACAACGTATCCGCCGATCCTCCGATGAGCCTCGTCTGATTGCCAGTGAGTTCAGCGAGATGCGTCCGCATGTCCTCAGGAACCTTGCGAAAAGCCTCCATACAAACAGATACCCCCACATGAGGGTCGCTATTCATCATGCTCATCAGTGACCATAGCATCCGGGGCACTCTGCATTCAGAAACTCACCCCCACCTATAAAAGATCAGAAAGGCAGTCGATTCAGATCACGCGAACATTGAGTAGCGCTGGCAAGAACCACTGCTCACCACCAGTCAAGTCCCCAACCTCGCCATGTTTCTGTGAGATCGAGCGACGGATCGGGAGAGATTGTCGCAGGAGGGGCATGTCGGGTGCTGTTCAGCGTGTCTTCCATCAAATTCCCGAACGATGGGTTCGGAACGGGTTGTCCCCACGGCGAATGGTACCAAAATTGGCTTTGATTGAATTGCTGTAGTCGGGGAATATTAAGGAGGGTATCAAAAGGTACCCAGAGATACCCGTCATAGCAGTCATATTCTCGCAAGGCCGTGTGGAGCATGTGGTGCGCCATCTTGCAAAAAAAGAATGAGGGATTTTGTACCCTGACAGAGACAGGAGCACGACTCACCCGCCCTGACATCTTGTAAAACAGGGGATCGCTGAGATCCTCGTCCGATTGGAACGAATCGACCCAAACATCGTAGGAGTGATCGAACCCCTTGTCCTCGCGGCTCGCAGGACCGATATAAAGGATCTTTTCCAGTCAAGGTGAAAATATATTCTGGTGTCAAATTCTCTGTGCCAGTACTTACGTTCGGGAAATAGTCGGTGTAGACTTCTTTATGAAAATCTAAGTTTGCATCATATCGAGGATGGCTAAAGAATACGACGAGCAAAATATTGTTGAAATGAGTGTAAGTGTTGTTAGTATGAGTCGGTGTCGACACTGTGGGTGCACGGCATCCGGGGCGACTAGATGATACACCTGATTCCTTTCGCCAAAACGGAGACAAGCCCGAGGAAACAGTCTGAGGGTTCTGAAGTATGAAGACAACGAGAAATCCCAGTGGAATCGAAAATGTCGCCGCAAGTGCGAGTAATCGGCGGGCCTGTGGTTCCACACGCCGGATGCAATGAATACAGTCCAAGACCTCACGGAAATAATGCTTACCGAAGCCAAGAGATCCCCTTGTTTTTCTTCTATTCGCTTTTGCGCGTGAAAAGTGAAGGAGATAGATGCCACTATGACAATGAGCCAACCGAAAAGCGCGGAGCATGGAGGTTCAACGGCATTCCATATGTCCACGGTGATTAACAAGGTCGACACCAAGGTGATAAGAATTCCTTGTGTGATCGCGCCATATTCTGCGACGAGATAAAAGGAGTTGTCGAGATATCAGCGGAGGGCGGATTACTCACGCTGTATAATAAATATTGCTGTGATGTCTCTAATGCCCTCGACTAAAGGTAGTACTCGAAGTGCTGGTGTGAAATTGGTCGAGGTGCCGCTATACCATAGATGCAATAAGGAATGAAGGAGAAATGATTGTGCAAATGTTAATGAATTGACGAGATGCGCGGATGAGGAGTTGTGCAGTCCATAAATCTGGTACCGAGATATTAGTATTTAGGCACAGAAAGGAGTAAGCGACGAACTATCTCGACGAGAGTGGCCCATAGCGAGTTGCAAAGAGCGAGTGCAGCCACAAGGACATACGGAGGAACGGCTGAACCCATGAAAGCATCCTTGAAACGAGTGAACACCAAGCCAATACGCAAGTATTGAGGATTCGCTCACCCTTGTGATGAAAACGCCCGCGAACTGATAATGTAATCAGTCTAGCATCTAAACTGAGATACGCATATGGGTATCACGAACGTAAAGAATACACGCATGCCAAAATGCCGAAGAGAAACTTCTCCAGGAGATGATCCACAGTATGACGAGGATGCAAAGCACTGTCACAGGGGATGCGAGGTACAATGCAAAAGAATCAGCAAATTCTCGAGTCCTGAGATCCTGTGAGAACGGTTTCAGCAAATGAACCCGCGGATTGAACAACCTCGGTCCAAGTGCACATACAGTATATCCTCGAAGAGTGTAAATGAGACCGACGACGAGAATAGACAAAGTCGATCTCAGGCTCCCGACGGTTAACGTGGCTAAACTCGATTGAGGATGCTGTTCTCGGTGACTATGAGAACACCTAGAGCTGGGAAAGAGCTGTCCGTCCTCGGGAAAGCGTGTATTACAAGTTGGGAGATATGCTTCAGGGGACTCGGGGGCAGTGATAGCCGTGTAAGAATATCGGCCCTCGAGCTTTCGCCAGGCAAACCACATAAATAACGAAAGAATGGATTTGAATAGATCACTTGTAGCGAAGTCAACAATGTCCTGCGAGGCTTGGGACTGTCCCTGTTCATCCTTGCGCAGGGTTTCTGCCAGCATACACAAGCCGAGGAACGAGACCTTGAACGCGATTGCAGTTCAGCATGATGTGTGAAGGCGAGAATATACACACGACTAGAGCAGCCCTTCGGCATGGGAACGCGTGGTTAAATGCGTTCCATTGGCTTAGGACGAGATTGATGCCGGGCATTGACAGTTGGTCAAGAGTTCCCAAGTCGCACTGCAAGCGTGGTGGGCGCTAGATAGATCTTGGACAAGGAAACTCCTCGCTCGTGCAGAATGGTGGAGAGGAATAAAAGAAGAAGTCGGAAGGACGGAGGAGCTCGCGTAGCCGCGGCTCTAGCGAGGGACTTGTCATCGTCAAACGGTCAAAGTGGAGCGCGTGTCATTGTCAAGGCGCGCGCTCCACTCGATGGAGACTAGTAACATTTTTCATTCCTCTGCTAGATATCGATACAATTCATGGCACTAGATAATCTCTGTCAGGTCGTGTATGCAAACTACCAGCAAATCAATGCCCGTCCACACCATTAGTGCCATTGACACTATTGACGGCCTTGATACCCCTGGCATTTCTCGCCACGAGTTCTCTGCGGGCCCGTACACCTTCCCGAAGACGATCAAGAGCGGGAACGGTCACCTCCCAGGACAAGCATGCATCAGTCACGGACTGGCCGTACTTCAATCCAGCCAGGCCATTTGGAGGTATGTCTTGTCGACCTTCAACAAGGTTGGACTCCATCATGACACCCATAATGGAGGACGACGTGTCCCCAGAGGACAGTTGTTGCACCTGTAGGGCCGGAGATAAGTCGAATAGATAGAAACAGGAGAGCATCCACTAACAATGCCTTCAACAACTTCGAGTTGTTTCCGGTGTTGCTTTTCGCTGTTTCCATGACTGCAGTCGATCTGCATACATGATCAACGCTTGGGACGATCGAAGGGGGGAGAATGGCTCACCATAATCTTGCAAGGGAGACCAACTTTACTGAGTTTCTCGTGGCAATCCCGCACGTATTCTGCAGCATAGTTGGGTCCCTTGGACCCACCACGGAGGATGACATGGACATCGGGATTCCCCTATGTCATTTGAGTAAGAGCATGTGATAAAGAGACAAAGACCGACCTCAGTTTCTATAATACTGCTCAAGCCCTCCTTTCCGACACTGAGGAAGACATGCCCGCTTCGAGCAGCCCTGCAAGCATCAATGGCAATTCCTACAGACCCATCAGTGGAGTTCTTGAAACCAGTTGGCATCGACAATGCTGAGGTCAGCTCGCGATGAACCTGGGATTCGGTGGTGCGAGCACCGATCGCTCCCCAGGAGACAAGATCTGCAGTGTACTGGGGAGAAATCGTGTCCAAAAACTCGCAGCCAGCGGGCAATCCAAGTTTAGCAACATCCAAGAGCAACGTGCGTGCCGTGCGGAGCCCTTTGTTGATTTGGAAACTTGAGTTCATGTCACTTGGGGGGACCAAAAAGGTAAGCAAGTGACGCGAGGAATGTACGGATATTAATATAGCTTACGGGTCGTTGATCAGGCCTTTCCACCCCAGCGTCGTCCGTGGCTTTTCAAAGTAAACACGCATAACGATGTGGAGATCATCCTTGGAGGTGTCTGCGTACTGCTTGAGGAGCTTTGCGTACTCGATTGCAGCATCGACGTTGTGAACGGAGCATGGGCTAGTTAATGTCGCATGAACGAAACGACTTAGACAGCGTCGATGATGACATACCCGACGACAACTATCAACCGGTCATCATCGCCCCTGAGGATGTTCTCGGTTGCGCGACGTCCTTCAAGGACGGTGTTCGCAGCGAGCAAGGTCCTGAATGGGTGTGCAATGATTTAGCAGGCCACAGTGGTATGAGTGATGTAAACTGACAGTGGCAGGTCCTCCTGCAGAATCTGGGGAGGGATCAAGGGACGGGTTGCCTTTACACGACGATTTTCGAGTCGTTGAAGAGCTTCTTTGTAGGGGAGTGCCATTGTGGGATCCACTAGACAGGGAGTCGATGAATCGATCCGCCGAAGTAACTAAGGGTGTGCTGATGACTTACTTTCTTGGACTATATAGGCTTTTTTCGAGACGGTTGAGAAGATGGGGTGGAGACGGGTTCAGTACGGTTCCTTATTCTGTGAGAATTTGTTTGAAGGGTTTGAGAAACTTGAACTGAGTCGACAGACGAGAAACGCAAGCAAACGTTTTCCTGCTCTGATCTTGACGAGTCATGTAAAGCAGCTGCTAAAGTTATCTCGACCCCACGCCTACGGCGCTCCGAGCCGCGGTTGCCGGCGACGCCTACGGCCCCCCGGAGAAAATACGAATAATTAATTCCTCTATGACGTGCCACATAAATGGCAAACTGTCCAATCGCCTTTCAGAAACGATGGGCGTACTCACTCACTGGCATCGGTTTCAACGACACCCAAAAGTCTACTTACGGAACGCAAGCAGAACGCTCTACCTTCGCAAGGAGAGATGTCGGAGCACTTACATACAGCACTACGAAATGTTATAGTACATTACAACAATGCTGGCTTGCACCCAATATGCTGGATAACTCGTGTACAAGTGCTGAGATAGTGCCAAACAATGGAGTATCAACCAACTGGGTAGAATTGGGAGGGATTCACGTGTAAAACAGAGCCACACTTGTTGAGACGTCACCCCGATGTGCAGGCGAAATACTTCCCATGACTTTGGGCAGTTATTGACAGGGGTCCAGGCCATTTCGAAAGGGAAACGTGAATGCCACGGTATTAGGGCCAACTACGGAGCCGTGACGTTACTCTAACAATTACTAGCATTCTCACATGATAAGCATGGTCCACGAGCGGATACCACGGTGCTGAAGTGCACTTCGCTACCGACTGAGCCAAGATATCGCGCACCTGCGAGCGGCATGTCGGAAGACGGCGGTCATGGTTTAGAACTCATTGACTCTGAGGGAACGTGGTGAGCATTGTGGTTAACCAAACTTAACAGAGGGGGAGCGCACCAGCATTCAACTCAGCAAACCGTTGACCCACGCGTTCAGAATGCTTCAGGAACTTGTCCGCACAGTTCAAGGCACATTGCTCCTGAGAACAAATTCAATTTGGACAGCGACAGAAAGAACAGACAGCCATACTTCTTTTGAGGAGAGAGCCTTGCTAGTGAAGTCATTACAGCATGTGTTGAAGCACCTTTCGACCAAGCCTGAGTACAGACGCAAGAAGTCTTGCATCTGTTGCGAATAGCGCGGGTCTGAACAAGCTTGGTACTCGAATGGGTATAAAATTTTACACACTTGTTTCTTTTCTATGATCTTTGTCATGTGGGCCTGCTCCGCACCATTGAGAGTTGAGAAATCCATTGTTGAAGAAAGGGACGAGTGCACGGAAGACAATGGCGAGAATGAAGACACCTGCTTCAAATTAACTTACAAAGTTCAAGTTATTGCCAGTGCCATCATGACCAAATAGAGCCAAATAAGGAGTTGGGCTGGATTCTGATTGGCCCACGGCGACCCTGATCTTCCTTTACCCCTTTCACACCTTCGTCACCAACCTCAACGGTTTAGCCAAAGCACAGTCAATCAGATTTATCCTTTGACTATCGATCACTTGTTTGTGTAAGAGTCCCGAATCCTCGCTTGCCTAAATATAAAATCAGTCTGATACCTTCTCACCAGCCAGTACTCGTCATATCTGAAACTCGCTCAGGATGGCTCCTCACCCGTTGCTCGATAAAGAAGCTCCAAACTTTTCCGTCACGGATGCAAACGACCAGACGTTCAAATTTCCCCCAGAGGAAGGGGGTCAGCGGGTAGAGAAACCGATCGCATTATTCTTTTACCCTGAGTCTGGTATTATGCGTTCCATGAACCGTGTTCTCGCACTTTCCACTAACTGCATGCATCTGGGTACACAGGCACCTACGGCTGTACTCGAGAAGCATGTCAATTCCGCGATGCCCTCGCTGGTATGTATCAACCGTTTCACCCCTAAAGTTCTCCCGTTCTTTGTCCACTCATCATGATTCAGAAAAGGAAATGTTCAAGCGTTCCGATGTTCTGGTCGTTGGTATCAGCTCCGACCCTGTGGATAAGCAGAAGGCTTTTGTCGACAAGAACAAGCTCTCCGTGAGTTTTCCGGAAGGGGATTTGGACTCAGAAGTGTTGACTGAATGATGCATTACGCAGTACCCGGTGTTGAGCGACACAGAGCAAGTTGCACACAAGGCATACCACGTCGGAAAGGGTCTCTTTGGTTTGACCGATGCTCGCACCACATTCGTGATTGACAGCAATGGGATCGTCAAGTGAGGAATGCCTTTTGGCCCGGAACTCAGACAAACTCATTTTAACCCACCTCGTCAGGGGCGTATTGAGCGCCACGATGAACTTCAACGCTCATGTGAAATTTGTCACCAAGGAGCTCGAGAAAATGCAAAGCCCCGGTGCTGCAGACACTGGAAGTCCCGCGGCCCCTGTAGATCCTTCTGAGTCAGCCGAGAGGGACGAGCTGGGACGTGCTGCTCAAGCGGTTGGCGCTTGATTTTCATCGGTCAGAAAGTTCCCGTGTCCATGTAACGAATGTAACGATTCTTGGACTGTTTCTTGGACTGTTTCTCGGAATGTTTCTCGGACTGTTTCTCTGTACTATAACCTTGTGCTGTGGATTCTTTTTCAAACAAGTATTTTTTTTACTGGTCATACCGCACGATTCTCAACAAAATGTGCAAACAAGTATCAAGTATTGCTCCGTGTGAGTTGGTTCAAGTTCCAGTCTACCGTCTCCTGAGCGCCAAGGGGGGATGTGGGTGTCCTCCGATCAATGAATTCCGCGGACGCCATGACTTTTGTCGGTTGGTTTTTATCCATACGGAAGGTGCGTGGTTCGTAGTCCGTCATCTTCCTCGATTTTAATCCACGCCTTGGTCGGAGGACTAGCTATCAATCTGATAAGACAAAGACTTCGTGAGTTTATCCGTTCTGATCCAGGATATTCCCGAGATGCTTTTCATAGCTGGCATCAAGTTTACTTACTCCCTGATCGTGGATTCTGTGGCTTCCTGAATCCCCCGGGTGGACAGGACCCATCGGAGTGCCTGCACTTGTTAGGAGACCGAACGCTTTACAGGGCGCGAAGAAAGTCGGCATTGACCCGCGCCGGCTACCAACCTTTATCAGAATCCCGAGGACAAATGGACTAAGTGGAGAAGTTGGGGCGATGCCCTTGTCTTCGGCACGGGCGTAATATATACCATGATATGTTGCATGTGTCGAAAGCTTGGCAACCGACTCACCTCACGGCGAGCAAGATGCCAGGATACCAATGATGACAGTGGAAATCCCCAGGCCCTCAGGTGAACACCACCAGCCTGAGGCTCCAGCTGCCAGCTGATCAGCTTCGATGGACAGCGCCGTCCACCTTCGATTAGCTGGACCCTGTGAATGGCTATCAACGCGGTTTACGGTTAGCCTTGTAGGAGGCCGGTCAACATAATCGTTCGCGACCATTTCCCCTCCGTTCACACCAGTATACCCTAACTGAATTCTTGATATACTTGGCCGCTTCGAGCGAAATCGATCGATTGATCCTCTAAGTAGATGGCTGTGCTCCTGGACCCCATCCGACGACACGGCCCGCAGCGCAGGTGTAACAAGTCAGGCAGTCTCACGGGCCGCGGGCCGCTTATCGCTACTGATCAGACTATATCAGTCCGATAACGCTGACTCAGACACCCCTCGTTAGAGTATAAAGAGAGTAGATGTCCCTCAGTGGAGGGCAGTCAGTTTTCCAATAAGACAGGACTTAGAACCGTCTGTTGGTGTGACTATCTTTCCGTGTGACGTTGCAACCCTTTCGAGAGTTTACCGTCACATCTTTTTTGACGAACAAGTCTTTTCGATTTTATCTTAAAACTTCCTTTTCGAATCCCTTACCTTTCGACTCCCTTCGCGGAACTTAGGGTTGGCCCACCCGAACGTATACCGAAGATCGTCGAACCTTCGAAGATTCGAAACCAACAACCAAACCTACCTGATCAAAAAATATCGACAATATGTCACGCTACGTACTGCGCAGTCGTACTACTAGACTCGCTGAACTCCCTCAGACCCCGCGTCGTCGGGCGCTCAGCGATTCGTCGCCCTTGTCTCCTCCACCAGCGCCGGGACCGCAAGGTTCCCGACCTGGTTCTCCGTTGTTCGGCGCATCGCGATCTTATCGCGATGTCGTTGCGACGAGACCGTCTTCCCCTACGGAAGGACGTGCATGGGCCAGTAGAGCCGGATCGGTCGTTCCTGAAACACCGATCCAAATCAATAAAATAACGTTACCTGGTGAATTCGCACCTGAGAATAGATCCAACTCGCCTGACGAGGCTGAGAGAGTTGGACAACTGAAAACGGTACACCGTGGACCAGCGCGTGTGTCCGAACCTGAGACCCAATCGGAATCCGCTCGAGACGAGCAGGAACATGAGAGTGAGATTGAGAGAACTCTTCAAGAGGCCGAGAAAAGCCTTACCGATGACCAGCGCGCGACGATTAAGCGTCGTAACCGTCGGGTCTCTATGCACTTGCCTAGACCTGAGCAGGAAGATAACGAGCCCGGCCCTTCGAAGGGAAAGGGTGTCGATCCCCGTAACTGGGGGGTACTTGAACTAAACGACAACGAGATGGACTTGGACGCGCAGCGTCGCGCGTTGTCAGTCTGGAATACGATGAGAGACATCGTTAAAGAACGAAACTTACCTGTTGATACCGTCGTCGCGTCGAGTGACGACGACAGCTACCAGCCTAGCGACGCTGGTAGCTCTACGAGAAAAGCAGCTAAAAAAGCGAGGCGTCAGCGGCGTCGTCGCAGAGAAGCTAAGAATCGCGAGGAACACTCGGTTAGTACCCACCGCACGAACTTTGCGATGGAGCGTGAGCAAGGAAACGATCCGGTCGAGCAATTGATTGAGCGTACCTTGAAGTCCAAGGGACGGAAGTCTAAAAAGACTAAGGACCGTGCGATGGAACCGGTGGAGCAGATCGCGCCGACCAGCTACCTCGGAAAAGCATTGAAGCAAGTGAGTAGAAAGAAAAAACGAGCACGAGGGTCTCCCTCAGACTCTAGCTCGTCATCCTCTGAGGACAGCAGGAGTCACTCAAGCGATTCGAGCTCGGACTCGACAGAGACCGGCTCGTCGTCATCATCGGGAGACTCGTCGTCGAGCAGTAGCAGTTCATCCCGTAAAGGAAGGGGACGCGGCAGGAATCGCGGGAGCGCTAGACGAATTAAGCGTAAAGATCGAAAAAAGAAACGATCCCATCGACATGGGTATGGCAAGTTGAAACCCGTCCCTCCTACCAAGTACGACAGGTCGGCTGATTCACGCGCGTTCCACCGGTTCGTGACCGAAGGTCGAGCGTACGTCGAGGCCGGAGAGGTAAAGAGCTACGAGCAGGTGTTCGTGCTCTCGCGTTTCCTGGGTGGAAAGGCACATGAGTTCTACATCAGAGAGGTGTCGGACGAACCCTACAAATGGAGACTTAAGGAGTTCTTCATGGAGATGTTCAATGCCTGCTTCCCGATTAACTATCGGACGAAGCAGCGTGATAAATTGCGGCGCACCTTCCAACACGAGCGTCCTGTTCGCGATTACATTGCTGAGCTTAATGAGTTATGGAATCTCATTGGAGATGTCAGTGAACGAGAGAAAGTAATGAAGCTGTGGTTCGGTCTGAACCCAGCGCTACAGTCCGAGCTGTGGAGGGATAAGCTGAATCCTGAGAAATCGACGCTGCGGCAAGTCGTGGCGGCGGCTGAGATCATTGAAATAGCTCAATCCGTGACGAGTGGGCGCGGAACGCGCGATAAAATAGGCGAATGGGATCGGTCGAGTCGTAAAGCTCGATCCCGGCGAGATCGATCACCAAGACCCAATGCTCGAGACGATGGAGCAAAGGCCTCTGGGACAGTTTGGGGGCCTGAACAGAGGGCCAGAGGCGATGCCTCGGCGACTCATAAAGGAGTAGGAACGCCCAGTACTGGGGCAGGGCGCTTTAGCGATCGCGGAGGTCGCGGACCAAGAGGACGAGGAGGCGGTCCCACCTCCGATCGGAGGGCAAGACCCGGTCGTTCGATTAGCGAACACTTTAATCTGACAGAAGATGAGTATAAACGACGGGCAGAGAAGGGGCTCTGCTACAAGTGTGCAGGGAATGGACATACCAGCAATCAGTGCCCTGAAGGCAGGGTGGTGACGGGGGGTAATCGCTCTTCGCCGCCAGGGGTTAGCAGCTTCAGTGTCGATTTAGCGAGTGTCTCGCAGGCGGAACGATTAGTTGACTCTGTCGAACGCGTCGATGAGATTAGCTTGGGGGCGATGCACCTCGAAACGGAAGGGGAGGACCCTGACTCACCCAGAAACGAGGTAACACTTCGAATGGGTGATCCTCTGGCCAGGAGGGCTGAAGAGGTACTGCGGTTGGGGGCGCCCTATCCGGGGGATGATCCTTCGGATCAGCGAGTATATCGTCAAAGTCGCTGGCTGTCGTACCGGGTGTCTGACACTCAACATGTCATCTACGATGTCAGAAGGGGGAGAGACGGGGGAAGAGACGGCCCCCAGGAAGACTGGGACTTCTTGATTGACACAGACCTGCTCACTAATACTGAATTCTGCATTGGCGATTGGTATGCGAGAGCGCTAGTGGCGAAAGGCTATGGCGTCGAGGCTGGCGGGGGCACAATCAGCGCGCGAGGAACACGAATGGCGGACCCGTTAGCGAGACGGATTGAACATCTGCTTACCGAAGAATACGACGCCGGCTGGCAGTCAGGTCGTTTTGAGTGCCAAACCGTTGAAGATGGTCGGATAATGCTGTGGGACAGACGGCTGAACTATCAAGTTGAGGTTCCCTTGCATTTGGCGCTTCGCGAACGGTTCAATGTGGCGGACTGGTACCGTGTTCGTGCTCGACGCTCCACTACCGAGTTGTTCGATATGGTCAATCCAGACCTACCAGACCGCGAACGTTGGAGCTTACCTTTGTGGTTGTGGGGAACAGCCAGTCTCGAGGAGGAAAATGAAGACATATTGGCGAGCTTCATGGCTGAAGTAGCTGACGACTTGGAATGGTCGAGCGGCGTTGAATGCCGAACCAACAACGATGGCCTCATGGTCATAACCGAAGTAAACGGAGTGCAAATCCCTGAAGGGAGGTTCCCGGCGCTCGAGCGAAACGCGTCGGCCACCAAGGACTTCAAACGCTTGATTCCCAAACCGGTGGTTATCGTTGTCCATATCGAGGGACATCCCGCAAGAGCGCTGGTGGACTCGGGATCCCTTGCTGATTTCATGTCAACAAACCTGGCTGAGCAGCTCAGCGTTAAGCGGATTGCCCTAGCGAAGCCACTTACGGTTCAATTAGCGGTACAGGGATCACGGTCCAAGGTGAACTATGGGACGAAGGTTCGCTTCGAGTATCAAGGGATTAGCGCCGACCGCTACTTTGATATCATGAACTTACAAAACTATGATTTGATCCTAGGGACGCCGTTCCTGTTTCAGCACAAGGTGATGGTTGGCCTCAACGAGTCGAGGGTGGTGATCGGATCGGACGAACCACTTCCCATCAGAGGCGCTCAGGTACAGGTCCTGGAATCACGCGCTGCTGAGGTGTTGGACGAGCGGATCGATCAGGCTAGGAGACTGCTGTATGAAATGGCTAAGCCGTTGTGCGGTAAAGCGAGCGATACGGACTTACCGCCGTTGCGAGCGATAAACCACACGATACCGCTGATTGACACGAGCAAGATTTACCCTTGGAGGGCGTCGCGCTGCCCTGAGCCGTTGAGGCCCCAGTGGGTTGAGAAGCGGCGGTCGTATCTTAACACTGGTCGTTGGAAGATGACCAGCATTGGGAATACCGTTCCTATGCTATTCATAAAGAAGCCTGGAAGCGATAAGCTTCGCACTGTAGTGGATCTGAGAGAGAGAAACAAAAATACGCACAAATTGTCAGCGCCGTTGCCTGATATCGACGGGATCTTGAGGCGGGTGTGCCAGGGGCGATATCGATCGATTATTGATGGCCAAGATGCTTACGAGCAGATCAGGATAATTCCTGAGCACGTTGAGTTGAGTGCGGTAACCACGCCGGACGGAAACATGGTCAGTACGGTTATTCAAATCGGTGACTGTAACGCGCCTGCGACTTACCAGGCTCTGATGAACCACCTGTTCGGAAACTATATAGGACGGTTCATGGACGTGTATCTCGATGATATTACCGTCTATTCGAAGACGCTAGAGGAGCACGTTGAACACGTTAGGATCGTTCTTGATATTCTCCAGCGGGAGAGACTGTACCTTAGTGAATCCAAACTGCGTTTCCTGTGTAAGGAGATGAAGGTATTGGGCCGTGTCGTTGACGACGATGGTATTCGGATGGACCCTGACAAAGTCAATAAGGTGGTGAACTGGAAGACACCCACTAATCGAGACTTACTGCGGGGGTTCATTGGCGCAGCGGGATACCTCGCTGATGATATCTATAAGGTTCGCGTGCCGATGGGAATCCTATCCGCGGTGACAGGCGACGCCGTCCCGTTCAAATGGAGCGAAACCGAGCAGCGGTCATTTGAGACTGTTAAGCGCTACGTCCAGGCGTGCGCTGACCACCGACGTGTACCACTCAGCTATGGGGAAAGTAGCGAGCCTATTTGGTTAATGACTGACGCATGTCTGAATGGGATCGCCGCAGTGATCGCTCAGGGGGGCGATTGGCGAACGGCGCGTATCGCGGCGTTCTTTAGCGCAAAGATGAACTCGGCGCAGCAGAACTACCCTGTACACGAACAGGAGATGTTAGCGGGAGTAGAGGGGATGCTACGTTACCGGGATATCCTGCAAGGGGCGCGCTTCACTTGGTTAACCGACCACAAGGGATTGATTCATCTATATAACCAGAAGAACCTGTCTGGTCGGCAAGCGAGGTGGATTGAGAAGATTAGCGAGTTCGACTTCGCGATCAAGTACTTGCCTGGTGTTGAGAACGTCTTGCCCGACGCGTTGTCACGAATTTACTCGGCGGATGCGCCCGGGACGGTTCGCTCGCCTACTGAATATGTCGAGCTTGCTGAAGATGGTATTGATGTGGCATTGGCCGAGGTCGTGAGCATGCCAGTCCTCGTAGGGCAGGAGGCTTTGGGGGCTGCTCGCCGGAGTGAACGGTTGAGGGGCAAGGTACCTGTGCATCAGGTTCCTGCAGTGGGTCCTTCGAGGACACCAGAGGCAGGGGGGGGCGGGGGCACCGCTGTTGTTGGCCCTGCAAGGACTATGGCAAAAGGGAAGGCAGTTGGGCCGCCTCGCAAGGGCCCTGGGCCGCAGCGATCAGCCGCGCCTGCTAAGGAGCCGGCTGAAACGACTCAACTCAATCAAGAGCTAGCGCTATCATCAGACAACATGCCCTAGCGAAACCACATCAACTCAGTAACTAGAGCTGAGGATCAGACTAGGCAAGCAGGAGCGCTTGGCCCATGAAGTTCAAGAAGAGGAAACTCCAGGAGAACAAGACTGGAGAGCCAGTGCTTGTCAACCCGGGTTTATATACTATTGTCAGTGTTTGTACATGTTGTGGCTAAACCTTAACTATATGACTAGGTATGACTAGATATGAGTCATGGCGAGTAACAGCCAATAGCGTATATGACTAGGAAGCGAGATGAGTCAGCGTGAGTCAGTATGAGTCACGGTGAGTCATAATGAGTCAATAAGAGTCTGAGTCATGGTGACTCGGTATGAGTCATGGACAGTGGGGAAGATGCACAGCCACGCACAGCCACGTTATGTAAGCGAAAGGCTAGACCTAGCTGATGTCAGCAGGTTGATGTGATCTTGATAAGATAAGATAACAGGAAAGGGAGAGAAAGCGACTAAGTCCAAAAGTGAAAGAGAAACGTAGTAAGTGTAGGAAAGACTAGGATAAGGAACTGAGCGTTCGTAACACTACCTCCTCTCTATGGATCGTATTCCAGACGATCAAGACCTTGCAAGGATATCAACCTGTGAAGCAGCACGAACATCGTGTAATGAACGGCGATGATGATGATGATATCGAGAATCATGATGATGGGAATGGGTGGTAGGATTCTCAGAATCCGGAATTGGGATAGTTGAAACGCGAAACAGCATGTGATGATGACAACGTATCTGCGAGTGCGAGCATTGCGATAGTTGCGAGCGACGACATTGCGAACGACAGCGGCGAAGGCGTGTGAGTTCATTGTGATGATTGTTTCGACGATGGATGTGAATGGAGAACAAGAGCGTAAAACATCACTCTTTATACCTTTTCGGTTCTCGGTACGGTTTCCAATCAATCGATATTTTCATCGTCAGTCTGACTCGTTCGACTGTCATGCAGTTGCAATTGTGACTCGAATATAATTCTGAGTCATGCTGTGTAAGCGCAGGGTCAACGGATGTGTAGCGTGGGAACTTCTAATTGCATCTAGTGCAATGTCAAGAATAGACCTTGGTTTTCACGTGCGAGTTGATTTCGCATAGCTTTCAATGCGCAAGGCATTTCAGGTTTTGACCTTGTAAGCATGAATCAACGATGTAATTCACCTTGTGTTCGTCATGAGATATGGAAGCTTCAAGCGTATAGCGTTCTGACCAATCAGGTTTGCGATTGCGTAAGGTTCTAACCTTGTAAGAAAGGTTTCCTTGGATTGTATCAACACGTTTCTCGAGTGTGTCAATGAGAATTGCAGCAGCGAGTGCTAAAGCGAGTTGTGATGAGCGTGAAGATTGTGAAATCCTCAGAAATGCGCGTTCTCGGTAGAGATTTGGGTTCTTCAAGCGACTGCAGCTTGGAATTTGGGCAAGAGAAAGAGATTTTGAGCGAAGAAAATGATTATGGTTAACACCATTATTGTTCGTACCCTTGGTACTCTCTTGTACTCTTCACACTAGCGTGTTCATAGTGTGTCACTTGTCGTAACACTTGTCGTAACACTTGTGTCATTGCCATAACACTTTTGTGTTCCTTGTGTCACTTCACGTTCCATTGGTGTTCATTGGTAACACATCTTCGTGTGCATTCCCGCAACACTTCATCGTGTCACTACCATTCCACTACCTCCTCTCTTTGGTTTGGATTCCAGACAAACCCTACGGAGAACCAGACCCTACGGTGAACCCACAGAGGAACTCTATGATTCTTTGGCCCGGTCGGCCTTCTCGATACTCGATGGAAGTAGGAGTTTCATGTGATCTTGACAATCCCCCCGGTAAAAAAAATTCACGGTTTCTGTAGGTTTCTTCACAGATAACCGAAACGACGAGTGATTTGGGATTGTTCGAGCGATGAGCGACGACAGCTCAATGGAATTCAATTCCAGACTTCGAGTGCTTGAGACAGCAGTGAGGATTGATAGCGATGAGCGAAAGCAGCTCAATGGGTTTGGATCCAAGACAATGCTATTCAAGTAGCAATGAGCGGAAACAGCTCTGTCGATTTGGATTCCAGACTACTCGGATTTCATGCACATGGCAGCGGTGTGCGCAAGAGTAACGAGCGAAAACAGCTCGACGAATTTGGATTCCAGACAGCGGGTGGCGAGAGTTTTGGATTCCAGACACGTTCAGGGATAACACCCTAGTAGAATAGACACTAGTGACAGCGTTCTTGACGCGATGTGTCGGTGACAACGATGATAAAGTCGTAAAGCTGTCTTTCAAGCTTGCTGACGACGATAGGGACAAGAGGGCGACTGGTAAACACAGTGTTCCGTTCCACTCGATGGAAGGGGTAAAAACGCGACGCGGAGTACGATGATGTTCGACATCATGTTCGACAGTTGTTAACTCAACGAAAGCAGTTGAAGTGTCGTGAACGCGGTAAACAGAAAATCAAGTATCCAGTTCCACTCGATGGAAGGACAGAGGACGCGGCACGCTCATAGGCGGCGGGATTGCTCGACAAGTAGATACCTACTGTCAGCGATGACAAGGCGCGAAGACAGCGCAGGTACCCACTTGCGATCGACAGTTGAGTGGCGTACTGGTGACGAGACGACTAGACGATAACGATAAAGTCGTAAAGCTATCTTTCAAGCTTGTAGATGTCGAGGGAGACGAAGTCGAGCGGCGGCGGCTCTTGCACGTGAGTTGCGATAACTCAGGGTATTGATCTTCTAAGTACTGCTAGAGTACTGCGCGTTGATTGTCCAAACCGGTATAGAAGACCAAGTGAGGTTCAACAGATCGTGAAGCTATCTTTCAGGCTTCGCGGGTGACGGCGGCGGAAGGCGCAACAGAGGTAGACACTCTAGTTGCCGAGGAATAGTTGCAGAGCAACGGTGACGATGTACACGGTAGAGGTAGACACTCTAGCAGAGTCGCGAGATAGCGACGACGATGTACGCGGATAGGGATGTGGGGTGACGACGACGACGAATGGGTAACAGAAACTGGGCACTAAATGCTGACCCATGAGAAATGAAAAGCCAGAAGGCGAATTCGTGACGTCAACAGGTGATCACGCGAACCTGGATCATGTGTACACGCAAAGGCTATTGGCTATACCCAAGCGATCTCCAATGATCAAAGAGCCCCTTGTGCACTATGGGGAACAGCAACATTATCCCGTTTAGAACGGTGGACAGCCGTATGTGCAGCAGTGGGAACAGAGTTGCTTTCTCCGAGCGTGTCACGTACGCCAACGGTCAAATGACCAACTCTTTAGCCCTAGAGTCCGGGCAGTGTGATCAAGTGTATCCAAGTGTCATGACGCAGTCATCAACACTCGGTAGTGACTCTTTAGCTCACGACCAAAGCTAGGTAGGTCTGAGTATGTGGCGACGATGACGACATGTTGCGAACGCAGCAACAGTGATGACGATATGAGCTGGCTAGCAGCCTCGGCAGTGACAAGGATGGTGAGCGCGACGACAGCGCAATAGATGACAGAGGTAAGCACTCTGCTAAGGTTGTAACACGGTGATGACGTACTGTTGCGATAGCAGCAACGATGAGCTCGATCTCGATGAGCGTGTACGCGAACGACGAGCTGACTGGCAGGCTCGATGATGTTGACAATGATGAGCTGACTTGCAAGCTCCACGACGACGACGACGATGACGTCGGATTTGCTGACCAAGTTATCTTCAGCGATGAGGACGATGGTGAGCTGACTGGCAGACTCAACGCGGACGACGATATGTTTTGCTGACCTAGTTATCTTCAGCGACGACGAAGCACGTTTCTCGATTGTGCTGGTACCCACTTGCGACGACGGTGAAGTGGCATACGATGATGAGCTGACTAGCAGCAACGATGGCGAGGCGCGAACAAGCAGCGCAGGCACCCACTTGCGACGACGGTGCAGATGGCGTACAACGAGTGCGGCAGTGACGAGACACTGAGGCAGAGAGGATTATTAAGAAGTCTTGTTCTAATGAAACGACTCAACTCAATCAAGAGCTAGCGCTATCATCAGACAACATGCCCTAGCGAAACCACATCAACTCAGTAACTAGAGCTGAGGATCAGACTAGGCAACCAGGAGCGCTTGGCCCATGAAGTTCAAGAAGAGGAAACTCCAGGAGAACAAGACTGGAGAGCCAGTGCTTGTCAACCCGGGTTTATATACTATTGACAGTGTTTGTACATGTTGTGGCTAAACCTTAACTATATGACTAGGTATGACTAGATATGAGTCATGGCGAGTAACAGCCAATAGCGTATATGACTAGGAAGCGAGATGAGTCAGCGTGAGTCAGTATGAGTCACGGTGAGTCATAATGAGTCAATAAGAGTCTGAGTCATGGTGACTCGGTATGAGTCATGGACAGTGGGGAAGATGCACAGCCACGCACAGCCACGTTATGTAAGCGAAAGGCTAGACCTAGCTGATGTCAGCAGGTTGATGTGATCTTGATAAGATAAGATAACAGGAAAGGGAGAGAAAGCGACTAAGTCCAAAAGTGAAAGAGAAACGTAGTAAGTGTAGGAAAGACTAGGATAAGGAACTGAGCGTTCGTAACACCGGCTGTGCAAGGTCCACGACCATCCAGGCGTACTTCCAGATCGGATGCGTTGCCAAAGGACGGGCGACGGGTGGTCGAACCAGCAGAGACTGGGCGCCCCGAAACGTCTAAGGAGTTTGCAGCACGCGTAAAGGATCGGTTCGTTCTTCGAGGCCCTCGCGAACGAACGGAGGGGGGAAATGGAACGAATGCCAGTAGACCACCCAACTCACGCGAGACTCCGCGAGCAGGGAGTGATAGCGAAGACGACGCTGTATGGGGAAGGGAATTCCCGACAGATTCGCTCGCTCGGGAGGACTTGATTCAGGGCCTGAAGGGAAGATATAGTGAGGATCCCTTCTTCGAGGGGATTCTTGCCTCACCTAAGCAATTCCGCAACTTCGTCGATCGAAAGGGGTTCGTGTATCTCAAATCGCAAGAGCGGACAGCACTGTGCATTCCAGACGTCCTGGTAAACGAGCAATCAGTGCGAGAGCAGCTGATTTCGCAGGCGCACTCGCTGCTTGCTCATCTGGGATCTAACAAAACACTTACCTATCTGCGAGACCATGTCTGGTGGAAAGACATGGTGAAAGACGTCGAGGCATTCTGTGCATCGTGTACAACCTGCAAGAGAAGCAAGCCCTCTAATCAGCGGCCGTACGGGTTGCTGCACCCACTGAAGACACCAACGCGTCCCTGGGAGGCGATTGGTATCGACTTTGTGGGGCCATTACCTGCATCCAAGAACCGGGATAGCGAGTTTGACTCGATTACCACCGTTATTGATTTGCTTACCGGGATGGTGCACTTAGTTCCTAGTCGGATCGACTACACCGCTCGAGACGTAGCGGAGCTGATGTTTGCCGAGGTATACAAGATTCACGGCCTTCCCGAACGGATCGTCAGTGATCGTGATGTCCTGTTCACCAGCACGTTCTGGACTCACCTGAATAAGTTACTGGGCATTCGCTCGAACATGTCGAGTGCATATCACCCCGAATCGGACGGCTCCACGGAACGAGCAAATCGTACTATAGGCCAGATGTTGCGATCGTGCGTTTCTCCCGACCAGAAGGACTGGGTAGCTAAGCTTCCAGCTATCGAGTTTGCCATTAATTCGGCGCGATCCGAGGTGACAGGGTACGCACCGTTCTTCCTGAATAGCGGCCGGATGCCTCGGACCTTTGTATGGGAAAAGGCGGGTCCGGAGGAGTATTCTAGCGTGCGGGCATTCGCCCGTAGAATGAAGTGGACAGTGATGCAAGCCCATGACGCAATTTTGCACGCACGAGTCAAGCAGACCCGAAACGCGAACCGCAAACGGCAGACAGCCCCGTTCACGAACGGCGACCTGGTGTACGTGTCGACCAAGAATATCTCTATACCCAGGGGGGTTTCGCGAAAGCTGTCGCCCAAGTATATCGGGCCTTACAAGATTATTGAGGACTACAAGAATAATTCCTTTAAACTGGACTTACCATCTAGATTGAAGCAACGGGGCATTCACCCTGTTTTTCATTCGTCACTGCTGCGGGTGCACGTTCCGAGCGACGATCGTTTGTTTCCTGGACGGAGCGAATTGCAGGTTGGCGACTTCGGTGAGACCGAGCCGGAATGGCTCGTCGAACGTGTCGCGTCGCATCACGGTAGCGGCGCCCATACGATGTTTGAAATTCGTTGGACATCGGGCGATGTGACTTGGCTGCCCGCCAGTCAAGTGGGCCAGTTGACGGCCGTCAGAGATTACCTTGACCTGCTCGATGTTAAAACTATAGCAGATTTGCCAAGAGGGAGCGGGAGGCCGCCTGCGGACGATCCTCAGGTATTTATGGGGGCAATGGACGTGCATAGTTGCCATTGCACACCCCACTCCGTCAGCTCCTGCAAAACTCGTCAGTCAGACAAATCTGAAATAATGACTCACCAGCCAGAGGCCGAGCAGGACCATGCTTGGCGGAACTTCCGCCGCCACGGGCGCGACGGATTCGTCATCGTCGACGGGGCGCAGAGAGGCGCTCGCTTCCTCGTATCTAGTGCCCAGATGCGTCAGTTTCTCGACTACAGTTTGGAGATTCGCGCTCGCGCTGGAGCTGGCCAGATTACCCCTTTGTCGATCATGCCTCTCGGCTACGACGTCGTCGCTCGAGTCCATAACGAGGAAGCGGCAGCTGTCGGTGAATTTTCCACGATCGATGAACACGGCCTTTGGGCGCGGCGCCTTGGAAACGTTCCTGAACCTGACCCCGAACACATCTTTGGATCATCCACTTACCCCGCCGCTAATACCAACCCCGCCGCGCTTGACGAGACGAACCAGCTCGTTAAGCTCATAGCGATGAGGGAGTTGAGGAAGGAACAGGCGATTCAGAGGAGGAAAGATCAGAGGGGTACACGAGGCATTAGTGGGCGAGGCGGACGTGGCAGACGTGGGAATAATCCGGCAGGGGGACGTTTCTCGCCTTACGGCACCAAGGGCTATGACGACGAAGAAAATTACGCATCGGGTAGTACCCCCCGCGGGCGGGTCCAAACTCCCATTGCCGAAGAAGAGACCCCGATGGAAGAAGACGAAGGGGTCGAAGCGAGCGTTGGCGGCTCGCTGGAGGGGGGGATGTAACAAGTCAGGCAGTCTCACGGGCCGCGGGCCGCTTATCGCTACTGATCAGACTATATCAGTCCGATAACGCTGACTCAGACACCCCTCGTTAGAGTATAAAGAGAGTAGATGTCCCTCAGTGGAGGGCAGTCAGTTTTCCAATAAGACAGGACTTAGAACCGTCTGTTGGTGTGACTATCTTTCCGTGTGACGTTGCAACCCTTTCGAGAGTTTACCGTCACAGCCTCCAACTCCTTTGCAGAAGCTTGCGACTCGCGTTTTGTCCATCTCCGCCAACTCAGCTTCTTGCGAGCGCCTTTTCAGCAATTTTGGAACCATCCTGACCAAACTCCGTTCGCGTCTCGCCCCGAAACACATGATGAACCTTGCTGAACTACGAATGCACCTGCGCGATGAATACGTGCTGAAAACGGACCCGCGCAAACGCCTTAGACGGAAACGACATCTTGCCTCCACTGTAGCAACCACGGAAGGTTCAGCCACTCCCGTTGTTCCCGTTGACTCATCATCCCACTCTTCAACCACGGTCGCCAGCTCCTCCGAGTCCACTCAACAAGTGTTACCCTCAACATCCGAACCAGCCTCGCGCGACGAACCTGAGAACAACACCGACTCGGATGATGATTCATTTGATTCGATAACTAGCCAACTACAGGAACGCTCACTACTCGACGACGAAGGTGGAAGCCATGATTTCACACTACCCTTAGAAAAAAAAAACTTGAACAGTTGTTTGATTTCTCGAACACGACATGGGCCGAAGTTACTCGTAGGACATCAATGAAGTCTCTTGACGAAGAGTTGGAGTTGTATGAATTGGTGGATATGGATGCCGAAGGGGAGGCAGACGATGGGGAAGTGATCGACGATCCTATGTTTTCACGATAGACCTCGCTCGTACCAGTAGCGTCGCTTGGGAGTCAATCAACACAATATCTATGCGAAATTGAAAGGCCGAGTAGCCAATCACGCTCGTTGCTGGTCACGGGCCTGTCCTGGGAATGCCACCTGCCATGTTCATGGCTATGGCGACGCCATCCATGGATTTGTGGCTTGCCACGGGCTAGCCCGTGTTTCTTGAAACACTGCACCAGTGGGGGCTACCACGCGTTTTTCGACGATAGTGCCACTTGGAGACTGTATCGTGTAATTTACGAGCAGCTTCAAGTTGGCCGAGGGCCACCTACCTCGTCAATGTTTCAAGTTACAAGCTAACATCGGAGCACAAGGACTCAGGCCCAGGCCTCGCTGAGGAGTTGTCCAGTTCGTATGACTTTAAGTTACTCTTCCCGATTCCTCGGTCCGCGTGAGGGGGAATGTGGATGATTCTGTAGAGACAGTAGACGGAAGAAGTAATGCAAGCACAGCCACGACCTTCCGAAGAAACAAGTCACCTCCAATATTTTGTTCCTCGTCGGGGACTGCTTGGACAGACAGACTTTAAAATCAGCCTTATCTGGAGCACTAGAGCCAGTCGCTTGTTTCCACCCGCTGACCTAGAGCTCGCCCTAACCAATCATCCGGCGATACAAAGAACCCGCTCGAATCCGTAGTGACCACGCTCCGGTCCAGGATGTCGGCCTTACAAATCGAACTGAAAGTTCACCGAGGATTGACACTGACAGGATATATCGTCGATCCCACGGCATTCCGGGAGGCCGTACCTAGTATAAATCGGCGGCCATGACAATCACGCCCCCCATTGTCATATCGCACCAAACTTGCACTACGCCCCGACTACCGCTTCAGTCCCCATGGCTTCCACGCAACAAACCCCTGCGCTTTTTAAGCCCATCAAAGTCGGCCGGGTCACTCTCCAGCACCGCGTCGTGCTCGCCCCATTGACACGTTGCAGAGCATATGCGTCCCACGTGCCTGGCCCTCAACAAGCGTCATACTACGCCCAGCGCGGCAGTGCGCCTGGAACGTTGCTTATCACAGAAGCTACGTTCATCTCCCATGACGGGGGAGGATACGCACACATTCCCGGAATCTACACCGATGCTCAGATCGAAGGGTGGAAAAAGGTGTGTCTCGCACGGTCATGATCCTCTGCGGACGGCTTACCTTTGTGACCGAATCAGGTCACGGACGCGGTCCACGCCAAGGGATCGTATATCTTCCTCCAACTCTGGGCACTTGGTCGAGCTGCCGACCTAGATGTCCTTGAATCCCAAGATCCACTCTCGCCATATGTCTCCGCATCGTCGGTCACTTTGGCTGGCAAGGACAGACCTCCTCGCCCATTATCAGAGGCCGAGATCAAAGGATACATTGCCGCATACGCCCAGGCAGCCAGCAACGCCGTACATGGCGCTGGATTTGACGGCGTGGAGATTCATAGTGCAAACGGGTATCTCTTGGATCAGTTCCTCCAAACCGTCTCCAACACTCGTGCAGACAGTTGGGGCGGTGATGAAGAAGGACGCACGAGATTCGCGAGGGAGGTCGTCGATGCTGTCGTGGACACTGTAGGAGAAGATCGCGTCGGTATTCGGATCAGTCCCTGGAGCACTTTCCAAGGTTAGTACTTGTCTGAAGTTGTCGTAATCGACTGCAGTTTATTAAATTTCGCCAGACATGAAAATGCCTAACCCCCGACCGACTTTTTCATATCTCGTCAGGGCTCTGCGCGATAAGCATCCGAAGATGGCCTATTTACACGTGGTCGAACCTCGTATCGCAGGAAACGTGGACATACCCGGAAAGGAGGGCGAAGACAACGACTTCTTGCGAGAAATTTGGAACGGTGGTGAAGGCAGTGAAGAGAGGATATTCATCTCAGCAGGTGGTTACACCCGTGAGACGGCGGTTCGCACAGCAGAGGACAAGAGTGGACTCATTGCGTTTGGCCGGTTATACATTCCAAACGTACGTTTCCTTTCTCGATTCTGATGTTCTTTGTTAATTTCAGCGTTTATTAGCCTGATCTTCCGGTACGACTCCAGAAGAATATACCCCTGACTCTTGGAGACCGGGGGATGCACTACCTACCAGGAAACTTGACACCCCAAGCATACAATGATTGGCCATTTGCCGATGGCAGCGTTTCTGGGCTGGAAGGAGAACTCTAATCAGTCAATTAGAACGAAAATGTTCGATTAGGTCACGAGTATGTCAATGTCAGTGGTGCTCGTAAGACATCCTTGAAGCAGCCTAGTCGTGATACTTAGTGCCCGAACGAGGATCAGTGACAAGATAAAAAAAATACAGGATATTTTGGCTGGTCGAGAAAAGGTTTGCTATTACCGAATATTCTCGTGAGTATCTTGTCCGCAACGAGAGAGTCCAGAGCCGCGCGACTTCCTGGTCGTTGTGCCATTGCATTTCCTTCCCTGCACGGTTCGCAAACCCTTTCACCGTCCAGCCCGGCCATACGTGATTCGCTTGGGGCGACGTATTTTACTTGCCGTTTGTCTTTCCCTATGGAACTACTATACGCTGCTCTCCCCAGAGGCATATGTTGATCCTCTCCATGAGCGTAGTACGGTGCGTGGACGTCTGAACGGCGATAGTGCGGCGACTTTCGACATCTTCGTGACATTTTTGCTTCGATATTGAGGAACGTGCGAGAACCGAGAGGGCGCGCAGTCTGAGACGGTATAGGAATTGAGACTTTTTCGGGTGACACGCGACAAACTTACAATCACCTTCCCTCGGATGATACATACAATACCCTCCCTGGCGTGATGGATCCAAAGGAGCCTAGTGAGACGGTCAGCGCTTTCTTGCTGCGGGAGCGACTCCTAAGATGCTCCAAGCACAGAACAAGTAGAGCGCCACATAAGTTGGCTGTGGGTCAGGCAAGTACTGTATAGGATCAGAGAGCGTGCGAGACGAAATCCGAAATCCGTTCACCGTGATAGCATGAGATTCTCTCTTCAGGCATTACAGCAGTTCTCGCCGGGCCTTTCAAATCTGCTTTGGGGCTGGAGGGCGAACGACTGTCTTCATCCCGATTCTTGCTGGAGACTAGACTCGCAATCTTTAGATCGTACAAGAATGTAGCATGTCTGGTCGTCTGACACTCCTTTCCAGAGTGTTCGGACCACGAAGCTGAGGCATCGCATCAAAGTCCGACAGAATCGATCTGACCCTGGCGCAATATACGACACAGCTTAAATTCAACGCTGGACCAGAACGCTCTGGCGGGGACGTCAGTGGCCTGGTCAATGTGGTTCAAAGTGGGAAATAACGGCCCGCGCACGTTTGTTGGCTCTGGAGCTGAGCGCTGAGCGCTGAACGTGCGAGATGCTGGCATTCCGGAACCGATCCCAGGCCGCGGTCTTTTTTTCCCTGGCCAACAGTCACGTTCGTCCGGTTTATTACCCATTATAATGTCAAACCAGCTGCGTTGCTGACCGAACAGGTCGTGTGTCCTGCCTCGTATTCCGAGTTCGCCTTAAAGGTAGAGTGACATCTCTTTACGAGCCGAAATCGCTCAGAGGCTCAGAAACGTGCTAAATTACCTTTTCATGTTGGCAGCTGTCATGAAGCTGCTTCTCATGGTCCGCTTTTTAAATCGCGACACGACTTCCCTCGCCACTCATCACGTCGCCGCCACTTCCCCCCGCGATGTCGATCACTCTAACCTCTGATGCTGTCCCTCGTATGTTGACCTCGACAGCCTTCTGGTCCTCCTTCCTCCTCTTGGTTCTCGCCTACGTCCTTTTGGCTTCGCGCTGTACGACAATTAAGCAGCGATCATGGGTCCTTACCACGCTCAGCAGTGCCGCGATGGTCCTCTCCAGTCTCCCTTTCGTTGCACAATACGTATACTCGCGGGGACAACTGAAGGATATGTCGGTTCCCAGTCTCGCTACGGACAGCGTTTGCAGGTTCTTCCAGGCGTACCTCATCGTGTTCGTTCGATCAATCTTTCCTGTGCTTCCATGTAACCAATAACCCCCAGTGATTTGTCCATGGGAATGTTGTTCTATCGCAGCAAAGTCAACCTTCTCACCGGCTGGATACACCACACCGTCTACGTCTTTGTTGTCGAATATGTCATACAATGCCACTTGAGCCATGTGTTCTGTTTGGCCTCTATCTTGGAGGTAATGTTGGTGTTCTATTCCATAGCGCGTGTTCCATGACCTTGATCGACCCAGGTTCCGACGTTCATCCTCGCTTTAGCTAGCATCAAGCCTCAATTCCGCTCGGATGTCTTCTTCGCAATCTGCTTCTTCGCGACACGCATTGTCTTCCATCTCGCCCTCGCCATCTCCCTGTTCGTCCAGAGACACGACGTCACGGGTGGCTCTTACGGACCAGGACTCATCATGGCTCTCATATTCCCCCTTCACGTCTATTGGTTCTCAGGATGTCTCAAGGGTTTCGTCAAGCGAGTCCAGGGGAACGAGAAAGCCGTCTCCGTGGCCAAGGCTAGTGTCAACCCAACCTCTCTACCAGGCTGGTCGTTTAGCACCGTTGGATCAATTCCACAGCTGACCACTAAGTCACAGAACGTCCGAGCACTCCGAGCATGTCCGCTCCTGTCTCCCACCCGTATGCGACCCGGTCGTCTATCTTGTCACGGCGTCGCCCTTCCCTTCGTCTCGCAATGAGAGCACGGTGGGATCAGCTCGGGCTTTGGAAGGCTGGAGGCCGGTTAAATGAGATGCAACGCCGTGTGAGCGCCGCCCTCCCAGCTCGCGAGCGCGTGGACGAGTACGTCGGACTGGACAGACGGCGATTTATCGCGACGCCTGTACCATTTGACTTGGACAATGGTTTAGAACCCGTCTCAGAGGACGTGCAGTCATTTAACTCATCATGACTATTGACATTTCTCACTTCGTTGACGATCATCAGACCACTTACGATCACGAGCTCTAATGTATACCCTTCCCTGGGCCCTTCGCTCCTGGGCCTTTTTACCCCCGGTTATAATGATCTAGGTTATATCCATATGTGCCTTATGTCTGGGGTATGAGTAGTTTGGAGTTGTACACGTTCTTTTGGGTTTTAATGCAGCATTAATGCAAAGGTGTCCAATATTGAGCAATGTTTCTTAGGAATTGGTTACGGCGGGCCAGAGGATGACGACCCTCGGCCAACCCTCGACGGCAGCTTGTAGATCGTGAAGCATTGGATGTTTTGGAGGAGCGTGTAAGCACATGGCTCGCTCCACTAGAGTCCGTATGTTGTCATAGCAGCTGCATAAGGGGTCACCCCTTTTTTGTGCCCTCAAGCTTTTGTCCAGGAACTCCTCAACATTATTGAAGTAACCATCGTTTGAGCCCGCCGGTCGTAGTCTGGTGACCAGCCCGTCTATGAGGCAAGCCGTCGATAGACGGTCTGGTAAAATCCGTGAAAATCTTGGAGGCAGCACGGATTCTGTAACGGTAACACCTAATATGCCCGAAAAAGAAGCTTAATAAGGCTCGGTGCAGGACTACGTAGCCGAGCCTAGTTAGGCTTCAAGCGCGCGTCCCTCAACACCAGCAAGAAACCACGCCCCAAACATCCAGTACACTTATGAAAACTGGCTAGTCTCTACCATAGAGTGCTCGGCTGTTCCAGGGCGGCCCGAGGACCGTTGTGGCAGTGGTGTGTCCCTGTCCGGCAGCCCCAGATACGGTAATAGTACCGCCGCCATTGATAATTGACTTCCCACGCCCCTTCTCCTTCCTCCCCATCATCGTCGTCGTCGTGCACGTCCTCAACGCGCCTCCACACTCTCCGTCGCCGTCCCACACGTCCAGGATGCGTCCTTGAAACCCTCCACTCCATTCCACCCACATTCCCTCAGGATCCCGGCGCCCTTTCGTCCTTGAAGCCTTCAGTACTCACTTCGCACGCCCATTCTCATCCTTCCCCGTCGTCGTCGTCGTTGCGCACGTCCTCAGCGTGCTTCCACACACTCTCTCGCCGTCCCACACATCCAGGACGCATTCTCGGAAACTTTCCGCTGCCTTCCACCCGCCATTTCCTCAAGATTCCGGTGTCCGCTTGTCCTTGACGCCTTCAGTACTAGCCTCACCCTTCTCACCCCACCGCTTCCACCACCCCTAGTAACGACGTTCGGGCCTGTATCCCCTGCTAGCTCACATTTTTACTGTGTTACCTCTTCGTTACCCCGAACCATCCTCGGCTTTGCAGACGCATTTCACTAGTTGGGTCGTCAATCATCAACCTTGGTTGGCTTAGGTACGTATATTTCCCAAGCTACAAACCTATCAATGGCATGATTGAACTCTAGTTAGCTATCTATGTGTTCGAAGTATCTAGAACATTGATGAAAAACCCATCTCCATGTTTGGGAAATCGAAATTCTCTAGCTGGCGAGAAAGCTGATCACATAAGTCGTTCATTTCGGCTCCTGACATCGCGCTCAGGGCAGAATTAACGTCATCTGCAGCCGACGTCGCTCCACTAGACTTTGCCAATGATCCATCCACAGCTGCCTGGTTGGGAGTCGATCCGGACGCAGTTCCCTTGTCAGAGGGAGAATGAGCCGAGGGACCGGAAATGGTAGGTGCAGGTGAAGGAGATGTCGCTGGTGGGGATGGAGGTGGCGTTTCATCGTCGTCATTGATGGTTTCGGAACTCTTGTACTTCTTTTTGGAGCGGGAAGATGCGTCATTGCCAGCTCGGTCCTCAGCACCACGCTTGGTACCTCTGGTGCTACCTTTATCGGAACGAACGCGGCGTGTTAATTCCGTAATCTCGCCACTCTCCAATTGCTCGTTGCGCCTTCTCTCCAGCTCCTTGTACTCAGCTGTTGTTAGCTTTTTCCAATGCACCTGGCCTGTTGTCCACTTGCGATGCAACATCTCGAGTAGAGTGAGCGAGGACGATGTATTGCTGAGGTTCGCGAATGGTATCTCATCTGGCCAGCCCTCTACTGCCACTTTGTAACGCGAAACAATGTTTCGAAAGTAATACTTCCACTGCATACTGGCATTTGGGTCGCCCGTGATCTCCTCTAGCAATTGTACCAGTGATTAACATCAATACACACGCCCGAGGTTAAAAACACTCACGTAGCGATGTAGCGATGGTGTTACGGATACTTGCGCGTACTTCACTGACACGATCACGATAGTTGTTGGCAGAACCTGTATACAATAAGAATTAGTTATGAGTCAGTTTGCTCGTAGTTTACACACCTCGAATCCCTTGAATTGCATAGCCCTCCATCTTGCTTACAAGATCTTGGGTGTCGACACCCATAACTGTCCCCATGAAGCCTTCGACACCGTCTGTGGCAAAAGAGACACCACGAAGCGACAGGTCCGTCGTTCCGCGTGTCACATACATGATCGTTTCGACCCCTGTACGGGATCTCAGTCGATGGAGCTAGATAAATAAGTATCAGCGTATATTCATTAAAAAATGCAGCCGATGTACCTCGTCCTCAACCCTTTTCAGTGTTTGTGTTACATCGTTGACCCTGGAGCGCGCGGATATGCGAATGCCAACGGTCTTCGTCTCCTTGAATTTGGAAAACTCGACAACAAGGTCTTGCTTCTCATCAGCCGTAAGTTGATGATAGGTCTCCCGGTTTCCTTTCACAAGCTCGGGAAGGACACCTTGCTTGAGTGAGGTAGCTGCGAAACATGTCAGTTAAGGAATAAACAATAATGAAAGGCTGAGCTCACTGTTCTCGGCATCTGTTCCTGCTGAAGCTTCCTCGGTGCGTTTCTTCCAACAAAATGCATTCCACGCATTGATCTTAGAGTGGCGTGATTGCAATCTTGAATGCCCTATGTGGAGGTCATTTTCGACACGTCGAACACTTTTACCGTGTGTCGCTGCAAGGGACCGCGTAACATCCTCGAACTGCTTCCAGGCGTGGTCCAAGTCTTTCTTAAAGTTTGCTGATTTGTCCCGTCGAGCGAGGCCCAAATCTTTGCGGGCTTCTCGGCTAAGAATAACTTTGGGACGTTGACGGAGAGGCGGCTGAACATGCCTCTCCTTTGACGTGGCCTTTGACAGAAAGGTCTGCGTGACCATAGCAATGGGATGAGCAGCACGCACTGGCAGGGTATCCCAGCATTTATAAAGGCTTCAGAAACAAAGAGTTATGTCATTCAAACCACGATATTGTTCAAAGGAACAGAGGGGATCTACTGAAAAATATAATTACCTGAACTCGAGCAGGGCCTTCAACCCGTAAATCAGCCGAAAGGGCCCGAGATAAAATGGACGCTTGCTCGAAGGTGAGATTCCAGGGTGCCTCACGCAATTTCGCTTCCCAGTGAGAGTCTCGAACGGTCTCGATGAAAATACGCAGACGTGGAAGGACCTCGTCTCCAAGGTGGAACCGATCAAGCACTGCATCCGAGCTAGGATTAGGTTATGAGACTTATATGGTCATCCTGGAATTTATATGGTCATCCTGGAATTAAGATACAAAGTCAATTTTTTATTTGTGGAATCTCTTTGTGGGGCTGGATAGAGCACATCTGTGGGATCATTTTGAGCTAACAATCATGAAAATCCGTGGTCTCGTTCTCGAGATAAAAATCAAACAAGGTGGTATGGGGACATATGTTGATATCGACACGAAATAAATACGTGGGGTCTCAGAAGTGTTACCAATGGATTCAGAGGGTCGAGAAACCCCCGGAATAATGTTTCCAGACCATAGGGATGCTTGGTCGAATTAATTCGTACATGTCTTGAGAAGGGAGGGGGGAGGGTTTTGGACAGAGCTTCGAAATAAATAGCAGGAGCTTAGGGAGCTTTGCCATCGTCTTCAGAGGGTTGACGAACGGTAGGAACAGGTCTACCCAGGTCCCTAGCATCCTTCAGGAGCGCTAGAAAAATCGGTTTTGGGGGGGGAGGGGCTGAATTCCAGAACACCATCAAGAAAAATCTGGATGGTCTCGGGATTGTTACCAATGGATTCAGATGGTTGATAAACCCTTGGGAACATGTTCTCAGGGTTAGGGTTAGGGTTAGGTGAACCGAGCCCTGCCCCGCGAAGCGGGGCTGGGCGAGGGACAAGACTTTCGGAAAAAGCCGTGCCGCACTCACCCGGGCCTGGGAAAAACCACTTTATCAAGATATGCCCCTGTCTTATTCGACTCGTCCGGATTCCACCCAGACTCAAAGAGGCACGTGCCCACGCACGTGGTCGATAGAGGGATTTCGACCTTTTGGTCTCATCAGTCAGGGCGCACACCCTGAAATCCCGCTATCTTTGTCAAAGTATCTAAGGCGGCTTTAGTTGCCATCGTACAATTTTTGCTTTACGCTTCGCAGACTTGACGCCAAATTTCCATTTCTGGACATCTGGACTTAAACTCATCTTTGAGCTACGCTCGGCGCAAACCGCGTCATGTGACAGCCGGACCTCCTCGGCCCTCTCGTTCCGGATGTGAGATTCCTTAGTCGCCTGCCTGGACATCATCATAGTAAGGGACCGTTCCCACGCCACAGGAGAACTTGTTCCCACAGCCGTCCCCGTCATCGTAAGCGGTTATGAGTAGCTTTTGACCATCCCTAGGGTGAATTGTAACCCTAAACCTAACCCTAGAATGTCCCAATTAGGACATTAGGGTTCCGTAAAAGGCAATCCCCTGTCACCCTATAGTCAGTTGGTAGCTATATTGAATAGACTGCACGGAGAATGGGCTTCTGGGATGCCCGCGCACATGCTGATACAGATGCGCACGTGATCACAGTTGCGTGTTGCACGACGGGCGTCCTGGATGCCCGTGTGGTGCATTGGCATCGAAGTCACGTGACCGCGGTCCTTCGTTGCACGACGGTCGTCCAGGACGCCCGCGCGTGTACCAGTCATACACAGTGAATGATAATATAGGTGTTTATTACAATAGTATGTACACTGTGTATTTACTGTGGCAATGGGAGCGAGAACGGGCGTCCTGGACGCCCGTCGTGTGCGCGGGCATGGAGATCACGTGACCGCGGTCACTCGTTGCACGACGGTCGTCCAGGACGCCCGTGACTGCACCAGTAGTACATAGTCAATTAATTCAGTACAATTGTAGCTCGTATTTACACACTATTAACTATCTATCTATCTATAATGATGAGCACGAGCATGGGCGTCCTGGACGCCCGTCGTGCAACGAGTGACCGCGGTCACGTGATCTCCATGCCCGCGCCCACGACGGGCGTCCAGGACACCCGCAGTGCACGAGCGTAGTGAGAAATAGAATGAATATAAACTTACTTTGTTTACCTAGCCATTGTG